>JARYHS010011408.1:222684208-222703209 GCA_031002005.1 Vandiemenella viatica | reverse complement strand
TTGTGTTGAATTTCGGAAGGCGATTAAATCAAGAAATTGTAAGAGTACCACTTATAATATAGTGAACTTTCCCTTTACGGTTTCTTTAATATAAATAATTTTTATTTGTTTTCCTTTTCTTCAATAGGTCCACACCAATCATCTACGTTTTTCGGGTACGTCCAATTCCAAGTTTACCACAAATGCTTTAAATTACTTGAAAATAGTAATCTTAATATTTTAGTTTAGCATTAACGGAACAATTATATATTGTACACTTCTGTTTTCTCAATAAACCGAAATGCTTCATTGAAATTTTACAATTCAACAACTTTTGTTTGGTCTCACATGTCTTCGTTATAACGCTATCGTACTTCATGGCCTCAAATTTGTACTTTCGAATACTACATCAGGTTACTTCATCCCACCAAATTTATTTTCAGTCCTTCTTTCAACATTCGAACGTCTTCATTTCTCTAACTAACTATTGAAACAACAAACCAAAGAGTCTCCTTCTCCCTTGCTACTACGGTTTTGTCCCTATTAACTTGAGTAGCATAATTAATTTTATAAAATCACAATTATTTTACATTTATACAAATACGAATTTCAGTTTAAATTTGTATAAACAGTGAGGTCATTCACCTCACAAAGTGAACGCTAAATAGATGAGACATGCCACCACAATTCTCCCCCCAGGGGCGCAAAGACTTCAGGGACGGCATGGAGTGGAAGTAGGTTTACTAACTCTGTAATGATGGCTTCCCACGGCCTTTTGTAGGTCGCGATGTAGCCGAATTGTTCGGATCAGCAAGCTCTTTAGGCTGGCCCTCGCCACCTCGCAGTCACATCCCCACCACATTACCTAGTGTCTTTTCAGCTACCTGGGCGCTTGATCTTTATCGTCTGGGCGACGGATAGAGGCGCGCCATCCCTGCGAGACCTTTCCAACGGCCTGCTCTTGGTAGCTGGACCGGCCCGGCCGGCAAATGCGCGGGCCGTGGAAAGCTAGCTTTGGCCGTAGAGTACTGATGGAGTCAGCCGCTATACCTGTCACGTTTATTGTTACCAGGGCCGTGAGCTTGTGCCGGGAGACCGTCTGAGCGTTGTGACGACAGCTCAAGAGTCTTGTCTGACGCTGGCGGACATCACAGCCGACGACAGTGGCAAGTACGTCGTCTGCGTCTCCAACCGACTCGGCGATGACTGCCACTTCGCATCGCTCGCCGTCGAAGGTGAGTACTGTACAACTGAAAGCAGCCCCTCTGTTAAGTCAAGGCCGATCTGTATATACGTCATCACATTCATCTATGCAAACAGTAACCTTTGCGAAAATCATCCTCAATCGGGAAGTTAACAGAAAATTACCCAAACTCTCTCCATAGTAAACTGACATGTCCAGCAGCATGTCATATCACCCGCGCACTGTCGCACTGCCAGCGAGCATCGACATTAATAGGTAGAAGTAGCGCCACCACAACCGCCTCCAGGGAGGGAATAAACTCTCCTCCACTTCCCCGCTATATAAGGGAGGGCCCTCTGGAAACTAGAGGCCTTGGGTGAAGATTCGTTGGTAAGTAATCGAGACTGAACAGAAGTTATTGTGGAATCTATGTATGACGATTTGGCCACTGTACTTTGGTTTTATGATAGGATTGTGACTACATGTAATTAAATGATTGTGAACTTGAATCTGATTGACTACACTTGGTTTATTTCGGTTTGATGAAGAACACTGCTCTTTGGAACCTCCACTCATGAACTAGCAACACAATATTGTGGCAGTAAGCGTCGACACAACATTTTGGCTACGAGGTTGTTAGCCATTGTGCTGCACGACATAATCGGCTTCGCGTGGTGCTCCTTGTCAAAGGATATGCATCGTATGTCAAAATACGATAAAACGAAGCTTGTCAGACAGTCTTTCTTGTTCTTTTATTGAACTGAAAAAACTGAACATCTGAAGAAATGACCACATACTCTCACAGATTCCCATCCACAAAATTCACTTAGTATCATATCAAACATAACTGCTGTTCATTAATTATTTTGTTCATCTGACATTGTTTCTGTGGATAACTCTATCGCTGTGCAAGAAAAGTTGAGGAATGGTGAATGTACATTTTTACTTGAAACCGAGTCAGTAAAATAGTCAGAAGATCATACTCGAAGTTGTTTCGACTTGAGCAGGTGGAACAAGAGTGAGCTAAAATCAGCGTAACTATTGTTTTCTTTTATTACTGTAGGGCTGCAGGGAATGCTCAAATAGTTCTCAATTCCCACCCAAAGATACACATTTGTTAACACGTTAACAAAAAAAAACCAAAAAAATATTTAAAAAAACATAAGGCAGCCTTAAACAGAAAGACTATGATACCCACTTGGATAACATAATTTTGTAATAAAATGTCGATCTCTTTAACAAAAAGTCAGTGTGTAGGCTAGTTACCTGACAGTAATGCACCTTCTCCCTCGCTGTCTGGCAGGGGTAGCAAAGAGCTGAAAATCCACTTGAACGATGTAGTTAACTCTTTCGCGTATTCAGCATTCCTTCCTTTAAAACATCTGCCTGTTCTTATAGAAGATAATTGCTCTGACATATTTTAAATACGCTTTCCGGCTTCGTTATAAAATTCTACTATTTATGCAACAATTCTCCTATTAATTATTCTTCCGACAGTTAATTACAACAAAAATTATTAAGAGCAGTTCGCTTGGTTGTTAAACAATGATTAGTGCATTTATAAGTGGGTAAGGTAACATGAATCTAAAAACAAAATGCGTTTCGCAGATGTGACCGCATTCTTTTTGCTGTAGTAATCTGGTCACTGCTCCAGAAATAGAGTGGTCTGGCAGCCAAGATTATTCAGGGAATCCGCTTTCACACGAACAAGACATTTGGCTGTGAGCTAAGCCACTCGTATCAGTTACTGGCTTTTGATTGTGATTCATAAGTTATCTGTTTTTCCCTCAGTATAAAAAAAAATGATCGCTTGATTTGGCAGTGTAGCTTGACCAATGCTCAGCGGGGATTTTTGGTGTTTCTCCGATATGAATAAAAGGGCTTACAACCAACGAAAAAATAAGTTGTTACCACTTCAAAAAAAATAATTGAAATATCTTTTAACTTCGCTACATGTTAATTTCAAAGTATGCTAAAACTGTTTGAGTAACAAGTAATATCTTAAGATAACAGTCCCCAGTGAACAACTTATAACCCTGTCCATGAAAGGCGAGGCACACAAAATCTTCTTGACGCTTTTGTTTCATGAATAATGCTACGCGAATAACGTAACTTCTTTCCTATTCGTCATAGACTTGAAGTTTATGTAGACGGTAAATAATAATTACATTTAGCTACGCAATACTTTGATACATATGCCGACAATCAAGTTGAGCGTAAATTAAAGATTTGCTATTAAACAATTAAAATTTCTGTTGCGCTGAGTGATCGAGTCGTCGAGCTGTTTACAGCGTCGCCATATTGGATTAGATTATGAGGTGTGAAGCATCTGATTGAGAATATGAACGTGATAGGTATGTTGAGATAAAAATTTAGCCCGGGATAGGAAGAGATAGGAAAAAATGCAGAATTCCATCAAATCATTGGAGATAATAATGACACAAAAAGTCACTGAATGATCTAATTATTGGTGATTACATTTAACTATGAGTAAAATGTCGCAATGACTCGGATCCTGACCAATGACATCGGAAGAGAGGAAAAATATTTATATTGTAGGTACCAATAGCTAACAAATTGACAGTGTTCATAGTAAAGAAGATCAAAATTGCACAATAAATGAGAATTTAATCAAATTTATAATTTACAGATTTTCTAGTTTCTAGATGGAACAAACAAATAGATAATGATGCAAGGTTGTATTTAAAAGTTCACAGACTTGACCAGATTTGTAAACATTATTATGTGGAGGTAGCTTTTCTTTTTCCTCAACGCGAGAACTGATGCCTTTGTATACAAGGGGAATGTAACTGACTTGATTTCAAGTTGCCTTCTACAATGTGAAAATATTCATATTACTGTCTGCATAGATGACTGCAGGGCCGGCGTTAGGGGAGGGGGGGGGAGGGGGCTAAGCGGGTCGAATGTACCCGGGCCCGCCGGCTGATGGGGGGCCCCGATCATCGGCTGCAGGGGCCGCCCATTGTCGTCCGGCTAGTTTGTAGAACCCTTAAAAAAAGAAGAAAGTGGGTGAAACTCAGTGCTGAACGATTCACGACTATTCTTCCGAAAAATACCAAGAAGGGCGACTAGTTTAATATTCCAGTGCAACTGACGAATTGGCATCAATTTTATGCACACTGCGGAGACTTTAGTAGACAATATGGTGATTAGGAATCGTGTACCATCACGTCTTCTATCCTGCTAGCCAAGTTCCGATTGACGAAAGTATCTTTCACCACCTGGACTCCAATGATGTAATCCTGTATCAAAGGCCAGACCCTTTCACAAAATCTCCGGGGTGGGCCACTACAGCTGAGATAAATAAATTTACAGCATGTCGTCAGAAACTTATATGTGATGGCAGAAACTGATGATTAGGAAATGTATCGCACGTAAATTGTCGACAGTATATGTAGCATGGGATTCCTTAATACTCGTATAGCACTAACAATCCAGAATCACGTTGCAGTATTGCAGTAGTTTGACTCTCTATCGCAGTTAAGGGAGTAGGGCTTTATAAGGTTCACTATCTCTTTCTGTCCCTGTTGTGACTATCTAATCTTCTGTAGTGCAACTAACGATGGCTAAATAAGTGTGTAGTCATAGTACTCAATACATTCAGACAAAGGTTTTCCCGAGCACTTTCACAATCGATATGTAACAAGCACATTGCATTTCATCTTATTAAGGTCACGTATGTAATGACTGTCAGATATCTCATGGACACGTTCGTATACTTGACCCAGAAATCTATCAGCGTTATGAGTCATGCATGAGCTGTTCGGTTTATCCTTGGCCTTAGGGACTGGAACTTAGAAAACCCCTTGGTTTTATCTTCTTTGGACGCGATAAACTTTCATATCAACCCATAAAGTTTAGTAAGTAATCGTTAGACTAATGCTGTCACTGTTTACGACGTGTTTATAGGACAAATTAATTTCTGTACCGTAATACGCTGCAGTCTATGTAGAAAACTAGCAGAACGTCACGTTACAGCGGAAAGTTCCAGGTTCCTCAAGAAAATTATTGACTGGCTGGAATTTTCGTAGGCCGTTAACCTTACCCGATTTTCTGAACGTTGCATATGGTAACGAAGACGTTTTCGGTTGGATTTTCCATTAATTTATAAGTACTTTTACTACAACAAACGATACGAGTACTATCATAACCAGCTTGCAGTCTACTTACAGATGTGTTATAATCATTTATGGTTCATCGAAAATGATTTTTTTTTTTACTTATTTCTATGCGCTTCCCATTCCGTGCATTTGCGCAACTGTCTTGGTTATTCCCACATTGTTGTCCAACCTGTACATTTATTTGTTTTTTCGGACAGCCAAGAGAAAACAATTTTGTTCCGATTCGATACACGACGTACCGAGATGGGGATACTGTTTTTTTTCCAGTGATTTTACACCTCGTATACGTTGAGGTCATACGGGGAGGAACAATCCCGGCATTAGTCTGAAGTGATTTCGGGAAACCGTGGAAAACAGGAATCTGGATTGCTAGACGGGGATTCGAACGTCCGTCCTCCCGAATATGAGACCAGAGCATTATCGCTCACCCACCAAGCTCCATAGAGATACTGCAGAGGCGTGCTGGTTTGTTTTGATAGGGTCTATATACTCCTGTCTCGCATTTTATAATCTTTGCCTTTTCAAGATATAACAACCACTGACAAAAAGAGCGCTTTGTATTTCGCATGCAGTAGTTTAACTTTAAAATTTCTTTCTTCTTCTCAGGAGCCTTACAGCTTGACGAATAGATCGTTAGAACCGTAGAGAATTGGGTAACGAATGGCCTGAAATCGCCTATGGCTTTCACACAAGGACAATTCCAGTTTTGAAAAATATCTGGAACGGGTTGGGCCCAATTTCTATAAGCCACCAGCTTGTTCGATAGACTATTTGAAAAGGCATCTTGCTGTTTAATCAATGGAGGTAGTTCGAGGTGCAGTTAATTTTTTCCTTCAGTACGAACATCCATATTCTGTTCCACAGTGTTTATCGTTCGACAAGACATGAAGCTTTAACTAGCTGATAGCGTCACGTCAAGCACATTACAAGGTGCAACCGGCGATCCGTTACGTAATATCATTTACTTTTTTATATTTCAGCATAAGAGGCGTAACTTTATATACCCTCTATGTGAGTTATTAGAGTTACTCATTCGACTTGGAAGTCACCTTCTCTCATTTACTGCTATAAAAATGCCTGCAAAATGTATTGACTGGAATGCAGTCATAAATTAGGTTTTTGCTAATACTTAAACTTTTTACAGCATCTAGAATACCGACACAATTTTATGCTCTTCTGTACGGAATCTTAACTGGTCGAGATCTAAGAAAAAGCTAAGATGTAAATCTTAAAGTTCCGTTGGCTCTACAGAAACACTTGATGGAGCTAATTACCTTGGGAAAACGCCTCCTGCGAGAGTTCAAAATCCTGCCGCAGCCTGTTTGCAGTCCATCCTGATTGCGGTTTCCCATGATAGTCCACGTGGAAGCTGGGACCATCGCCTCACAAACAGCGCAACACACTAGATTGCTGTCGTTACGCAGTTTCCAGACATGTCTCTTTGCACAGATTGTCTTTAATGATTTAATGAGTTCGACAAGAGATTAAAACTCGGAAAGCGCCGACTACAGATAACAATCGGTTGCACCATCGTGCAATGTGTTGGTGTTCAGAATTCCAAGAAGCTATCCAGAATAGTTTCAGTGAATTTGTTCGCTAAAACTCCGCCTTGCAATACTGATTCCATTTAAATGAAACTGCGTGTTTACAACTGCAATTACTGTAATTTGTTTGATCTGTAGTCAAGTAGCATTTGTAATAAATTTAAACTTGGAACAAGTGATCTGGTTTTTACTTGATGATGTTCGTTCATTTCTTATAAATTTCACTCACAAAAGGTGAGTGAGCACTGTGTACAAATATGCTCAGAGAATCCATTATTTTATTTTTCAAGAAATCTCACAAATCAAATTTATAAGTTCTACTATCTTCCCGCCAAGATAAAGCAACTGTAAATAACTAAGCCATTCACATTTAATTTTGTGCCATCAAATCACAATTCTTGACTATCTGCTCACGAGATACAGTAGGTATCTTTTTTACAGCTACCGAAGCCTGGTAGATGAACGGGTAACGTTAGGGCATGACATTCGGGAGGGAGGGGGGATTCGAATACCCGCCCAGCAAACCAGATATCGGTTTCCGATTGTTTCTCTAAATCACTCAAGACTAATGCCAGGACGGTTCCTTTAAAAGATCATTGCTGAATTCCTTCCCGTTCCTAGCCACCTATCCTCTTTCGCCTCTACTGACTTCGAATGTCGGGAAAGTCGTAAAACAGCAATAGGCAAAAATGTTCCAATCTGGCGGTGGATCCACTGCTCATGAATATTCACTGGGCAGATATTCCGTCGATTATTCGGTCCTGAATACAACAACAAAGGTCACTGCAATATGTTGATAGAACTCCGAAGTACTTGTATCACCACAAACCGCACACTTAAGGGATTTTATTATGTAACACTGAGTTTTGCAGTTTTCACGTCGTTGGAGATCGAACGTCAAGGAATCTTATGGAGGATTTTTTAAAGTCCTTAATAGCTCTACGACAGTCAGGTCATTAGAGCCAGGTTGGATTGTTGATAGCTCTGGTTTAGGAACCAGCTGTTCATTAGCCTGTATTGATTGCGGGAGACCATGTACTGTAAGCTCCGAAATCTTGACGGTCGTCTGCTGAGAATCGAGCCCGACGTCCTCTCGAATTCCATACTCGAACGTTGCAGGAAAAGGAATGATGCAACTATTGTAATGTGACGCGATACACATTCCATTGCGTTATATCCATTTCGTAGGGACATTAAAGATAAATTATCATTTGTTTCTGATAGCAGGAAGCACTTAACTGACTTTCACAACATGTCGACATTAACTACAAGGCATATATCTTGATGTCATGTTGTAAACCCCTGTTGTGATGATATTCCAATATCGTACACTAATGTTTAATATTTCTTCCAGCAGTCGTATTTTGGTCCTTCCGACCGATCCACGCATTATAAATCCCAGTATTTTTATTTTGTATTAAATCGGTGGTAGCATAGCGCAAGTTCTTTTCATCTCTTCTTGTACCGAAGTAACCCAATAGTTTCTTTTCTTAGGCTATTAAAACTTTATTTATAGTTTTTTATCATCTCCCCTCCAATTACCTCGACGTCGACGAGGCATAAAGCAATTATAAAAAATATATCTATCTGACTAGCCTCATTCTCTGATTTGATCCCCCGGTGGTGGAATAAATTTGCATCATTTAGACCTTGGCCAACAGAACAGATGAGGTATAGATGTGCAGTTCCTAATCATCAGATTGTACCATAATAAAAACTGTTAGAAACAGCTGCAATGGCTGCTGAAAAGACAAATTGTAGCAAGTGCTCAGCAAAAAGATCATTAATTAGTCTATCTAAATATTGGGATTCTAGATAGAGACTATAAAAGTTGCCACTGCAGTCCCCCGTTTCGAGTCCGGACTTGGGCGACGGTCTTTTAGATGAACAATTGATTTTGTTTTGAGGTGTACAAAATGTCGGAAGTAATAAACATCAGAACTTAGAACTGATGAAATAAGTCATATCTCAATATATATAAACATAGTTGTTTGTAACGTTGATAGTATTTACAGTGTTAAGTATACTCGACCTTTCACTTTTGGTTTCAGTTACACTTTTGGTCGAAAAATTACATGTAAACACCGATTCGGGAGCTTTGAATTGAAACTGAAAGTGGCTTTATCACAGTGCCGAAATATCGCGATCAATCAGTGATGTCATTGATGTTTTTTTCAAGATTTTGTCGTATCAATGGAAGAAGTCTGATTCATGAGTTCGAAACAGTGAAACGAAACCACAGTTGCAAATGGAACGTAAAAATCGAATACTGCGAGACAAATGCGCTTACGATAGACCTGCAAAACTCATAAAAAGACTGGAAAGAAATAGCTGATAATGTTGATCATGACATTCAGTAGCTAAATATACGTATATCAGAATTGCACTTAGTGTTTCATATCGTGTAATTTCCTCAAATGGTTTCCTCCTATATAAAAACTAGAATATTTAATATGAAAAGTTATAAATGAGTATTTTTCAATCATTTTCAAGTTATTGTATCATTTCATTCATTCAATCGGTCGGGAGTACAAGTTTTTTCCTTCAAGGATTTGCTTATTATTTGAAGGCAATTATGGGAACTAATTTGAGTTATGTTAAACATACAGTACAAACAAAAATGAACATAAATGAACTAAACTCTACAAAACTAGGACATATGATAAAACCATTAATATACACATACATAAACAAAAGTGTTCATTAAAGTTGCATCACCACGATAGAATCTTGCTACCAGAATAATATTCAAACACAGATTACTGACATTGTCATAAACACGAATATAAAAGATTCTAGGCGTTTTGAGAACTGATAAGTTAACTAAAGCTAAAAGTTCTGAGGAAAGAAATATGTCTACAGAATAAGATAAACAGAAATCTTGCACATTGCTTTTCTCTCCATTCCAGATGCCGATAAATACCACCAGCATGTCAAAGAATTTTATTTATGAAATAAAAAAAATAGTATCAATAAGTAGTTTATTATGGGTTGGAAAAGACCGAAAACTTTAATTAATTTTGGTAATAATCGTCACCTAAAAAATTGTCCTTAGTAACGAAAAACACGTGCAAGCACAATTTTTTAGTGGGAGAAGCATGGATCCCTTTTTAGTCATGATTTCGAATGGTATTAGTGAAAAGATAGCGTAACGTCTGTTGAACAGTATGTGGTGTTGAGCTAACACGGTTTAGTGCCATCGTTTGCGTGTCTCCCTGTACCGCGCTTCTCTGTGACGTGTAGCCCTGACGTAGCACTCAAGGATGTTTGTGTTGCCAGTGGCCCCAGCTTGTCAGTCTGAAAGCAGGTACCGTGCTGGAAGCGGCATGGAAGACGACTGCACGGCACCAGGTAATAGGAAATAAACTATGGAGACTCGCTTTGTGTCCGCGTGGAAATATTTTAAACTGCAACAAACGGACAAATATTTACTTAGGATTGCTGTGTTTCGGGCACTTAGGCACTGTTTACTACGCAACACTGGAGAAAGGAAGTTAAGTTCAATCAATACACATACACTGCTCACTGATCTGAATTGTTTCGGATGAGAACATTTACACTAATGTTTCGTCAATGTTCGAGAATGTCGGCAAGAATTTTATGGCCGATTATCGCTGTTAACAGTATTTGTGCACCACGGAGCATCTTGTCTAATGAAACTAACTTTGAAATCTCGATGTTAAAACCTTAAAAAATTATCATTCATTTGTTTTAATAATTGTTTCAAATTCTGGTCTTAGTTCTCGCCTCCGAGCCATGGTAATTTTAATACCCCGTAAGAGGGTGAGGGGTAGGGTGGGGGGGAGTTACATTAGAAACTTCGGTATCTTTTTCAGTTTCCATTTTAAATGCTGCAGTGACTGCATGACATTCTCCAAATACAGGGCGTTCGCCGGGAAACGCAACCCACTGTTAGCGCTACAAGGAAGAAACTGCTCCCGGCGAGCGAGCGATCAGCTTCCGGCATTGTTCGACCGTCGGCCGCGGACTATTTCACAATAATTACGCTTCATAAACTTGTATGTGCTAAGCATTTAAATGTGTCGTAATTCATTAGCTTACCTTATAAAAGATGCTGGAAGTGTTGACCCTCTTGTGTAATGCACATTTCACATCTTCTGAACATATTTCGAGACACACGCTGGATTTCACCTTTGTCAATGGACATTATTACTTGATAGATTTTTTCCTCAAGTTCTTCCAATGTGTGAGGATTTCCTTCGTACACCTTACCCTTAAGTTTACCCCAAAGGTAGAAGTCACAAGGGTTTAAATCCGGTGATCTGGCGGGCCACAACCCACGGCTGATTACACGATCATAAAACACTTCGTCAAGTGCAGCAAGCGAATTTCTAGCGGTGTGAGCTGTCGCCCCATCCTGTTGAAAATAGCCGTACAATTTTTCTTCTTCAGTAAGTTTCTCGTAAAACGGTTTCACAATATTTTCGATATATCTTGCGGAAGTAAGAGTTTCACGGAAGAAAATTGGACCTATGATTCTCGAAGCACTAATCGCACACCAAACACCCACTTTTAAGTCATGCAATGGCAGTTGGAGTAGAGTATTTGGTTTTTCTGAACTCCAGTGTCGACTGTTTTGAGCGTTAACATAACCACTCAGATGAAACCAGGCCTCATCAGAGAAAAACGTCAGTTGCGGATCAACAGTGCCATCGTGGACACCCTGCAGGTACCAGTTGCAAAATCTAATCCTAGGCCCCTGGTCTATTTCTGTAATTTTATGCACCACAATTGTTTTGTACGGCTTTAAGTGAACTAGCTTTGTTACTTTCCAAGCTGACGTCTTAGATACGCCTGCCTGCTGCCCTAACTGACTTAATGATTTTTTGGGTGACTGTTCTAGTCGAAAAGCGATATCGTCAATTTTCTCCTCTGTGAGAATACGGTTGACCGACAGTCTCTTTTTGTTAAAAAATGAACCCGTTTCTCTTACTTTTTTAACCAGACGCAGAATTGTTGATTTAGCTGGCAGTAAAGCGCCAGGATATTCGCGACGAAATTTACTGCGACACTTTTTAAACGACTTCTTCTTCACATATGTATCGTAGAGAAATATTCTTTGTTGCAAACTGTAACGTACCATAATTTTACTCACACTCAAACACGGTACAGATTAGTAAGAGTATGAAGCCCTAAACCAGCCAAACCGCAAAGAAACGTTTATTCACAACACTGATTAATAAGAGACTGAAGTCACAAACTAGCTACAATGCAAAGAAACCGTTCTTAACCATGTAAGGGTCACTGCAATGCACTGTTGGGGCAGCGGAGGTGTTAAACAGTGCTGTGATTCACGGTATCGTGTGGCGGGAACCGCTGGCCCCGCTGTCCGAGCAAGTTGCCGACGGCAACAGACTGGGAGGGTTGCGTTTCCCGGCGAACGCCCTGTATATATATATGTAAAAAAAAAACGGTACTAACCTTTTGGAACTTGGATTATCTGTTCTGATTTGTCGTTTTCTTCATGTTCTCCATTCATATTCACAAATTAAATTAAAATGCCAAAATAAGATACTGTTGTGTAACCGTCAGGTGCCGGTAGCGTTCCAAAATTAATACAAATCTCTTTAAATATTAGTAATTCCTCAATTTCATGTGCTCTTAACATTTCATCTGCTCTCCGTCGTAAAAAGTCGAAGTCAACAAACGGAAAATATTTTTCGGTGCTTTCTTTCAGCTACGCCCGCGATGTTGTATCTATAGAGTCAGATTGCTTTCGCCCCGAAAGAAATTTTCTTATAACTTTCTTGACAAATTTTCTTCTTGTCCAGGTCCTATTTCAACCTATGAGGACGTCCATTAATTACGTGAGGGATTTTTCCGGAATTCTGGACCTCCCCCTTCTCCTCCCCCCCCCCCCCCCCATCCCCCATGGTGAGATCTGGTCGGTGACGTGAGATGTTGAGGGGACTTCTCCCCCTCTCCTTACTGACCGACCTTTTTTTAGACTTTTTTTTAGCTCTACTGTTCTTCAAAAAATTAAAAAGATGACATGAGATTTCGGTCAACCCTTCCCCCCCCCTTTCCCCTTGATGAAATTAAACCGCCCCGCCCCCCCAAAAGCACCTCACGTAATTTACGGGCGCTCCCTAGCCAAAACCTCTAGGAGAAGACAACAGTTTGGGTTGATACAAGTTAGAAACTTCGGAATCTTTTGAAGAAGTATAACTTTTACACTTCTATCGTTTCCATTTAAAATTTTACTTTTTAAAAAAATCGACTTCACAATTTTTTCCGGAAGTGAAACTCTTTTAGTTAGATGTATTCGCGGTTTTTTTGTAGAAACTGCGCAAGTTTGTTTTCGTTCCTCAGGCAAACCAGCATTTCAACGTTTTAAATTTTAAGTTGAAGTGAAATGTCAATTTATAATCTGTATATATCTCAAAACAAAAATATACTTTTAAAATAATTTTAGCGTTCATTGGCCTGGGTATAAGATGGTACAGGGCGTTCGCCGGAAAACGCAACCCTCCCAGTCTGTTGCCGTCGGCAACTTGCTCGGACAGCGGGGCCAGCAGTTTCCGCCACACGACACCGTGAATCACCGCACTGTTTAACACCTCCGCTGCCCCAACAGTGCAGTGCAGTGACCCTTACATTGTTAAGAACGGTTTCTTTGCATTGTAGCTAGTTTGTGACTTCAGTCTCTTATTAATCAGTGTTGTGAATAAACGTTTCTTTGCGGTTTGGCTGGTTTGGGGCTTCATACTCTTACTAATCTGTACCGTGTTTGAGTGTGAGTAAAATTATGGTACGTTACAGTTTGCAACAAAGAATATTTCTCTACGATACATATGTGAAGAAGAAGTCGTTTAAAAAGTGTCGCAGTAAATTTCGTCGCGAATATCCTGGCGCTTTACTGCCAGCTAAATCAACAATTCTGCGTCTGGTTAAAAAAGTAAGAGAAACGGGTTCATTTTTTAACAAAAAGAGACTGTCGGTCAACCGTATTCTCACAGAGGAGAAAATTGACGATATCGCTTTTCGACTAGAACAGTCACCCAAAAAATCATTAAGTCAGTTAGGGCAGCGTGTGTCTCGAAATATGTTCAGAAGATGTGAAATGTGCATTACACAAGAGTGTCAACACTTCCAGCATCTTTTATAAGGTAAGCTAATGAATTACGTCACATTTAAATGCTTAGCACATACAAGTTTATGAAATAGTCCGCGGCCGACGGTCGAACAATGCCGGGAGCTGACCGTTCGCTCGCCGCGAGCAGTTTCTTCCTTGTAGCGCTAACAGTGGGTTGCGTTTCCCGGCGAACGCCCTGTATTAATTGTATCAAAGTTCTAAAATGTATATGACAAAACAATGGAGGTAAGTGAGCGAGGTATTGGAATAAATTACAAGGGAAGTGTTGAATAATTTATCGTAAATACTGAAAGAATTTCCTTTGTTATAACTTTCAAGCGTTCTTAGGTAGTTCACACATTAGTCTGGGAATTAGTCTTAAATGATTGTATAGACTTCCACGGTCGTTGACCATGTTATCGTGGTTGTTGGGATGGAACCACGTCAATTTTTTAAAACCTGTGGCTTTCATGAGTCTGATGAAAGCCATAACCAAGATAATAAGCGACAAATATTACTTCATGTTTACACGATTTCCAGACTGGTGACTTCTCACAGCATGGAAATGTTTGCGGATTGCGATAGTTAGCGTGGAAGCCGTGAAAATCTAGTGACGCTTGAAGAGTAAGAGAATAGCATTTACGTATGTAACAATTCAGTGGAGTTAGCTGTCACACTCTTATGAAGTTCATTCGAAGTTAAATCATTATTTGAATTAACTGCCTTATAAAACTACCAGCTCTGTCTGTTGTACCGTAAATAGACTATTTTAGTACTTCAATAACCAAGTTGCAATGTTATTTTTTTCGAAACTGAAAACGTGCAGTCAAGCGTGCATTAACGAAAAATTATGAAGTTTCTAAAAAAACTTGAAAACTTCGGAAATGTGAAAGGTTGAAAAAATTGTGGGATGATGAAATGGTGTACACAAGCGTCTGTAAACGAAGTAAAACTTTGGAATACGGCCGAAAAAGAGCAACTCCACTCTCGTCGTACTGATAACTTCGACAAAAAAGAAGTTTTGTCTCATAATTAGCTCCCGGGAGAAATAGCATCAGTGCACTGAAAAGAACTGTTGCTATTTTGGATAATAAACATCGAAATTTAGTGTGTTAATGCTTGGATAGTAAAATGTTCTTTAAATGTGAACTCGTCACACTGTGACTTTTGAGAAACAGAATGCCTATTATGTGTATTTTGCAAATATCTAAAATGTTTCGAAAATATTCTGGTGAAGCTAACATTGTCAACAAGAAGATATCTACAACTCCTTGAAGAATGCAAGGCTTTCGAAACGATTACCAGCCTAGCTGATAAGAGTTTGTAGGCGGTAGGACGTAAGGAGACGCATACAGCACGAGTCAAGGCAACCTTCACCACGGGAAGTCTGAACCCCAGACAGTAAAGTTACGAACTTGCTCATTTAATGGCTTCAGTAATAAACTTCGTAGATTACGTGTACTAAGTATTACTAAAATATTATCCTAAAGAAGAGAATGAGATAAGAGAAATGAGATATTAAAATCTGCGTAGTAGTGTCGTAGTTAAATTTCTAGTAGTTATGTTGCGTAAATAAGTTGAACACAGCTGCATTGCTGCATGATGATCACCAGAGGCAATATATGAGGAGCACGCTAGTGAGAATAGATCCTGCTATCACAATAATTTGATGGTAATTTCCTAAATAACGAGTAGTTAACTTATTTATGTATAAAATTGCTCGTACCCATGGGTAACATTTACGGGTGATGTGTGAGGGGAGACTTTCCCGGCGTACTGATGCAACAAATATTAGATACTTCCATTACTATAGTTTCGAACAAAACTAGTAATTTTTTTTTTTAATTTGACGTTACTTCGCAATATATTAATACTATTTTATTGAAAATTGTCTTAGTTTACGGTTAATTGCATGTTAGTACTACTATAATAAAGATAACTGGTAAGTATTGCGTTAGTGGTTCGAACGAAAACTTGGCGCGGCATTGGGAACCATGGAGCGGAGTCCGTTGCCTAATCTGAACAGTGCCAACCATTATTTTTGCACCAAAATACTACGTTCTAACTTTACAAAAACGAGATATTTATTAAGGGTCATAAGAGTCCGAAGCTTTAACCGTGCGAGGCTTGACTCGCACTGACCCTTTTGTTTTAGGCGGACAGTGCGTAGTGCAACAAGTCCTCAGCCACACATCCTGGCAAGGGATCGGCAGAATTTAAAGGGCCGTGTCCGCAACAAGGAATCAAGGAAATCAATCCGTTGCAAGGTCCTTAGTTCGTCAGTTGAACATTATCCCATCGGATTTGACTCTGCTACCATTGTCACAGCTAGACTGAAAGGTCAAACCTACACTGCATAAAGTATACTTAAAGATCAGGCCAGTACATGCCATTGTGCCTCGCCAATACTGCAGTATAAACTTTGTTTTTCCATGGCCGAGGCAGGTCAATGGCCAAGACTCTGCACAAAAAGACTATACCCTGTTCACTTCAAACTGGCGACTCGAGGTTATGTTCCCCTGGGCCCGATCCTCACCACTCTTTCCCATCCCATCCCATCCCGTCCCGTCCTGTCCTCTCCGCGCGAGCTTGGTAAGTGACAAATTTGTCCCTCACAAATGGGGGTAAGGGAGCATCCATAAACCACGTAGCTCCATTTTGGCCTCCTGTAAACCCCCCTCCCCCAAAAAAATCACGTAGCCAGACGTGGATTTTGCCTCTACCCCCCCCCCCTTTTTGCCATGTAGCACGTAGCTTATTTCGCTATTGATTACAGAAGATATTTTGTACCGTTTCCTCTTGTCATTAATTACATACGGTGTGAAAAATAATATGAATAAGATGCTACGTCGCTTCGCTTGGGATCCCCCCCCCCCTCCCCACATAGCTCGGCGTAGCTTTCCAGCCAACCCCTCCCCCCGTAGATGGAGCCACGTAGTTTATGCACGCTCCCTAACGACAGCGGAGTGGGATAGAGCGGACTGACCTTGAACCGCCTCCGTTGACTAAATGGCCTCCAGTGGCCCATTCCAAGGGTTTTTGCCGGCAACCTGACGCCAGCTTAGTTTCAGGTGATGTAGTACTGTGTGTTTTGTGTAGGTCCCCCCGACCCTCCCGCGGGTCGGCCCAGCGTGTGCGCGACTGCCGCTCCTGATGGCGACAGCATGGGCGCACTTGTCGCCTGGTCGAGCGCTCCATTCGACGGCGGCTGTATCGTCACGGGATACAGCGTCGAGATGCGGCGAGTAGGCGACGACAGCTGGACTACCGTGGCCGAAAGGTAAACTTCCTGATTTGTTACATTACATGAGAATACTTACATGGTTAAAACAGATGTACGATTTTCACACGTGACCGAAAAGTTAAATAGTTGAGAAATTTTCAGATAGCCTCAGATTTTGATTTACTCTCCGAATAAATAGTAAGTGACTTAGAAAACTGATACACATTTAACAGTGATGATTATTTTGATGTTCTTGATGAATTTATGTGGAGGTCGACACATGAGTTGTACACATGGCCAGGGCCGGCGCTAGGATTTTGTGGCCCGGGGTAAGCGTTCTTAGCAGTCACGTAACCAGATTTTTTTTTTTCTCACTCTACAACTTGTCTACCGGGGGGGGGGGGGGCTACAGCCGGTGATCGGGGCTCCCCATCAGCCGGACGGGTCCGGATACATTTGACCCGATTACCCCCTCCCCCCACCTAACGCCGGCCCTGCACACGGCTCTTAGGATTTTCATGTATCTATTTGGTATGCCCGTGTTTCAACATTTAAGATGTGTATGCTAGGGCTGTTGTATTGTCCGAATTTTCTGTTGTATCATAGAACATTTTTCTGAGTGGTCCCTTCGATAGGAGGTAAATCTCAATATAATAAAGCATCGTGGTGACAGGATTCCCGCAGATTCCATTTCATAAAATTTGTAGAATTTGAAAGCATTTAGATATCAATTGCGTACTTTATAATAACAGTATCCTACAAATCTTAAAGTAAACATTGTGTAATACATATGAAAGTCGTTACGTGATTTTGGGTGATAGCATTAATTTGTGCATACTTTATCTAGAAGGTAAAAAATTTAATCCTATCCTCTTATATTTACAATCTAGAACCATCAGTTTGCAGACGTCAACATGGAGTAGAAATATACAATTGTAGATCGGCAACGCACACTTCTGAATTCTCTTCTTTAACGATCTGTACTATTATAGCTCATGCCTAATGATTTTTCGGCCAGTTCCATTTAAAATCTGTATTCTCAAATTTTCGCATTAGTCACAACAATAACCCAAAAGTTTAATTCCGCAAATACATTTGCATGTATGTTGGTTTCGTCAATTCACTCATCCACAGTTTTATTCAGATGTGAATTCGAAACTGATCAATTCCCATCTGTCGGTGGTCTCTTCCTAGTTGGCCGATGAAGTAGTCGTTGCTTAATTTTTGTACAAATATGATCTGTTCTACGCAGAATTGATTCAGACAATTGAATAATCGTCTTGAATGTTTATCTGTTCCGCATTTGTCAAGCTTCCCTCCTATGCCTCCCTTTTCGAGGTAACTGCCAAATATGAGACCTCGAATTGCATTTATTTTGCCCGCTTAAATTCAAGTGCCAAGCTTTTTTTAACCAGAGTTCATTCTGGCTTGACTAATTTCCGGCATACTCCGAAGATTCCACAGTGACCCTGATGTAAATTTTCCCCATCATATACTGCGGTCCAAGATTGTTTGCTGAGTGAGCAGGCGCAGTTTACAGCTTCATAAATTCCCATCGACGTTTTTCACCCATCTTTGGTTAACAATTTACGGGAAATGAAATAAACTTAAGTTGCACTCTATTGTTTCTACGCTCGTCTCTTGTTTGATCATTTTATGTATGTACACAGGAGTAAATTTCATCCCATCAAGACAAATCTGCCAGAGTTCTGTCAACACGGATATTTTCATCAGTTGCGTGTATGTGTTGTGTTTCAGCTGCCACTCGCTATCGCAACCGGTGTGGGGTCTGGAGGAAGGGGAGAGCTACTTGTTCAGAGTGAGGGCGCTCAAC
>JARYHS010011408.1:222210072-222683208 GCA_031002005.1 Vandiemenella viatica | reverse complement strand
GTCGTCACACTCAAAATTATCTAAAGTTACTTCCTCCTCGTCTTGTGCTAACTTAGTATTGGATACCTAGGATTTAATTGTAGATGTTGATGTAGGCAACTCCAATATAACATGTAGAATTTTCAGTAAGGGACTTCTTGAAATACTACCTGGATTTTTGTGCTATTTCCTCCTGCAATTTTCATTTTTTCCATCCCTCATCCCCCACTCTCTTGTTTGTTTGAAAACAATTGTTTCATATTGAGTTGATATTATTGCAAAATCAGTGAGGGTTTTGAAATAACCTGGAATAAATAAACAAATAATTATAGATTGTTTTCCAAATAAAAAAAGGGAATAAACTGCATAAAGCTTGGGTTAGGGCTGTATGTATTGAAATTTTTTGTTTTTTTTTAGCAAATGCCCAGGATTCTGAACAACTTTTTGTTTCCCGAACCACTAGGATTCCACATCAGGTTTCGAAGGTTTCCGAATCGAAGTTCATTACACTGTATTGTCACCAGACTCGTAGAAGATTCCAAATTTTCAGCCTAATGCAATATTTAGAAGGGTGTGAAAACTGAGTTGCCAGATTTTTCTCAAAGTAACTTTCATAGTTACCTATCTTTACTTGTATATAACTATGTATTTACTAAGCTAGTAAAAGCGTCTTGAAAAATACTAAACAACCACAGTCTCTGAACGCGCCCCTGCTCAGGTACCTGCATCGGCCGGTAAGCCATATAAAATGTGTTTTACTGTACCTGCTAAATATGTTTAGGTTTTTGCGTGTTGTGTACTTAGTATTCAAATGAATTTCACTGTAAATATACACAGTTCCATTCGAGATCACGTCACTTACCAATGTTTACATTGCGCATATTACCTACTGTAGAAAATAGTATTTCAGTAATTTAATGTATGTTGGTACTTACCGTAAAAATTCAAATATTTTTGTCCAAAGCGCTGTCCTTGAATGTAATTTAACTTATTATACCGATTAGCTTGACGATCGCGCGCAACAAATTCAATGCAAATAAAATGCACAACCACGCCACGCCAATCATATCAGCAATTAGCCAATGGAGAAAGTATGACTTGTCTTATATCCCTAGATTAAAACTTGCTTGATTAGGCGCGGGGCAGGGGCCGCAACTATTGGCCCATTCAAGGACATTTGGACAGAGCACACAATATATCTTCCGATCGCGTTCAGATTACTAAAAACTTGTTCTATTCGCTGTTTACTTACTCCCTGACACTGGTTCACTAAAGCTCACCAGCCACGCGTGGCAATATTTGAATATGAAATATTGTAGATTTATTTTGATTTTTAAGTTTAATAAATTGCCAATTTGGCGCCCCCCTTTCAGTAGCGCCCGGGGCACGTGCCCTACCTGCCCCACCCTAGGTACGCCTCTGGATATTTCACAGAAAATTTTTATTTTGACAGTACAAAAACAACGAAAAGCGTTTGATAATAGTTTAAGGGAAAAAAAACTGCTTTAATACTGAAATTAAATTGAAATTATAACTAGAAATCATAGAAATAAAAAAAAGGCAATGAGAACCCGATAGTGTCGCGTGGTAGTCACACGTTGATTGCTTGTTTACGCACCGTTCACCGACTAGACTACGTACAAATCTTTGGGACGTGATATCACTGATAATAAGGTCCATCGCATAATATGCCTTCAACCTAAAACATACTTAAGAATCAATTAAATTGATGATTACGAAGTTTAGCAGTCTCCTTGCGAGATCAGGCAAGTCTGAGTAGGTAATACGTCGTTATCTTTCAGCGGACAGCAAAATCGAGCTGGAGGAAGAAGAGATTCCCGACGAGGAGTGGGACCCTGAGGAAGTGTCGGTGGGAGACTTCTGGTCCGGCTTCGAGGTGCTGCAGGAGCTAGGGAAGGGCCGCTATGGCGTGGTGCACCTGGTGCGCCACAGGAACTCCCAGCGACACTTCGCGGGCAAGTTCCTGCGATGCGTCAAGTCTGCAGACCGAGAAAAGGCGCGCGCGGAGGTCGAAGTGATGCGGCGGCTGCAGCATCCCAAGCTCCTGCGCCTTGCCGCAGTCTTCGAGATGCCACGAGAAGTAGTCGTCGTCACTGAGTAGTGAGTCGCAACACATTTTCATTACCAGAATTAGATTTCAGTTGTGGCAAATGTAAGCTATCCTGTCATTTAAGTGACAGCGTGTTATTTACAGGAGATCAACCAAAATTCTCCTCTTTCAACTAGGCTTGCCAACTTTACAGATTTCCATGACTGGACAAATCCTGTAGGGGAAGGGGAGAGTATTTACAGAACAATTTTTTTTAAAAATAAATTATTCTTGCTAGGATAGTCATGAAACTAAAAAAGAAGAAACCGCTGTGGAAGACACCATGTTTTCCACGCTACAAGGTTTTTTTTAATAAAAATATTAATACTGCAGTTCTAGAAGTAGATTTTTTCCCCCTCAAGTTGCCTTCTGTAATCACATGATGCTTCACTGCTTTCATGCCATCACAGTAAAGGTAATTTTACACACGTCACAATGTGCAGTGCAATCATTTTCTTTATGCAGGCAAGTTTTAAACATGTTATTTGACAACCACTGGTCTCTGTATTTTCTTTGGTGACTCACTCATTACATATTTCTAACAGTACAAATTAGTAACACTATTCACACTTAATTCTACGTGAACAATACAAGCACGATGATCCATCATCAACGTAGGTTAGGTAACTCAAACAATAAAGCAATCGACTCTCGATAATCAGATAAGTGACTGTTGTCAACTTTAGAGCACAGAACTAAACAGTTGAATTATGATCAGCAGCTAGGGGAAGGAGACCTAGCAGCCTTTTTTACTTTCTACATCTCATAAACCAGGGCAAGGGCTGCTTATGGGGATAATTTTTAAAATTTCTTAATAAACTGTACATTTTGAGCCAGGTAGCATGTAGTGAACCGGACACGGACAAATCGCATTAGAACCGGGCAGTCCAGACGAAAAACAGACAGTAGGCAACCATACTTTCAACACATGCATGCCGTTAGTTCGGATAAACAAATTGAGAGATATGGTCACATATTCTGGAAATGGCAAACTCGCTGTTCTTGTAGAAATATTATTGAATTAATAACATTCATTGACAACTTCTAAGACACTTATGTTACATCCACACAAGTTTCATATACATTTCATAATTTTATCTTGTGAACAGAGCGCCTGTGCTTGTGGCATATAACCTTCTCCAAGTGGCATGACACACTTCCTCGCACCCAGCCATCCTACAATGCTGGCACCCAAACAACAGTCATGGTCAGCACAACTGTACTGGCCAGTGATAGTTTTTTACTTAAATATTACAACTCTGCTACCCCAGTTTCTAAACTGCGGACTGTGGATACCAAACGATATTATAAATCAAGTAACAAAAATTAATACTTTTATTGAGGATAATTATAACTAATAAATGTTGCATAATTCAGTTTTAATAATAACAAAATTAACTAAAAATGATTTTTTTGGGTGTGTGTGGGGGGGGGGGGGCATTACTCAAGTTACACACAGCTATTTATTATACAATTACCTTCCAAAATGTATAACAGAGAATCTTTAGGGATTAATGATTTAAGTAAATATAAATATGGTCAGTCTACCCACTTTGCTCTGGTGGTTGCTACACTGTGATGGTGTCGTCACCTTGCAGAGATTAGCTGGTTCAAGCCCATGTGGTGGAAGAAATTTTTGTCAGGTCTTAGCCAGCAGAGTAGGAGAGGTAGTGGTGCACAGTTCCCACAGTTTGTGCATTGAAGTTTTGAGTTAAATTCAAAATCTTTCTGTAATGTGTAGGGGTTGAGTTGGTGATTTGTCCATTGGATGAGGACATTAGGCTTGGTAGCCTCTTGGCGTCTTTAGGAAGAATAGGTCTGAAAGGCTGGCATATTTCAGTGTCACTACTCAAATAACCTACATTGGACATGCACATCTGGTCATTCACACAAGAGTAACGCTTACCTACATTTCCAACACTGGGGAAGGTAAGGGAAAACTTCAGTTAAATTTCTCAAGGCACTCATTGGAGGAGTAACTCTCTCCAAGATGGCACCAATTCCTGGCTTACAGAAACGGCAATCATCATTCAAAGTACAATTGATGCCCAAGTGAAAATTTGTTATGAAAAATTATGTTGCTCGGTGTACCAAATGTTGCCAATTTAGCTATCCATATTGACATATTCTTCTGAGGTTCAGTTCCAGAAAGTTTAAGCTTACTGTTGTCTATTCCAAACATTTCCCAAAATTTATTTTGTCAAAAAGTGTTACATAATCACAAATTTTGGTCATCTATTACATCTGCTACAATATGTGAATAACCATTTTTTGATACCTGTTTGCCTACTGAAGTGACAAAAAAAATCATCTAGCCCTGATAATTGTATTAACATATGTGCATAAAGTTTGAGGTATAAAGATGTATTTAAACCTGTAATTATGATCTATGTTGGCAGTTAACTGTAGATAGAAGAGGAACTACCTCTGACACAGTGGGCCTCCGTCAGGAGTACCCAACCAACCATTAGGTTGTGGATTAAGTCAAGTTTTAATTACAAGGGGACTTGAACTGATGATAGTTCACTTTAAAAAAAAATCTTCCTCTTTTCTTCATCTTTCTAACACTAAGCACCCTCGTTTTTCAGTATCTCTGGAGGTGAATTATTTGAACGCGTTGTGGCAGATGACTTTACCTTAACTGAGCGCGACTGTGTACTCTTCATGCGACAGATTTGTGAAGGCGTAGATTTCATGCATAAAAGTTCTGTTGTGCATCTTGATCTCAAGGTGAGTGACTTACCATATTACAATACGTTTCATGGAAAAAAAGGAAGTAATTAACAAATATAAATATGAAAGTCCATCAGACATCAGAATGGTACAGAAATATGCTAACTTGAAAATGTATTAAAATAATGTGATTGGTTTATTTTCCATATCCTTGTTTCAAATGGGAATGTGATATATAAGACAATTGATGTAGATTTTGTTAACAAGAAGTGGAATCGTATACATAGCTCTACAGCCACACAACTTTTTTACGATTTTAAAATCCAGGTTTTGTAGTCTTCTGGATAGAAAAAATTTGAAGTATGTTTATTAGTGAAATATTAGTGTTATCTCTAAATCACAAGAGGTTTCAGTAATATCAAATTTATTATTTTAATAACTAAGATAGTCAGTTGTTCAGTATTTGGTATTTATTGTACAGATAACACATTTGTGTAAACTCGTCCATTCTTTGTGATGGTGAATTTTGTTAATATGTTATTTATTGAATCCATTCTTATCTTAAACCATAGTGATGAAACCTATGCTACAAATATTCTGCAACAACTGAACTTACTAATGAAATATAACTTTCTCCAATAAATACATAACTTATTCTGATAAATTTATTTTTAGTAATACATAGAACAGTGGCATATTAGTTTGAAGCAATGTATTGAGTAATTTATAGTTTTTGTTTAGATATAAAAAGATGACAAAATGAGTTATGAAGCTCTTATGAAATGTCAGTTAAAAATTAGTAAGAGGAAAGTGAATGGCACAAAATTAACGCTGTAAAAATTTATCAGGTATGAGTAGGCCATACAGTTTGATGGAAATAGATGCTTCTTTTGCAGCCAGAGAATATCATGTGTCGCACACGGATGTCGCATCAGATTAAGATAATAGACTTTGGCCTAGCACGGGTCTTGACACCAGGAAAACCTGAAAGAGTTCTATTTGGTACACCAGAATTTATACCTCCAGAAATAATTAATTATGAACCTATTGGTTTTGAATCTGACATGTGGGCAGTGGGAGTCATATGCTATGTGCTGTAAGTATTTACAATACTTTTTTCCTTGCTAAAAATGAATGTTATATTTAAATTAAGGAATTTTTTTTTGTACCTAATGAATCAATATTACTCCAGACTTTTAATAAAGCATATAAGTAGAGTTCAAAATCAATTTCTGCCATAGAAAAAATATGGTGCATATTTCCTTGTATACCTACTTTTAAATTATATGAATTATCATTTAAATTGTGTCAAGTGTTTGAGGTAACTTGATTAGCACATTCCTCAAACTTTACCTACAACCTAAAATTTTCCCTTTCTTATGCCTGAAATTGAATGCTAAAGTATGCTTTCGCTCATCATCTCTCCCCTGCCACATACTACTCTAATTCTCCAAATATCCATTCAGGCCTCATACCCAAAATGTTCTTTCGCAAACTTCATGTCTTCCAGAGGCTTCACACCTAGCTCCTTTGTCATAGAAATCACTGTTGGACAGTCATTTTCATTTAAAAGTTTGCCTGCTTTTGCTGCCTCTCCCCTTTCCAACTCGTATAATGTATGTTCCATGTTTCTTGACTACTATACTTGAAAACTGTTTGTCCAAGGTTTTGTATTCTAATTCCTTCATTTTGCTGTTGCATTCCCTCACCACTAATTCTAATATATTTAGAATGTTGAAACCTCTTCCTATCACCTGCCCATTGTTTTAGCCCCAATTGGCTAGTTGACTAAATTTGAAAACTTGGTTAATACTTTACCTTATCTATTTTACACAAGAAACGTATAATTTTTCGAAAAATCGAACATTTGTGTTGTGTATTTTTGCATTTTTAAAAACCAATTTAAATTTACCGAAAAATGCTTGCAACTATCATGGCGTCTTGAATGGCATCACGGTGTGTGAAACAAAACAGTAAGATAATGTCTGTGTAAGGCAGATGTTAGTTTCCTTAATATCTTTAATTAAAAATCAATTCATTGTATTATAAGTACTGTATCATGCCCAAGTGTAAAAGCACAGCTATAAAAACTCCAAACAAGTTATTTATATAAGTGCCAAACAATGAACAAATATGGAGAAAGTGGCTAAAACTTGCAAGGCTCGCAGTTTATCTGAAGATTCAAGAATGTATTTTTGTGATGGTTATTTTGATGTAAGTGTTTGCACACAATATTTTTCTAAATCTAAAGCAAAACTAATGAATTTTGCAGAATCGCCATTTTTCAAGTATTGATGAAATAATGTATGAGTTGAGGTTAAATTGTTTTGGTTTTCTGATTCAAAATCGTTTTCTAGTGTTAAGGTTAATGTAATAAACACTCTTTGGCAAAACCATCATTACCGTGGTTCCACAACTTGATAGATTTTTACACAGTTCAACGAAACGAACCAAAAATAACTAATAATTTAATTTTGATATCTCGCTTGGTCCACAAGTTATCTTAACTGATAGGTGATGTTATTCATATGCAACCAGGACTGGAAGGGAATTGGCAATGGCATAACTTTAAAACTTGCCACACCTGTTTTTAGCATATTATTTTCTAGAAAAAGTGTATATGAAAGCATAAAGAAACTTGGCTTAGACGTGATGCAACAGAAAATTTATGATACGGCACAGAATTATCAAACAACAACCATATTGAATGACACTGTTCACGACATAGATAGTATCAAAGTGAAGAACAATATCTATTGATATCTCACTTTGGTGTCCCTTCTGGACCAGGATGCATATCAGCCTAACCACATCACCTTTCATTCAAGATATTGTGACATAGTGGTAGATTAAAAGTTAAAATGATTTATATATATAAAGAAAAAATAAAGAAAATAATACAAAGGTTAATAAATATTGTTTGCCCAGAGAGGCTTTAAAAGATGATCTCTGGAAAAAAAGAAGTGAAGTTAGGTGAGAATTGTTGAGTAGAGGAAACAACCAAGACAAGATTGATTTGGCAGCAGCGTGGAGTTGAATTGAGAGATCTTGAGTAGGAACAAACCTGCAAATCTTGGGATGTCAAGGTTGTCTCAAACACGGTCGTTATTGATATTAGAGAACATTTTAAACAGGCAAACGAAAGAAATAAACTGCAAAAGATTATAAACGAAATACAGTCTACAAATACAAATTGTATTTATTTAATTACAAAGATCGACGTCACAATCATTTATATGCGACAATATCTCAAGAACAAAGCAACATATCACAGAAATTTGTTCTTTATTTTCGAACAATAGTTTGTTTACGAAACTGAAATTAATTATGTTTAAGTTTATAATCTATATTTTACACTTGTCTATACTTGCATCGAAATTTTGATATTTTGGAATTCTGATGAGCAAAAGTCACTGATAACATGAAAATCTACCAAGTGTTACGGTGTCAATTTTGGACAAATTGGTACTGTTTGTATTGTTAAATCCTGAATCCATAGTGAATTATACTTGTCTTTCAACATATAATTGAGGACAACTGTATTAACTTGATAAAAATTGCTACAAATGAAACATTTATCAATTTACCTGTTCAGCTCTACAAAAATGTCAACAACTATGGTGCTTCACATGGCATGTCATATTACTTTCCGATTGGCATTCGCGGTCAAATGACTGACTGCCTAATTTTCCAAATTTATTTTCTAAATATAATAATCTTTTAAAATAATTTTATCTTACGTTATCTCCTTAACATGATTAAATCATTAAAAACCGCAATCCATCTGATTTATTCTTACAAGGGATACCTTTGACTTCGAACACTTGGAACCACACAAAACCATGTTTAGAATAACAAGCTATTATAAACAAAAAGTGGTGTGTGATTTCCATGCAGAACTCCACACTTATCTGTTAGCGCCATTAAAGAGCCATGAAAAGAGCCTATTGTTGTGTGATTCCTGATCAGGTGATATAGATCATATTCTTATAGATGCAACTTTTCCAAATGAAGATGTTATGCTGAAGATATTGCCACTGAAAACAACAAAATATTGCCAACACCTTAATGTTTATATAAGACTGGAGGTTTTCTTGGCATTGCAAAAGAATAAAATTTTCTCTGGCAACTAGCCGAATTCGTCCACCAATTAAACACGACGTTTTTGCAGTCACAATCTCTGCCACCGTTGTCAAGTGCGTCCAATCCCCGAATCACCTCTCTCTGTCTCCACTGCTGCCGGTAGTTTGTAGAGATGCTTATATATCACGTGAAGTCCACACTACATCATCCTTTTTCCAGTCTGCCAATAGCTAGTGACGGGAAACATTTGCCACTAGCGGGAAGCTTTCCTATTAGCGGAAGCCATTAGCTGCTGGCATGTACCGTTGATTGCTGGTGCACAAGAGGTGTGTACTTTCGAGAAGTCCTGCTGCAGTCCCATTTTGTGGATTGCTGGGCTCCAGGCCTTACTTAACTGAAATCCAGTACAGTAAAAGCTCCTTATTTGCGGGTGGTAAATTCCATAAATATGCCGCGAATATGGAATGGTAATTTGTATGGGATTATAGTGGACACGTACCAAGGTTCCGAAAAAAAAAAAATAAAAAAAAAAAATTTAGATCAATGTATGAAGATATTTTAAGCAACATTTTTTAATTATTATTGTCAGGCTTAGGCAAAGTTTTATAGAATTTAGTAATTTTCCTTGTTTTGCCACTTTTAAACGATCTTTCAATTCAGATTGATATTCAGCTGTGGTATTAACAATTTGCCTTTTAAAAACAATTCCTTCCATACACGGATCAATTTTCACGAAGAAATCACAAAGTTTATTTGCCATCCATAGACCTTCACATAGGTTAAAAAAAAAAAAAAAAAATTAAATGTCACCATGTCAGAACTTGCTGAAACCTCTTCATCAATGGATTGGTGATTTAACATTTCCTCCAAGTCGATCAGTCAAATCTTCATCTTGCGATTCAAGCAACTCTTGAATGCCACTTGATTATATCTGTTTAAAACAATGTCATCCTATTCCATTCGCAACTTGAGCAATGTTTGCAGTTAAAGTTGGAATTTGCATGAATTCTCCCACATTTCCGACAGTTGAAATCATGCCTCACTCCAGGCAAATGCTGGGATGCTTCCTTCAAAAGGCCATGGCTGAATTCCTTCCCATTCCTTGCCCCCCATCCTTTCCCGTCTCTAAAGACCTCACTGTTAAGAGACGTTAAGCAGTTAAAAAGATGTCAGGCCATAGTTTTTTCCAGCATAATTTAAAAGTGTATGGCTTTAGTTCTCACAACAATTCTTCTTTAGTAACTATACATTTTGCTATATCATAATTTTTCCAGCATTGTATAACATTCATATCAGGATTGTATTTAATGGTTTCCAGTATGATTTTGAAGGTTTGTCTAATGTAATAGAGCTTTAAGAACTGGATTATTTCTTGGTCCTTAGGCTGAAGTAAAGCTGTC
Organism: Vandiemenella viatica; assembly: GCA_031002005.1. Lineage (NCBI taxonomy): Eukaryota > Metazoa > Arthropoda > Insecta > Orthoptera > Morabidae > Vandiemenella > Vandiemenella viatica. The sequence continues at coordinate 222,672,963 of JARYHS010011408.1, read as the reverse complement.
GTTTTAGGAGGCAAGAATATCACCTTGATATTTGGATGCATGGTTTCAAGCTCACGAGGGTGATCTGGTGCATTGTCCAAAACTGAAATGGCCTTAAAGTCTGAATTAATTTTGAACTTCACGAAAAAAAATCAATTCTGGAACCAGTCACAGAAAATAACACTTGTAATCCACGCTTTCTTACTTGCACACCAAAACGCCGGCAGGTTGTCCTCGTTTTGATTTTTCAAAGCACGGGGATTTAAAACTCAGTAAAGCATTAGTGGCTTAGTAACACAATCACCTGATGCGTTAGAACACAGCAGCAGCCATCTTTTGCTGCCTTGAAACCAGAGGCGCACTTTTCACTTTTGGATATAAAAGTTTTGCTGGACATTCTTTTCCAAAACAGGGCAATTTCGACTGCATTAAACACTTGTTCAGGTTTCTACCCACCATCAGCGACTATTTTTAAAAATTCTTATCGATATCTTTACACTGTGGCAGTGTCAGCAGATGCTATTCAATGATTGTCACTGCTTGAATTTAATGAACCATCGATCCGATGCTTAAAATCCTTTACTAATGCATTCATCACCAGGTTCTTTAAAATGCGTGTAGAGACACTTTGTCTTCTCGCGGATCATAGGACCAATTATGGGCACTCTTTTCTGGTTACGGTCTTCAAACAATAATGAAAACGCAGCTTCCGCGTTTGCAATTGCTGGTTCACGAATAATTTTTGCCGAGGTTGAAGCAATAGAATTCCATATGTTGTTTCATTTCTTGATGAATCGTACAGCTGATTCGTTAACATTGAAAGAATGTGATATGGATGCAAACAAGTGGGCAAGGCGTGGTCAAGCATTTCTATTTTTACTCTAAACAAAAACACAACTTTTTTCCGCGTAGTAACTAATTTTTATTTGCTTTTGCTAAACATTATAAATTGCGAACAAAGCAGAGGAGTCAAGTGTTATTCACTCAGAATTATTGCAACGAAATACTGATAGATTCGGTGATCACAAGATTTTTTTTTTTATTTAAGTTGCTTCGATTAGATAAAGTGACTCTTGGCACTTGCCAGCAGTACTCGAACGATGCTGACATGCTAGTAAAGGATACCGACTCCACTGAATGTACCAAATGGTTCCGTGAATAATAAAAGTTTCAATTGGCGAATAAAGAAAGTTGTCACAATTATTTTACCCGCGAATATAGAAAGTTGTCACAATTATTTTATCCACGAATAACAAAACCGCGAATAAAGAGCTTTGGCTGTATCTCTGTTAATGAGGTTCTTCGAGGTATGGATTTGATAGCTTCTGAGAAAATACTATCCCAATAAACTCTTGTATTTGAAGAATTCTGGTTTCCTTGAAATTAAAGCCATGTCCCGCGTTGATACTGTGCTCAGCAACCGCTGACTTGTCAATCTGGCCCAGGCGGACGTTGCGCGCATGCTCGGTGCACCTTTGGTTAAGACATCATGTTGTCTGTCCGATGTAAGCCTTCCCGCATTCACAAGGAATGTGATATACACCAGGTGTTTGTAAGGCTATATCATCCTTGGACGACAGCAGTATATTCTTAATTTTGGCCGGTGGTCGGAAAATGGTTTTAATGCCACATTTACGTAGCAGTAGTCATTCCCACATAAGGAAGGAAGGAAGGCAGGCAAAGAGGCTCGGGTCTTCCTCCTGGAATATTTTCCTCCTTCCTGTTTGTCTACAAACCAAGTTTATTAACGCCTCGCTGTAACCGTTCTTGCGGGAAGTTTCCCATAAATGACACATTTCTGCCTGCAAACTATCCTTATCAAATAGATCTCATGCCCTGTGCACCAAAGTTTTCAATACTGATCTGCATTGGGCCAGGTGGTGATGGCTGCGCATGTTGAGATAGAGGTCCATATGTGTTGGTTTCTATACACAAAATGACTTACGGTGCCATCCGCCTTCTTTTCAATCTAAATATCCAAAACTGGAAGGTGATCATTCCTATCCACCGCCATTGTAAATTTAATGTTTTTATGAATGCCATTAAGATGATGTAAACATTTTTGTAGACTGTTGATCCCATCCTGCCATACTACAAACGTATCATCGACATAACGAAAAAAACAGGCTGGCTCTTTTGGAACACTTGCTAGAGCATGTTCTTCGAAATGTTCCATATAAAAATTGACTATTGCTGGAGACAACAGTGAGCCATAGCAACCCCACAACCTGCTCATAATACTCCTCATCAAACTGGAGCACATGACGGAACAGTTCCACTTCCTTGGGCTCAAAGTGTTTCGCCAGCAACGGCAATGTTTCTGCTAGTGGCACCCTCGTAAAAAAGTGACATGACATCAAAGCTGACCATATCATCTGACCCCAATCGAAGTCCTTTCAACATGTTGTTGAACTCGGGAGAGTTCCTCACATGGTGGGGACATTTTCCCATGAGTGGCGACATTCTACTTGTCAGATATTTTGCTACATGATGAGTAGCCGAGCCTGTAGCACTCAATATTGGGAGTAAAGGAGTGCTATCCTCATGTATCTTTGGCAGCCCATACCACCTAGGTGGAACAGGAGCTCGTGGCCAAAAACACTTGCTTATTTCGGCATCTATTCCTGACTCTTTCAACATCATTATAGTTTTCTTCGTGAATGCAGGGGTCGGATCCTTAGTAAATCTCCTATAGGCGTCGTCATCTAACATCTGTGACAGCTTCTGCTTGTATTCATCCGGGTTGAGGATGTTGGTTGAATTTACTTTATTTGCTGGGGGGATGATGTCCATATCATCTCAGATTGTTCGAAGAGCTTTGAATTCAGATGTTGAAATTTTTAGCTTTGGAGGTTTAGCCCTGCATAATATCCTACAAGCTTCCCTTCTAATTTCCTCAGCAACGTCAGGTGGAACACCCCTGATGGCCTGCTCAACACCACTAATGATTTCCTTGCGGGAATCTCATTCAGAACTGGTGGGAAGTTGATTCCTTTTGATAACATGGATATAGTAGCATCGTTAAGATGTTTTCCAGAGATTCATTACAGTTCAGAGTTCAGGCAAAAACTGAAAATGTTGGATCTCTGGAAGTTTTTCATATTTAGCGCATTAACATGCCTTCTCTCATCATTGGTGTATCTGGCTGCTGGCTATTGTAGCACCATCAACCCATTCTCAAGCGTCACTGGACAGTATTCCAGAAAGGCTTAGATGGCACTGAAGAAGAACCTTGGTGATTTTGTCCAGCTTAAACCCTGTGAAGTGAACTCTTTCCCTAATGATGGTGGAGCCTGCTTGCCGAAGAATCCTCTTGAACATGGCTGATGTTATTGGGTGGCATATTTTATTCACCTTGATGTTAACTTATTTTGGTAATATAAGCTCTATATCAGAAGAATTACTGATTTGTTAAGACTACAATGTGCCAAACCACAAGTGAAGATACACGATTATTTCATCCTGAAACTTCACTCTGTGGTTTGCAATCAATTTGCTGCACCTACATATAAGCCTATGTTGCAATATGCTTGGCAAAAGCCACGTTATAACAGTGACATACCAATATCATCATTTGAAAATTTAATTATTGTTACTTTTGATATTGGACTGTGTGAATGTGAAAGTGATTTGGAATGTGATAACATGGCTTTAGTGACATGTGCACATTGTTCTCTTCCACTTCGTTTTAACCAGTTCATTGAAATCCCACATCTGCACACTGAGGACTAATATATGCACTGTCAGGTGTGTGGTACTGCTGTATACGAGTGTTTTGTGCTATATTAAGTACTTTAAGGGTTTTTGGACTGTTGATTGAAAATGTAATGATACACTGAAGTCGTTGAGTTACATATAATTTCCTTCATATGGTGTAGATACCTAGTTACTTTGTTTCGCTCTATTAAAATGTTACTTGAGGTAGAATGAAATGTTTTCCATGGAAATGACACACACTAATTGTTTTGTAATCGTAGGCTTCCACGGCCAGAGTCAGTTGATTCTTGGCTGTCCGAGCGTCGGCTACAAGAAATATGGCGCGGCGTCACCCGGACAACTAAGAAACCACCAATTGTTTTGTTTATGATCACTTGGTATTCTAAGCATGTTTTCGTGGTTCCGTGCATTTGAGTTCAAAATTGTCCCTTGTTAGTGGACACTAGCCTATTGAGTTTCACTTGATATGCCAATACATTTAAACTTTGAATTTTCAGCAAGCAATTCCTCCTCCATCTTACAACTTCAAAATCTCAACTCTGTTGTAATGGACAGTTTTGAGACATATTAGTTAAGGTTAAATATTAGCACTTTAGTTGAAAGCAACGTCCCGTACGCACGCGGAGAGTTCGCGTGAGGTTAGCCTCGTTTTGCAGACGCGAGCGTCAGCAGATGCCAGGACATAAGGCGATGACCGGGTTGATGACCCATCGAACATCTAGAACAGCGGTTCTCAAACTTTTATGCTCCGCGAACCCCTTTTAAATTTTCCAGACAGTGGCGAACCCCCTAAAAAAAAATTTAAAAAAAGCTTTAAAAAAAATAAGAATCGTTATTTTCATAAAAGTAATACACTTATACAGAAGATTGTTGTCAGTTAATGTGATAGATGAGCTTGTTTTTTGTCGCATGTTGAGTCAATATCAGGAACAGTTTTACTCAATCTCAGTCTCATTTCATATTCGACATTCATTCGATTCCTGTATTTCGTTTTTATCATAACCAGGTGTGAAAACCCACTCTCACATAAGTAAGTTGTCACGAAGGGTAAAAGGAAATTAACTGCTTTACGTGAGAGCTCCGGATATTCTTCCTGTCTTGCTGCCCAAAAATCAATTAAAGACATCTTTTTAAAATCAGCATGAAGAGTACGATCTGTGGACATTTCCAGCAATGATTCATGTTGCTTAATGCTCAAACCAGAATTTATGCTTTTGGTTGTGACCATAAATGGATTTCGAACCCAGTCTTCAGCATTACCGATATCTGGAAAATACCTTTTCAGTTCATCAGAGAGCTGAGACAAATGTACAATAATTTCAGCTTTTACTTCGGCATCCAGTGATAAGGTGTTGGTCGAAACAAATTCATGCAGAAGAGGAAAACATTCAATAACACCTGATATCATGCAAGTTTTCCAAAATTCAATTTTTCTTATGAGGGCTTGTATTTTATCCTGCACAATGAATATGTTACACGTGGAGCCTTGCACTAGAAGCTTTCGTTTCGTTGAGAGAAGAGAAAATATCAGCTAGATATGACACCCTTATAAGCCAGGTTTCATCTTCAAATCTTAACTTGAGGTTGAAGTCACTGTCCTTCACAAATAAATAGACTTCATGACGCAGTTCAAAAAACCTAGCTAACATCCTGCCTCTTGACAACCAACGCACTTCACAATAGTAAGAGTAATTAAACATGTTCACTGCCCATGTCCCGACATAATAATGCAAAAAGTCTCGAGTTGAGCGGACGTGCTTTTATGTAATTTATTATCTTTACGACCTCTGACAATACTGTTTTTAAATAATCAGGCATTTTGTTGTACGCCAGTGTCACTCTGTGCAATGCACAGTGCATACTTTTGGCTTCAGCAGCAAGATGTTTAATTCTAGTGATTAGTCCAGATATCCTACCTGTCATGGCCTTGGCACCATCAGTCGAAACACCAACACACCTTCTCCAGTCTATGCCATGTTCTTCAAAAAAATCATTGATGACGTTGAAAATTATCTTCTCCTTTTGTCGTAGTCTCCAAGTTCTTGCATAACAGAAAATCTTCTTCAGAAATGTTTCTGTGTACATATCTAACAAAACTAAGTACATTCGGAAGTCCAGTAATATCTGTTGATTCGTCAACTTGAATTGCAAAATAAGTATTTTGCAGTCCGTTCTGCTAGTTGATTTTCAACATTGAGTGCCATGTCGTGAATGCGCCTTGCGATTGTGTCATTTGAAAGTGGTATTTTATCCAGCAATTTTGCTAATTTGTCTCCTAGCACGCAACTGACCATATCTTTAGCAGCTGGCAAAATTAATTCCTCAGCAATATTGTATGACTTGCCGGTCTTTGCAATTTTGTAGTGCCACTAGGAAAGATGCACGTAAATAATCAGCGTTGGTAGTTGCAGTATTTGTCACAGTTTTTTTTTTGAAGATTCCAACTCCCTCTTTTTTCGAACAAAAAAAATCTAAAGATTTGTTTACGTACTGCTGATGTTTTGTCTCCAAATGTCTTCGCAGCAATGATGGCTTCATCGAGCTATTTGCGAGAACTTCTGAACATATTACACACTGTGGCTCTGGGTACTGGGTGTCTTCTTTGCACACAAATCCAATTTTCAGATAATCTTCATCATATTTTCTTTTCTTTGCCGATGGAATGAAGTGTTCTTCTGGTTTACTTGTTTTCCGCGTATTTTCTTTCGAAATTGAACTTTCAGTAGACGTAGACACAATTTGACTCAACGAAGTTTTCAATATTTCTGAACTGGATAACTTTTGAGTATCTGGGCATTTTCCGCGTATTGATCCGGTTTTTAACCACTGATTCATGTTTTCACTTACTTTTTAATCAAAATTACTTATCAACTTTATTTCAGCCGGCCGAAATAAGTGCGCGCGCGGAGTACCACTGACTTGAGAAACAACTATACTAAACAATGCCGCGCGCTTTTTGTCAGTCATAAATTATTACGTAATTTCAAGCCATTGTAGCCCTTTCTTAAGGCATTATTTCCGTCCCTATTGTTACCAAACCTAACACGATTGTGAGTGGTGCCGAATAATGGAAATATATAGCATAATGTAGAATTTGAACCTTGAAAGATATTTGGCGTTCAAAAGTTTACATATTATCTATTAATACTTATTCGGCACATCGAGTGAAAGGAGCGATATTTCTTTGAAGGCATTGTATTAAATGATGCATGTCACACGCGTGATACAATCAGTCTGCCACCATTACGTAAATCTCGCCGCGAACCCCCTATGATCAACTCGCGAACCCCTAGGGGTTCGCGTACCACACTTTGAGAATCGCTGATCTAGAACATTCGACGATCGGGATAAATTACAAGCGACGGTACGCACTGCGCTCTTCTGCAAGTATCAGTACTGTAGGGCAGACACTATGTCAGTTTAACGGTTAGGGTGCCTCTCTCCGTAGCCGGGTCTCGCGTCATGGCCGATAGCAGGCAACATCGCTACCAAGACTAGCTGCTAGCCATTCTCCATTGTAAGTAATGGATCCACCATCTATACTTTGAGTAGATCATTAACGTCAAGAAACTATGGCTTCAGTTGTTAGTACAATCGGGGTTAGCCTAGCAGGCAGTATTCATTCGGATGTATTGGCTTCAGTCTAGAGTGTACAATAAACGCCTATCGTAGCAGTTAGACGCCTTGTCTATCGTACTAGAAGTAGAAGAACCTATAGCTAGCCATAGCCCAGTTCAATGATCATTACATGGTACTATTATAAAGCAAAGGGTCATGTCCTTAACCATGTGGTGTCAGTTATTCTGATTAACAGTAATCCATCTAGCCGCCGTACTACGAAGAGACAGCAGAAGTTGCCGAGGCAAATTGTGGGAATACTTCGCACAGGTCAGTACCTAGGATCTGGTCGGTTTCTCCAATGCCACATTGCGCTCACAACTGCAACAACCTCCAGCATTAAGCCCTAGGCCCATACGAGCGATCACACGTGGTGCCATGATAGGAAGGGCGGCCCACCACTCAACCATCCTGTCAACTGATCGAATAAGCCCAAAACGGTCGACTACACTGTCTTTATACATGAGAAGCAGGTTTTTAGGCATTTATTGTCATTACATGCTGATATACCCAACTAGAAATGCTTATGACTGTACACCACTACACTATGGCACCCTAGTTATCAAACTATTTTGATACTGCATTTCCTATCCTAACTTTCTGCTTTCTTAGCTAGTTAATCTTTTTTTTTTTTTTAATTTGTGTTCGGTGTTCTTATTTCTAAGTTCTTGAGTTACCTGTATTTCACTTCCAAAATTAACGTTAATTTATAATATTTGTAATTCTACTAAGAGATTCAAATGTACCTCATGTGAATTAAACTGCATCTATAATATCCTGAGGGATAAAACATTTATAAAATAACTACTTTCTGGAAGTTTTAAACAAGTATATGCACATCGTCTAATAATATAATAATAATTAATTAAATTGCAATGGAGCGCATGCTCCGGTGGCAATTTCCCTACATACCCATCTTCCCCCTTTCCTTCACCCACCTACATTTGCCCTTTGCAAATTTTAACTTTAAATTTCTTCAATGTTTTTGGTAAATTATTCATCATTTCTCTTGGTAACTTATTCCAATCCCTAACACCCTTATCTAAAAAAGAGAATCTTCCCACACCCTTGTGCCTGAAATAGAGTGCCAGCTTGTGGTCATGGTCATCTTTTCCCTTACATGAAGTACTCTGCATACCTACACCAATATTTTTCCATGCCTCATCGCCAATATACACCTTGTACACTCCCATGACTCTCTTCACCCACCTTCTGTCTTGCAATGAATCCCATTCTGGAATCAAGTTTGTAACTTTACTATTTAGAAATTATGTATATTATGATGGGTTCACAGGTTGTCTGGTCTCTCACCATTCATGGGTGATAATGACGTTGAGACATTTGCAAACATAACAAGAGCAGATTATGACTTTGATGATGAAGCATTTGATGCTATTTCACAAGATGCCAAAGATTTTATCAGTGAACTTCTGGTGAAAAGAAAGGAGTAAGTAATTTTTTAACTTGTAAAATAAAGATAATAAGTTGTATAGTGTTCCACTTGATGTGAAACCTGAGTGTTGAACGAATGGTTTGTTACTTGTGACCAAGTCTGATATTTGCAATTAGATGTAACTGTTTGGAACTAAATTTTTGGTGATATTTCAAAATCCAGTATTAACACTATACATTTACAAAAATAGGAAGCGACTGACTGCTGAGCAATGCCTAAAACACCGCTGGCTAACACAGACAGCAGATTCAATCAGCTGTGTACGTCTTTGTACGGATAAACTAAAGAAGTTTATTATACGGCGAAAGTGGCAGGTATGTTTCTCTTTAATTGACTGCATTATAGAATTAGCATACATTTTTGAAATTACTAATATTAATAGCTTGTTGTTGTGAAATGATGTTGAATAACTGGTATGTTGTTGAAAATGCATGTTAAAAAATAAAAAAATAAAAAATTAAGTAGAGAAAGTGAACTATGGTAAAGGTTGTTGATTATTTTTGTTTACCATAGTCTTCAGATGACAGGAATAGGAGAAATGATGATCTCTAATACGGAAAAAAATCTGCATTTTCCAGTATGATTTTAAATGCGATAGAAAATCTCTTCTGTTAGATACATTAGGTTTTGTTGATAATGTTAATTTTTGACCAAAAAAATTGTAAAAATTTGTGATTTCTGCAGCTGCCATGTCTATGCTGAAATAATACTTCAGTTTGCTGTGGTCCATCAACTCTAAAAGATAGTTGATTCAGCAGAATCCAGAAAGTATTTTAATCAACATAATCAATTATAATTTAATCTAATTTTATAATTTGATTTAATTTTATAATTTGATTAAATTGAAATGGAGTGCATGCTCTTGTGGCAATTTCACTACACACCCTTTTCCCCTTTCCTGCACCCACTTACATTTGCCCTATACAAATTTTAACTATAAATGCTATTGGTAACGTATTCCAATCCTTGACACCCTTAACCAAAAAAGAGAATCTTCCCACACCTTCGTGTTTGAAATTGATTGCCAGCTTGTGGTCATGGCCATCTTTCCTCTTCCATGCATTACTTACACCATTATCTTTCCATGCCTCATCACCATCACCTTGTACACTCCCATGATCCTTTTTGCAACCTCCCCAACTCCTGTATTTGATATTCAAAATGTGGGTCCCATACAATACTACACTGCCATATTCAAGCAATGGTGTGACCTATCTTTTGTAACCCAATTCCTTTACTTCTCTTGTACATCCCCTCATCACTCTCTCCAACAAGTGCAGAAGTTTGAAACCTTTTCCTAATACCTGTCCAATGTGCCCTGCACAGTTAAGCTTATCAAATGTAATGCCAAGATATTTACATTTCAAGTCTTCAACAAGCAATTCTTTCCCCCCTTATAATCATAATCAACCTTTAGTTTTTTTATCTATGTGTCTAATAAATTGACTCTTCTTTGTATTTTTCATCCCATGTTTACCAACCCCCCTTTTATAGGACATTGAAAGAATTAAATGTTTCACATTAGATATTCATATTGTTCATGGTGACATAAAACCAAACAATTATATTCCCTACACCAAAGGCATTTGAGACATAGATTCAGTAATTGTACGTATAAGCATTTTCAAAATGGTAGAAGTTTAAATTTTCCTTAAATTTGTTTGCAATATAATTCTTTTTTATTCATCTTGCATTTATATACACAATATTAACAAAGACAAGTTCCATGTTTCAGTGGTCTTATTCAGCAAGGATTTGTGAAACATTATTAATATAAATAAAAATATCAGATTTTCACCAACTTATACTTTTTGAGTTGTACAATTAGGCATCATACATTATTTCTCTCAAACTGTATAAAAGAGAATTTTAAAAAAAAAAAAAAAAAGAAATTACTTTTGGATTGATACTAAACTAGTGATATCAGTATTGTATAGAATTTTGGTAAGGAATTTATCTTGATGCTTCTACCTTATAGCGTCTCATTTTTCTCTCACATTTTAAGTACGTATAATTTAGTTTCATTGTAAATGTTATTAGTGCAAGATAAAAGTCCGTTGTCTCATTAAAAATTTTCATATCTTTTTATTGGAAAAATAGAGGTGAAATCTAGCACTACTAAACTTCAGAGTACATGCTGGAGATTTCGATAGTAAAATTTAATTTGCAGCCCAATTAAAATAGAACTGACAAAGAAGTAATTGACAGATAGTGCTTCAAATTTAATTACTATCTCACCTCTATGTATGATGGAAGCAGTAGTTTTCTTCAGTTAGACAAAATGACATTTCCTTAAAGTTGTTTGCAATACAATTCTTCTTTTATTCATCTTGCATTTATATACACAATATTAACAAAGAGAAGTTCCATGCTTCAGTGGTCTTATTCAGCAAGGATTTGTGGAATATTAATATAAATAAAAAAAAAAATTTGTTCAGGTTGCACAGATCGCGATCAATGAGGAATTGCTTTCATCTAAATGAAGTAACGTGGCGGTCATGAAAACATATTTCTTTTCAAAAACTTAAATTGCTTATGCCCTCTGCTGTCATGTCAAATCCAGTTGTCATTCTGATCCAGGTTAAATTTCAGTTTAATCGAAAATTCCACCAATTCTTGTATATCGATGGGTTGACAACTCATCTAAAACATCTGCTTCGAACGAATATAAATGAACAAAAAAACTACTAATAATATTAATAGGTTAATTTAAATACCACACATCTTTCTTTCAATGTTTAGGTAATTCATTTCTTCACTGACACCTAAATAGAAATGTTATTTAATAATGTTCATAACCTCTGTTATGTAGTCTCCGGTCTCTAAGTTGGGCAGCGAAGGCGGGAAGCGTGACTTCACAGCATAACAGACATTGCTATATCGCGACCAAGATAGCGTATTATTATAAAAAATAGCCTCAAAGCCCATCAAAAATGATGGTTTCAATGGAATGTTCTTGCAATTAACTTCTTTACAGTTACTTAACTATAAAGAATTGTTAAAAAAATAAAGCTCAATGTAATTTCTTGTCCCTGGAAGACTTGAGAGTGGAGGAAAAAGTTGCAATAACCACAAGTTGCCACTAGATTTTTTTTTAATGGGTGAGAGTCAGATGTGGAATAAATTACCAAGGAAAGTGTTGAATAATTAATCAGAAACACTGATCAATTTTTAATTCAATCTCAAAAGAATGCACATACAATGAAAGATAAAAATGGGTATTTAGGGAAACAGGACGTGCACTCCATGACTAAAATTAAATTATACGATTGTCACACCATTGCTTAAAGTATTATTCAGACATGCTAGAGAATTGCTGCTTACTAGAGGACTGTAAAAGTGCCATAATAGTACCAGTGATGTAACTGAAAAAATTTGATAATATTTAAAAATAATTCCAGTGCTAGTTTGAGTTAGTAACTGACAGTAGGTCATTGGTAGCAACAAAAAATTACATTATCAACGTAAACTGATTTAAAAAGCATTTATAGAACTAAAATTTAAAAATTTTGGTTTCCTAACTTTACGAATACTAATAAGTAACATTATCTGTAGTGATTGTTTTGTTTTGTTTGGTGTGTTACTAACGCATGATGTGTGCTTTCCCTATCTACAATCCTGTAGAAGACAGGTAATGCAATTCGTGCACTGGGTCGGATGGCTAATCTGTCGGCTGCAACGCGGCGCAGCTCCACAGCCAGTGGAGGAGGAACCTCTCCTCGTCCCAGTTTGTCAGGACCAGAGGAAGTGGCAGCAGACACAGCTGTAGTATCAGGAAGTCGGCGTCCACGGGTTTTCAGTGAGCGCAGTGATAGTGGCATAAGTGACTGCTCAATCACTGTAAACTATTCAGTAGGTCCACATAGACTCGCAGTTACAGAAGAGGATGATGAAGAAGGGAGTAATACAGGTAGTGAAACAGAAACAGATGCTTTAAATGGGGCTCAGGAGGGTAAACAATCCTGTTTATCTCCTACAAATGAAACTGTTGTTGAGCAGATGAGGGAGGTATCTTTTGAGGATAGTAGTACAAAACTGGGCAATACTGTAGAATCTGAGTACTCCGTGGAGAAGCTACATTCTTCTGTGCATGATTCTTCGGAAGATTTTGGCTTGTCATCAGAAGGAGAATCCAGTAAAAGTAATGCAGATGATTCTAATATTACCTCTTCCTTTCCCACAGTGCCCATGCCAGTCAGCTGCAGCAAGAAGGCAGCCAGCCTAAAGCACCAGGGTTCTGCCGACTCTGGTGTGCACCTCGATATGGGTGCTGCCAGCTCCGGCAGTGTCGTTGGAGGCTTGGTGCGAAACAAGGTGTCTGTGTTTATGCAGAAGGCCAATAATGGTGGAAATCCAACCAGTCCAGGAGATGGAGTGAAGCATCCATCAGGGCCAGTGCTTTCAGCTTCCAGAGAACACAGTACCAACTATCAGAAAGCAGTTGCATTCTGGAAAAGATAGCGTGCTTCTCACCTTCATGTAATTGTCAAAGAACTGTGTGTCTGTGTAACATATAAGTTATGTAAAATTGTAAATTGATTTTTTTATAAACCATATTTAAGAATTTTCACCCATAACATGTATAAGATAATATGAATTACCATTATATTTCAATTTAAATTGTGACCTGATCTAGGATAAATATATTAGTTACCGTAACATTCATGTATTTTACATTCTTTTATCAGATTTGGAGAGATTTTTTGATTGTGTTCTGAATGAAATTGTAAATTTAAGCCTTCATTTTGAATATCATTTCTCATAAAAATGTTTTCCTTTGACATTGTATCTAGCTTTAAATTCAATGTCAAGCCTCCAGAGTGTTGTAGACTGTTATACAAAAAGTCAAAATATTTCCAAAATTTTATGCACACACTCACCAACTTGAAAAGAATATAGCTGTGTATTGCTATCTTGGCAAGAATTTAGAATAAAGTTAATTTCTTATATAACCATCAGATTCAACTTGTGTATTGTTCTTTAACTAAAAGAACATCAAATTTCTGAACAAGATAAACCAGTTTTGGGACCAAAGAAGAATGGTCTTCTTGGTCTTGGTTGACATACTGTATTTATCGTATGGCAATTCAGACACTTTTAAGAACACTGATAAAATATATACACTGCAACTTTACAAGATTAAATACTTATATCTAGTTTATTAGCAGGATCACCACTGTAAAATCTTATAGGACATTCTTCAATAATATGACCAATAGTTTGAATCTCTCCGCATTCGCATAAGGGGGATGGTTGATTGCCCACCACTGGAATAGAGAGTGTGCGCATCTGCCATGCCGAGTTCTGATTCTGTTGAGTGTAGACCAAATTTTACGAGGTAAATCAAAACCTGGTGGCTTTTGTGTAATGCAAGGTAAGCTGCTGTTTTGGGGTACAGTCCACTCCTGGATCCAAGGTTAAAATCTTCATGAATAGCATCCCTTGCCGATTTCATTGGTGGTTTTCTAGAGCGAAGCCTGTTGATGTTGGCATCCTTAATATCTTGGTGGATCGGCAAGTTTCTGCTGTCCATTATTCTCTTGTACTCACGTGCAGGTTATGTGGTGGTATGTAGCTCAGTATCGAGAGCCATCTTATGGAAGTTGTCTTGATTACCCCTGCAATCATACGCATAGCGTTATTAAGTTGGGTGCCCACTTTTTTCACATGCGGGCTATTCAACCAGACCGGGGCACAGTACTCGGCAGCTGAAAAGACAAGACCCAGAGCAGAGGAGCGGAGAGTGGAGGCCGATGCACCCAAGGAGGTACCACATTGTTTTTGAATGATATTATTTCTTGTTTTTAGCTGTATAATGTACCATAGTAGAGGTATATAATTTTCTTGCTTTAGTCATTGAGCCCAAAATATTGGTGTAATTTGTGAAAGACATGTAACATTTAAAACTAAAATGCCATTTAAAGCACACAGTGCAGACAAAAAAGTTTAGAATCATTGCAGCTGTAACTTGTAAAGAAATATTTGAACTAAGATTAAGAAGTCATCAATTGTTCAATATCAATCTGCACCAAATTTGACTAGTTCCTTATAAGACTTTGTCCATCACTCATAGCAAGGAGAATAATGCAGTGGTTTATTTAGTTTTCAATCTCTGCCATCTATCCCGCCCCTCTCCAATTCAGCCACCAAGAACGATGTCGACATTCGCCACCTGGCCATGAGAAGGGGGGGCAGGAAACTGAGTTATATAGTCTCACCGGGCCCGTTAGGCGCAGCATGCCTAATTTATTGGAAGAAAGTCTTGATTTTCCAGCTGTCTTTGAAATGAGTAACTTGTGTGTTGTCTATAATTTATGTAGGATCGAAAAAGTGAAGACTGAAAAGTTGCAGAGTGATCATGCCATTTCTAGCTGGGTAGATCAATATAGAGTGAAGATGGACAGAAAAAAAAAAAAACTAAAGGTTGTTTGTGATTATATTATAGGGTGGGAACGCAATTGCTTGATGAAGGCTTTAAGTGTAAATATCTCGGTATAACCTTTGGTAATAAACTAGACTGCGCAGGACACATTGAGCAGGTGGTAGGAACAGGTTACAAAAGAGAATGTACCAGAGAAGTTAAGGAATTGGGTTACAAACTTTTGTCATACAATTGCTTGAAAGTGGTGTAGTTAGGGACCCAGATTTTGGGTATCTAATACAGGTGTTGGAGGGTGTGCAAAGGAGAGCAGCTAGATATGTGAAAATTATTGTAGAACACAATCACAACTTAAATGGTATAGGAGCTGGATTGGGACTCATTGAAGGATAGGAGGGTGAAAAGTGGTGTGGGTGCATTGGTCATGAGACTTGGAAAAAATTGATGGAAGACTTGAGAGTGGAGGAAAAAGGTTGCAATGACCATAAGTCGGCACTAGATATTATTATTATTATTATTATTTTTTAGTATGTAAGACTGTCAGATATGGGATAAAATACCAAGGAAAGTGTTTAATAATTAACCAAAAACACTGAATTTAAAATTAAACATTCATAAATCTCAAAAGAATGCACATACAAGAAAAGAGAAAAATGGCTATTGAGGGAAACTGAACATGCCCTCCATGACAGTAAAATTAAATTATACGATTGTCATACCATTGCTTGAAGTATTATTCAGACACACTGGAGAATTGCCGCTTACTAGAGGACTGTAAAAGTGCCATAATAATACCATTTTATAAAGGATTGGAGGTGGACATGGTTATAAGTTACCAGGAAAATAGTTATACCTCAATGGTACATAAATTGAAATGCAGCTGCACAAGACTTGTCTATGATGAAAGAAAGTGGTTTGAAAATCGGCAGCATGGGTTCAGGAGAGCATATTCATGTGAATCAGTGAGTGGACCATATAAAATATTTAAAGGTAGGAAACGGAGTTAGGGTAAGAAATGCAGTATCAAAAGGGATGGAAATGAAAACAGGAGTACCACAGGGTAATACACTGAAGAGCCAAGGAAACTGGTATAGGAATGTGTATGCAAATACTCGGAGTATGGCGCTGCAGTCAGCAACGCCTATCTAAGACAACAAGTGTCTGGCTCTGGTGTTAGATCGGTTACTGCTGCTACAATGACAGGTTATGATTTAAGCGAGTTTGATTGTGGTGTTAGTCGGTGTGTGAGAGATGGGATACAGCATCTCAGAGGTAGAGATGAAGTGGGGATTTTCCTGTACGATCATTTAACGAGTGCACCGTGAATGTCGGGAATCCAGTAAAACATCCAATCTCCAATGATGACTGAAGAGAATCGTTCAACATGACAGACGTTCATATCTTCCACAATTCCGGATTTCAATGCTGGGCCATCAACAAGTGTCAGCGTGCAAACCATTCAATAAAACATCATCGAAGGCCCACTCATTTACCCTTGTCGAGTGCACAACACAAAGCTTTACGCCTCGCCTGGGCCCGTCAACACCGACATTGGACTGCTGATGATTGGAAACATGTTGCTTAGTCCGACGAGTCGTGTTTCCAATTGCATCGAGTGGATGGATGTGTACGGGGATGGAAACTACCTCACGAGTTCATGTTCCAACTGGTGGAGGCTCTGTAATGGTGTGGGGCGTGTGCAGTTGAAGTTACATGGGACCCCTGATACGCCTAGATAAGACTCTTTGACAGGTGACAAGTACTTCTGCATCCTGGCTGATCAACTGCATCCATTCATGTCCATTGTGTATTCCAATGGACCTGGACAATGCAAGCAGGCCAATGTGACAGCCCACACGTCCGGAATTGCTACAGAGTGGCTCCACGAACACTCTTCTGAGTTTAAACCCCTCTGCTGGCCTACAAACTACCCAGACATTAACATTATTGAGCATATCTGGGATGCCTTGCACTGTGTCATTCAGAAGAGATCTCCACCTCCTCATACTCCTATGGATTTATGGACAGCCCTGCAGCGTGCATGGTGTCAATTCCCTCCAGCACTACTTCAGAGATTAGTCAAGTCCATGCCATGCCGTATTATGGCACTTCTGGGTGCTTGCGAGGGCCCTACATGATATCAGGCAGGCGTGTAATTTTTTGGGTCTTCAGTGTGTACTGGGACCACTGCTGTTTTTAAACCATTAGCATAATAATTCCTTAGAATAACATTCAGAAGTTAGGTTATTTGCAGGTGACATAGTTTTATATAATGGGATTAAAATGGAAGAGGATTGTGAATAAATGAGGGGTGATCTGGTATATCTGGATGAATATGTCTTCTTGGAGTGAAGATAAATGACAATATTAGTGTCCGGACATCCAGACTTGGGTTTTCCATCGTTTCCCCAAATCACTTCAGATGAATGCTGGAAAGCTTCCTTAAAAAGGCCATGGTCAAATTCCTTCCTGTTCGTTGTCCCCAGTCCTTTCCCGTCTCTAATAACCTCTATCTCAATGAGGCGTAAAGCCATAAGTAAAAAAAAAAAAGACAAAACTAATCAGCTTATTTAGTACGTACAAAGATAGAATAATAAAGGTTTTGTATGATTATATGGTAGAGGAGGAATTGCTTGCTGAAGAGACAGTATAAAGGCGCGTTCTCACAATCACTTGTCGTTTGGCACAGAGCACTTTACAGCAACAGAAGGGGTATGCACCGCTGCTGCAAACCGATGGCAACAGCGCACCGCTACACACGCCTGTGATGTTTACCGACTCAGAGTGGGTAGCTGCGTCCCGTCTCCGCTAGCACAGGCGGCCCTGTTCCCATGGCGTGTGTTTGAGTATTCATCCTGTCTCGCCTTCGTTACAAGGGATCGTGGGAACGGGCTTTAAGAATTAGGGCATATCCTTCGATATTAAACACAACTGGTGATGCCACACTGGGCAGGGGGTATGTAAACTTTTCAAGATTGTGCATTTACTGGAATGGGTGACGGTTTGTAACAGGGAAGTGAAAGAATCCGGATACAAATTTGATTCAGAATATTGTTTGAGTACGGTGGCACAGTATGCGTATGAAACACACTGCAAGTATTGAATACAGGAGCTGGAGGGAATGCAAATGAGGGTAGCTAGACTTGATTGTTGAAATTAATTGAGTGGAGTAGTTGGTGGTTAGTTTTTTTGGTTTTTTTTGTGTGTGTTTTTTTTTGTGGAAGAGACTAACCTATTTTTTAAAATTAAGTAACTTGTTGAGTAGATGACTTCTTAAAACACAGAAAGCAAAGAGTTAAGGGAGGGAATACAGTATCAAAAAAAGTAAAAGGGAAAATGAGATGCAAGAGGTTAGCATGTGCCATTCATTACTGTTGTGAATTATTGTGTTTATGGTTTACAGTCAGAAGTTTAATTGTATGCAGATGACATGCTAATAATAACATAAATGCGACAGTTTGGATGGATGAATATTTGAAGGTTTATTTGGGTATTAGAGTTTAAATGGAATTTGGTATGGAGTTACTATAAACCCGCTTGAGAAATTTAGAATTAAAATTTGTAAATCATAATCGTAAAACATTCCAATTATAAAAGAAAATTTTAAAAATTGATATAAAAAGGGATAAATAGATGATGGGGGTAATTCCCGCCTGAGTGTTAGCTCCATCACAATTAAATTAATAATAATAATACAAAAAAATTTACCCTGCAAAAGTGTATAATTCATTTGGGTATTGTGTTAAGTTCCTACCTCATAAATAACAGAAAATGGTTTGTATAAATGTAGATGCATTGTTAATGTACCGAAAAAAAAAGATGTGGAACATAATTAATACTAAATAATATCAAAGGAATTTGAGTTGTACCATTGGGTACCTCTGCGATTTGGTATTTTAATAAGCAGATTTTATTGATAAATAAATAAATGATTGTGGGTATGGTACTTAACCAAAATTATCTTTCACGAAATCCACCATCAGCCACCTTCCAGCACAGAATGCCACTGGGGTCCTCTGTTAGATCTAGGATTACCAACAGTTTTTCGGCTGATTGTAGTATTTTTTTAGAATTTGTTATAAAAAATATAGTACACTTCAAAAAATATTTTATGGAAAGAGTATCTTTAACAATTTTTTTTGGTTTGCAGTGAAACTGTCATTCGCTTAATCGCATTCAATTTTTAAAATAATATAGACAAAAGGCTCATGTTTTATTATTGAGATACTCGCTCTGCTTCTCTCTTTTTGCAATTCGAATTCCTACTGGAAAATATAGCCTACTTCCGGTGAATGCCAAAATAGCGGTAATAGAGAGCAGGAATGAAATAACCGTAAATAAATTATCTCACCATATTTTAAAAAATGCTTCTATTTTTGGTCTTTGGTTCTGTCGATAAATTGTCTATGATCTCTTACGTTGATCTACAGTTCGTTTAAAATTGTTATTTTATAAAAAAGTTCGTCCATTTTAATAATCATTTATTTTCGTAAATTTCGAACTTCTAATATTTCCTCATAGTAATCAAATTAAACCTCATGTTTCAAATTTAATTTTCAGATTTTGCGTAGCCAGTTGCTTTCATCAAAATCAAATCATTTTTTAAGAAAATAAAGACATTTATCAACAAACAGTACAAACATCTATTTAACATTATCACTTTCTGTGGAGGATTTATCTTCTAAGAACATTTTTTTTTTTTTTTAAGGGGCGGGGAGGGGGGGGGTGGAGTTTTATAAATCGAAGAAACAGTCTTACATTTTTCTAGCGGTGATTTTAAATTTGATACAATATTATACACAGCTAAGACCTTCAAGTTATTTAATAACTTTGAGAACGTTATGTAAAAAATGGCTTTCGAAACTCAAAAAGTATTTAATTTTAGTGTCTCAATCAGTTTCATTCATCATCAAAATGTTTTGAGTATGTGTAGGACCCTACTCCTCCCCTAACTAATAAAATAATCGCACAATAAATTTCATTATTGCTACCACATTCCATAACTAATTTAATTTAGTTAAATATCAAAAGGAATAATGCACGAGCAAACATTTGTTTGACATTGTCAATTTCGACAGTAATATGACAGTTCCGTACTAGGGTTGTAATGGATGTCATTCTCATCTCCTGTACCCGCTTACTAATTTCCTCTACAAATTTCAACTTTAAATTCTTTCAGCGTTTTTGGTAAATTATTCATCAACTCTCTTGGTAATTTATTCCAATCCCTGACTTCTTTCCCTAAGAAGAAAAATCATCCCACGCCCTTGTATGCCTGAAATCGCGTGCTAGCTTTTGGTTATGGTCATCTTTTGCCTTCCATACACCTCTCATTCTTCCACTAGTATATTTCCACGCCTTATACACTCCCATTAGTATATTCACTCTCATTTGATGCTCTAAATTTGGGTCCTTTCCACCATAATCAAAGAATGGTCTGAAAAACGTTTTGTATCCCAATTCCCTCACTTCTTTGGCACATCCCCTCATTACTTTCTCCAACAACTGAATCCTTTTCCTACTACCTCTCTAATATTGAAGCAAGAATATGTCATCACCGGTTATAATCACCAGGTTCTCTTACATGTGGCGATCTTATAAACAATATCTAATTTTGCAATTAAAGATAATTGAAAGGAACTAATCATATCAACAATATTACTAGTAATAAGAATTTTAATTGTAATCAACATGCATTGAGATCCTTGTAGCAGCTTAGACTTTCAGACTTATGTAGTGTAGCAGCTTTTATTTAAAAAGAGAAGGAAAGAAAATATTGTTAAATTCTAACGAAGATTGGTTAATAAATAAAAAGGAAAAAATCTGTTACATTTTGTAATATAGATTAGAAAGACTACCTTTGTGAGTTATTAAGTAAAGAATTTGCGATTTTTATTTAATTTTAATTTAATTGGGATGGAGCACACGCTCCGGTGGCAATTCCCTTAGTCATCTTTTTACCCCTTTTTATTTTATTTTTTAATTACCTTATTTAATTTGACTGTTATATTCCTGCCCCATCTAAATTTGTAATTTACAAATCTTAGTTTTAAATTCCTTCAGCGTTTTTGGTAAATTATTCATCACTTTACTTGGTAATTTGTTCCAATCCCTGACACCCATACCCACAAAAGAAAATTATCCCACTCCCTTATGCATGAAATCGAATGCCAGCTTGTGACCATGGTCATATTTACCTTTCCACCCACTATTCATAATTCTTCGAGCAATATCCCTCCAAACCCCATCACCAACATATGCCTTGTACATTACCAGCACTCTCTTCATCCTCCTCCTGTCCTCCAATGATTCCCAATCCAGCTCCTTTATCATATCAAGTACTGACTGGGGACCTGCGATAATTTTCACAAACAAATCTAGCTGATCTTCTTTGCACGCCCTCCAACTCCTGTATTTGATACCCAAAATGTGGGTCCCAAACTACACCACCATATCCAACCAGTGGTCTCGCAAAAGTTTTCTTCGATATACGGTATTCGATAAGAGACTATTTTTTGAGGCATTGGGAACAAATACCCAGAGATACTTTCGAGTATCTTTGTTCTAATTTGATGTAAGCAATTTCAATTTAGAATGTAATTTTTCTGTCCAGTGTGAGGGGTCAGGATTATTTTTGTTTTATAATAAAAAGAGAGGCAATTGTACGATAACCATGGCGTCGCAATTTGATGGATTCTTATACTAGATTATTCTCCTAAAGGTTGGGTCTTAGTAGAATAACATTTCTTGGACTCTAAGTGAGTGAACGATTAACTGTTGAAAATGACGCACGGTAGGAACAAACACAAATGATGGAAGCAAGTGGCAGATGTACGAAGCGCGCTACTGGTCAAAACTACGTCAACGAAAATTTTTGAGTACTTGATAGATTCACATACTTTCTCGTGTTAGGTTTTTTTTTATCCATATTTGGAACGGACGATGCGAGTATCTGACAAGATTTCCTCATTTGTGCCACAGTCGCCTTTTGAATTTTCAATTTTTGAATTCATGTAGCGTAAACAAATAACATAGAATTTTATCACTTTAACTGGCACGTGTGGATACTTGTTAGTTATTTCGTCAAACATTGTTGTAAGAATATTCTCTTCTTTCGGCATAAATCACACACATTCACATCCATAGAGATTAGATCACTTTTTTCAACAAGATGGTACCAGAAGTTTTCCCCGTGACAGAGCTTCTATCCATCATTTACATATTGATGTAGATGAAGGACACATCAGCGATGAAGAATTTTCCGTAGCAGCATCGAATTTCTATGTTTCTGATTCATATATATATATATGGTGACGCGCAACATGTCGTACTTATAGCTACAGATATATTAAATAGTAATAATTCCATGTGGTCTTAATGAGCTGGTGACAGAATTTCTATTGACTGAGCATTCCACCCCCGTCTTGGTCGCCTTAACCTAACCCGGTAGTGCTTTCAGGTATAGTATACCAACAGTTATATTTGGAATCCGAACCAAGGAAGCGTTCTAACATATTTCACATTACACAGCAAGCTGTGTCAGAGGTGAAGATCGGGTTAAGGGTCTATGAAAATCACCGCCCAGACAGGGATTCCAACCGGAGACCTTTAATTCCCCAGTCAGACACCTTAACTACTCAGCCACGAGACAGCAACCGATATACGAGGTTTATTAAAAAAGTAAGGTGATTTTTTATTTTTATCAAAAAATATTTATTTATTCATCAATGTTTATGTTTTCCCCTTTAAAGTTATCCCCCTCAGATATAATACACTTGTGCCAATGTTTTTTACAGTCTTTGAAAAACTTCTGATAAGCTCTTTTTAGTAAAGCCTTGAGCTCTTTCAGCGATGCAGACTTTATCTCCTCAATCGTAGCAAATCTTCTTCCTTTCTTTGGTTTCTTCAGTTTTGGAAACAGGAAAAAGTCGCAAGGGGCCAAATCCGGCGAATATGGTGGCTGATGCATGATTGTGGTGTTGTTTTTGGTCAAAAAATCATTCACAAGCAACGATGAGTGAGCGGTTGCATTGTCGTGATGCAAAAGCCATGAATTCTATTCCCACAAAACCGGACGTTCTTTTCGTAACGGCGCATAACTTCAAGGTAATTCTCCTTATTGGCCGTACGACCTTTTGGTAAAAACTCCTGATGCACTACGCCGCGGTAATCGAAGATAACTGGACACTGGATCGAACTTGGCTCTTCCATTGGGACGATTAGGCATTGGTTTCGACGTCATAACCATATACTCATGATTCGTCACCCTTTTGAGAAAATCAGGATTTTCTGTGACGTCATTCAACAACTTCAGAGCGATGCTCATGCGACGGTTTCACTGGTCAAAATTCAGCAGAATCGGACAAACTTCGCTGACACACGCCTCATGCCCAAAACATCGAAAAAAAATTGCTTGGCACGAACCAACCGAGATGCCGACTTCATCGGCAACTTCTCTAATGGTGATTCGACGATTCTCCAACACCATTTTCTACACTTGTTCAACGTATTCAACAGTTGTTCACGTGGTAGGTCGTCCAGAGCGAGGTTCATCATTGACATCTTTCGGCCATCTTGGAAGAGCTAGAACCACATATAAATACTTTTTTTTTTTTTACTAAAAGCATATTCACCGTATGCCATTGTCAACATTTCATGTGTTTTGGAGCACTTAATTCAATTTTTTACACAAAATTTGAAGCAAACTCTTTGATCCATTTTTACGACAGCATAAAATCACCGAGCACACAAAAGACTTCTAACAATTATGCCTCTCACAAACAATGCAAAGAATGCTATATAGTTGAAACTGTGAAGATATGTGCGGGACGAGTGTACCAAAATTAGAAAAACAAAAAAACGAAACGATTGTACATATCCAGCGGAATTTAAAAAGTTACCTTACTTTTTGAACAAACCTCGTACTGTTAACATTAGCATGTCGGTGACACGAACTCATAAGATTTTACCCATCCGAAAATCACCCAACGCGCCTAATGACGTTTTCACTTCAAACTTAGACGAATCTTCCCGAAGGAGATGTACCAAGCTATTGTGTCTGAGGTAGGCCAATTCCTTTCCTCAGGAGTCTACAGTTTTACGTGTAATCGGAACCATGGGACGTCCTAGTATAGCTCATATAATCAAATACAATTCCGAAAAATTCCGGCTCACTAGGGGACTTGAATCCGCAACCTGAGATAGAAACTTTCGAAAGTAAACGCCTTAACCGCTGAGCTATCACGAGTGGCTTGTTTTGAAGTATACATGTGCTATATACTGTCAAAATATGCATATGAATACAAAGTTTCATTAAAATTTAATAAAAACTGTTTGTATAAAGAACATTGGAAAAAACATTAATTTTTTATGAATTAAATATAAGTACAATCTATACTTTCAATGCTGTCCAAGCGCAACACGTCATATTCATAGCTACGGATAAACTGTTAATATAAGCATGTTGGTGACGCGAGCCGACAGAATAAGTAACATCTGCCCAAGAAATCTGCCACCGGTGACATTATATCAACTCACGAAGCCGTTCAACAGGATTGACTACACGAAGACCTATCCCACCCGGTGGAAACAGGCCGTGGTCATAGCAATCCACAAGAGCGGGAAGAACCCCTCTCTACCGCAAAACTACCATTAGTCTGCTACCGTCGATTAGCAAGGTGTTTGAGCGTCTCTTGTTCAAACGCCTAAACCATTACATCGAGCGACAGAGTATTCTCCCAGACCACCAACTTGGGTTCCACCGGGAACACTCGACCACCCAACAACTGATGAGGGTGATCGAGACTGCTACGACGGCCTTCAACTACAACGAGTACTGTGGCCTAGAACTACTAGACATCTCTCGGACATTTGACTCGGTATGGCACGCCGGACTGCTACTCAGACTCTACGAACTGGGACTCCTGGGCCAACTCGTCAAACTGTTAAAATCATATCCGGAGGATCACACTTTTAAAGTCAAAATTGGAAACGTCTACTCCACCAGGCGAGGCATCCCGGCAGGAGTACCACAAAGCTTGACTCTGGGATCCCTGCTATACTCCCTATATACATCAAATGTACCCACTCAAACCGGAATTCACACCGCCACATATGCAGATGATACAGCTTACGTCACCCGCAGCCGCAGCAAAGCAATCGTCACCCGTCGTCTGCAGGACGTCTTACAAAAGACTGAGGCCTGGGCTAGGAGGTGGCGTATCGAAATCAATCCAACTAAGACTCAAGCCATTTTACTAACTTAAAGGACAGGACCTCGTCAGAGACCTCAGTTAGACCCACAACCCAAAACCCATAACAACCCAATTCCATGGACAAACACAGTTCGCTACCTTGGAGTCACGCTTGACTCCAGGTTGACCTGGAGGGCCCACACAAACGACCTCCACAGAAGAGCTAGCGCGAGACTTCAAGGGTTGTACACAGTCCCAAACAGGGACAGTAAGCTCTACGCACCTTTAGGAGTACGGTTCTACTGCACATTAGTAAGGCCGATATTTGTATATGCCTGCCTGTGTGTGGGGACACACAGCTAAAACCTAAATCGACTTCAAGTTATACAAAATCGCGCTCTGAAGAGAGCCTTACATCTCGACTGCACATTTCCGACAACAGCCCTTCGTGAAGCCACAGGGTTACCAACTTTAAAATAACGATTTAAGGAACTCGCTATCAAATTCTATAATGCAGCACAAAAATCTAACAACCCACTAATCAAGGACCAGAGGAACTATCCTGTAAGGATAGGTCCACACTTTTGACCTATCTCCTTTCTACAATAAACTCCCCAACCATCTGACAAAACTACGCCAAACATTACGACATATTTAACATGAAGCAACAAACCATCTACAAGACTCAGAGTAAATGTCGCAAGACAAACACTCTACCCCTCTCTGCCCAAGTAGGAAATGGGCAGCAAATGGCGTGTGCTGCTGGTTACGCGAACTTATAAGATTTTACCCATCCAAAAAGTGTCCAACGCGCATGTCACTGCTCAGTACGTCACGGCATGTCGGTGACGTGAAGTCGTGAACTCATAGATTTGCCCCCATCCAAACATCGCCTAACGTGGCTATAGAAGTTTACACTTAAAAAACAGTTTGCTATAGGCTCAGTGTTTAGAGTTTATCGTGGACATAGAATTACCTATGGAAAGGCATTGGTGGTTGCGGCAACAATTCTTTCGTTGTTTACTTATTTCTGGGCGAATTAATTATGCTGTTGTGTGTCGACAAGCAATTTTTTTATTATTAAGAATAAGTGAAACTAAAAAAATACAGTCAAAAGAACACAAAGACTTAGTAAACAGACCCGGATTGAAAAGGTAGTTTCGTTGCGTTGTTATAATTTCTTTTCATTATGAATCAGGTAATATTATACAATACTATATCCAATATTTGCAGTTCCTCACGGCTTACCACAGGATTATCGACGCCATTCAATTTCAACTAACTGTTCTTCGATGAAATTTATAAGAGGTATTTTTTATTTACAGACCTAACCTACAAACAAAATTTTAATGTTTTTCGACTTTTTTAGGGGTAAATATGTTTTGGAGTTGGCAACCCTGGCTTTCACCAAACGACGCGAGACAGTGTCTGCGAGTCAGTCAGTACGAACATGAGAGTGCAAACGGTGCGCTCGCGAAGTCATGTCTCGTGAAGTTGCTTGCGACTGCCGCTCGCCTCTGTGGCGGTTTTATGGCGCGAGCACTTTGTTTACAGTATCGCATTGATTCAGAATTTGAAACAGTCCGAGAGTGTAACTAGCAGTCTGTGTCAGCGCTCGTGCATGAAAGAGGCGGTACGAAAGTGTTAATGCGCCATTAATTCGACGAGACAAATCGAAAGTGAAGAACGAAAATTTACATCTCGCTTAGTTCTCGAAATATTAAATGTCAAATTTCAGCGCACGCACCGGGGGCAATTTTCCTACACATACATTTCCTTCCATTCTTGTACTCGACTACATTTCCCTCTACAAATGTCAATTTTATATTCTTTAAGCAATTTTGGTAAATATCTTACCATTTCCCTTAATTTATTCCAATTCCCTGATCTCCCTACCTACGAAAGAAACTTTTCTCGCACCATTATGCCTGAAATCAAGTGCCAGCTTCTGGTCATGGTCATATTTTCCCTTCCATTCATTTCTCTAAATCCTTTCACCAACATCTTTACACACCTCACCACCAATTTACGCCATGTATACTCCCACCACTGTCTTAATTCTCCTTCTCTCTTCCAGCTAATCCCATACAGCTCCTTTATCATATCACTTATGCACTGTGTTCTGCATTAATTTCCAGAGACAAATCTAGCAGCCCTTTTTTATTACACTACCATTTCCTGTATTTGATACCCAAAATCTCAGTCCCATGATGCACCACCATATTCAAGCAATGATCTCACCAAAGTTTTGTAACACCCCCCTCACTTCTCTAGTGCATTCTCTCTTCTCCAATAAATTTAGGATTCTGAAATATTTTCCTAGCGAACTTCTGACACTAGATTTAGGTTGTTTGCACATTTCATAGTGTTATATAATAGGATCAAAACGCTTGAAGACTGTGAAAAGCTAAATAGTGATTTGGACAGAATATGTAGTTGTAACCCACTACCCCCTCAAGGTTGCCGCCTGGGACAATACTTAAAAAATTACTAAGAAATATTTAAAAAATATGTCGCCACCATACGAATTTGCATAACTTAATTGGGAGGAACACAATGGCGAGGTGGTAGGAAAAAGTTTCAAAATTCCTAATTTATTGGAAAGAGTGAAGAGGGGATGTAACAGAGAAGTGAGAATTGAGTTACAACTTACAACTCTTGGTCAGACCATTGCTTGAATATGGTGGTGTAATATAGGACTCACATTTTGGATCGCTGACGTTTTTCTTCTGGTCCAGTCCGCATTTCATCCTAACAATAACCACCCCTAGGAAGATAAGAAAACACCTATCGTGCTTGTCTAGTGAGCAGTTCCTAGTGGCATCAGCGAACTTTTTCTTCTGGTCTAGGTCGTTTTGCAACCTGACCATGTCAATTTTGAAATAAGATTTCTCGAGAAGTAAGCGAAATGTGGAAAAAAATACCCTTCATTTTTGTTTTATCTTATCAAATTACATAAGTATACATCATCAACTCGCGGCGTCACGGTTATCGTAGATTACCCAGAAGAAATTTTAACATATCTGTGACTTTGGTGGAAAGTAGTTTTGAATGTTTGATGAACGATATATCTTCTGGCGTCGAAGCATGCTTTATATGTGACATATGTATTGTGATTTCTTGGCTTGAATTCGTTGAACTATTTCTTAAATTACTCAAATTGCTCTATCATTTCTACGTGGATGTTATTTGGCGAAAAGTAGATTAGTTTGTTTCTTAGCATAGTTAGAATGCAATTAGTTAAATCGAAGTAATAGTAAAAAGTAATTAACAATATTTAGTTATAAAAATTGGATTTTCCACGAACGCCGCGTTATTTATTTGCATTTTAACGCTCCAGGCTGACATGCTGCAGCCATCATCAGAGATATTACATTTGACATCTTAGCAACAAGCAAGAATTAAAACAATGCTTTGCCAAAGAGATGAAAGAGGCAGGTTGCGCCATGGAGGAAAGAAATGTATGGAGACGAAATTCCGCTTATTCTGCGACGCCACCTCTAAACTCTCGGTTGATACTGCGCATGCGCGGTGGCGGCCATATTACATACCCATACAATTGCTATGTTTACATTGTATTTGATGCTATGATTATTTCATTTTCTAATGTGTCTAAGTTTTTTTTTATAATGCCATCTTGTGCTGCATACGGTTGAACAAATAGGCCAGATAGGAAAGAACCTGGAATATCATTTCATAAGTAAATTGTATTGTAATTATTGTTCTTGAACTGTGCAATATGTATTGGCAAGTTGAGTGCTTGTCTATAAATATTTAGTCATAGCTCTCTATTGGATGACTTTTCTCACAAATTCTTGTTTGTGTAGTGTAGAAAATCAGCATACCTTGCTATTTTGCGCATAATAGACTATCATTACTTTTTACCGAGTGTTGAAAATGAAATTTAAAGGGGTGATTGTTACATCGCAATTCAGTGAATTTAGTATTTCATTTTCTTTCGTCACGTTGCAGTTTATATTGACAGTGTATGATGAAATTAAATGTGTTAAATTATGCTATGCAGTCTAGGCATCTTGATGAAGCAAACGATGTTGTTACCCCAAATGCAGTTTGCGATTCAAATACATGTGTGTGGGTGTTTCTACATAGTTTGATTCTGTAGCGGCAATTTAATGGAGATTGAGGTTAGGTCTAAATGCAGTCTGTACCAGAATGGTTTTGTTGTTGCATAAGGGACAAAGAATTTATCTATTATTGTTAGAAATTTCATGAGAACCATGTTAGTGACAAAACGTGTATCGTGATGTAAACTGCTTCCTGATATTCCCAATTAAGCTTACGATGTATGGTAACAAGATAAATTTACTGATGTTGCTGTCGAATTTATGTAGGCCACCAACAGTAAAATATCTTTTGAGGGCATTTCTATCATTACCGTGGCGCCACAATCTGATAATGATGAATTCTTTTGTATCTCCATGAAAGTAAAGAATAATTTTTTTTGATATCTAGCTTAGTTCTCTAAATATCGGGTATCAAGCATCACCTACAGGTATAGTTCCTTGTGCTTTAGATGAGTTCTTCTGATCCAGACCATATTTCATCTTGACAACAGCCGCTAGGAAGAAAATAAAACACCTGTTGTGCATATCTAGCGTGTAGTTCGTTGTGAATTTGGTGATTTTTTCTGGCCCAGATCGCATCTCAGCCTAACGACCTCTCTTTTGAGACAGTTTATCTCGAAAACTAAGCAAGATATCGAAACAATTTATTCTTTATTTTCTATTTGTTTCGTCGAGTTACATAATAATCCATCATAAGATTGCGGCGTCACGTTTATCCTAGAGTCCCCTTGAGGTTTTTGTACATATTCCCCGTGTCTGTATGGATAGGTAATATGTCAGCCACGCCTCCCCACTCCTCTCCGGCCGGCGTCACTTCAATGCACGGTGAAGGTCCCTTGTGTATTTCTTTCCTCTATGAGTTGCGCAGGGCGTAAGGAAAGGTAAAGATGTCTTATCGAAACAGTGCGATAGTATTAAGCTTTATCTGAACTTAAAACTTGATGAGTTTGTTGTAGAACTTAGAGAGGTGTTCGGTGTTTTGACCCTACATGGTTGAAGAGAATAATGAAGAAAGAAAAGAATAAATTTGTAAATTAAAGTAAGGCAAGAAGTGTTCTGTATCTAGAAGACAGATACGGGATCGGTTGAAGGAAGGTGGAAGAAATACGTAATGCGTGTAGGAAAGAGTTAATTGGTTCTATACAGGCAATGAAAATATCTGCGGAAAATCGATTCATAGAAAATCATCTCATATTTCCGGAAATCAAATTTGAACCGGGAGGCGAAGTACATCCTATAATTAATTTTCGCGAAAGCTTTTATAAACGAACCTTCTGGTGCGACCATAAAACAATAAAATATGTGCGGAATCATTTAATGGGAGATGCTGATGCTTAGGGTGCGAGATAAACGGTAAATGTATGAACTTCATAGAATTCTAAAACTGTTTTTGTACAATATCGATCGAAACGACTACAAAAGAAAATAAGAATTAATTTTTGAAACAGTAGACCTTTCAGACTATAAGATGGGAACCACATGAATACTGTGAGCGGAGGCTCAAAAGCTTACAACATTTAGATTTAAGTACTGATTTGGAAGAGAGGATTGAGGTTCTACAGAGGAAAGAACCGAGGAGCGTCCAAGAGAAAATAGCGATGCTACATTGAGATATTACAGATAATTCCATAAACTTGATAGATAGGATTGACAGATGGGGAGAGGCTAACTAAATAAAGAGATCCAAGAAGCAACAAGAAATCAATTACAGTATTAGTTAGAAGCGGGAGATGAACAATGATCACTGGTGAGAAGTGATACTGGAAAAGGGAGCTAGGAAGAACAGCAACAATTGATAGAGTACTTTCTGAAGAAACGCTCTGAGGCTGAATTACCAAAAAAAATCAGCAAATAATAAATGGAAAGGAAACTCATAGGGGCGACACAAAGATTACCATAATCGTCTCGGGAAGTGGAAGAATACAACCATTTGGAAGGTTAGGTAGAAGACATGATAATGATGGAACAGAGAAGATACATGTGAGAACAATATGGAACAATCAATGTCTTGCGAAAAGCGAATGAAATAAAACAGAAGTGAATGTGAGGTCAACAATCAATGTGGTGTGATGATAGTCTCATCTGCAAGAGGTAAACCAAAGCATTGGAGGATTATTTCGCATACGAGACACAGAGAGATAATGAAAAGGACAGAAAAGACCACGATCTCGAGATAAAGAAAGATTATTAAGATGATGAGTGAACTGAGGGGTTATCAAAAACAAGGAGCTGTGGAATGAATTAATTTGTGTAATGAGAGAAGCGGACGAAAAGGAATTGAAATAAGGGATGAAGAGGAATAGAAGTTGATAATAGTATACTGAAGGATAGTCTAGTGAAAGGAGAAGAAACCAGAAATAATCAAGAGAGGGTTCAAGAAGAGGAAATAGAAGAGAAAAAACACAATCGGAGGGAAGTAAAGTGGAACGACGATACAGACGTATAAAATGTAGTGCACAAAAGTTGTGAAGAGGCTATGGAAGATGTTAGTTCCAGAACTAAAATTTTTTCGATGAAGATTGGTTACACCAGAAGTATTTTGGTCGTGAAGAGCAAGAAAACCATCTAGGAAAAGAAGTACAAGTTGCGAATACTATTATAAAGCAGTAGTCGAAGAAAGAAGGTAAGTAAATGGAGATTTGAGAAGCGCAGCAAAAAGGTAAAATGGAGAAGAAAGTTTTTCATAGAAACGGCACCATTTAGGAAGGGATATAACGACCTAAATGGGAAAATAACATCAGATAGTGGAATTTAAAAAGTTTATGTCCTAATCTCAATAAAATATTAAACGAAGGAGCAACGTGAAGGTGAGGGTAAATGTAGCTGAGAAAATATAAAAAGGGACAAAAGCATACCAACCAGTAATAGACCGACTCTGACTGCAATCAGTATATGATTCTAGTATTGTCTCTATGCGAATATAATTCAAATAATACTGTTGTTGGACAATTGCATTGACATACTTATTTGATAATATTATTTTTTTTAAAAAAAGTAACTGCAGAAGAAATAGTCTGCAATAATATCATAGAATATGACTTGTTACTTGCAAATATGGAATGAATTTATTGCAAACAGAAGTAAAGAATAGATACGGTAAAATAATATGTGAAAGGAATTTCAGTTATATACAAGAAATTTACTATTGAAATATTCTATCATATAAACAGTATTCAGTATTTTTTTCTGTGTTCCGAGTTTTTATTGTTATGTTGGAATAAAACTTCTGTAGTGAGGAAAATCTCTTTTAATAATAATAATAAGCAGTATTCAGTTTGAAACTACATACAAAATTGGGGGGGGGAGGGAGGGGGTGTTTGCTAGAATTCTGTCTTATAAAGAAAAGAAAATGTTTAATATAAACGTAATATATTGTTAATGCAAGGAGTATACATATCGAACAATAATGAAGTATAAAGGGCAAACGAAGATAGTCCTGAAAATTTTACTCGATGGGAAATAAGTTTATTATAATTAATAATTTAATTGCGACGGAGCTAACATTCCGGTAACAATTCTCCCAGCCATCTATTTACCCCATTTTTATATGCATCTTATTTTGAAAAAAAATCTTTTATCATTGGAATGTTAATTTCCTCTCCCATTTACTACTATGATTTACAAATTTTAATTCTAAATTCTTTAAGCGTTTTTGGAAAATTATTCATCACTACACGTGGTAATTTGTACCAATCCTTGACACCATACCAACAAAAAAATATTTCCCGCTGATTTATGCATGAAATCGAGCGCAAGCTTGTGGTCATGGTCGCCTTTTGCCTTCCATGCACTATTCCTAATTCTTTGACCAATATCCCTCCAAACTCCATCACCAACATATGCCCTGTATATTCCCAGCAATCTCTTCACTCTCCTCCCGTCCTCCAATGAGTCCTAACCCAGATCCTTAATCATATCAGTTACTGACTGGGTCCTGCGATAATTTTCACACAAAAATCTAGCTTTTATACTTTGCACATCTTCCAACTCCTGTATTTGATAACCAAAATGTGGGTCCCAAACTATACCACCATATTCAACCAATGGTCTGACCAAAGTTTTGTAACCCAACTCCCTAACTACTCGGATACATCCTCTAATCACCCTCTTCAGTAAATGAAGGATTGTCAATGTCGGAATTGACTTTATTATTGTTATTGAAATTATAGGGAATTTTAGGTGAATATTCACACTCTAAGACATTAAGTTACAGATCGAGACAACTTTGTAGGCACGTGTTGCAGTGTCGGCAGAGCTTGTTTGTTCATCAAACTGCTGATACGCTTAGTACGAAATGCCGATCACTGACGTCAATAGAAGTCTTCCTCAGAGCTGCACGAGCAATACTCGCCCTCAGTATAGCGACAGTCATGGGTTAACTAACATCTTTAGCCGCTCTCACCAGTTAGCTTAGCCTGCCAGTATGTAATTACCAGCCAGAGACTGATAGATTTTATCCAACTTATCACTATGTTAACTTGCCAGAATCGACGCTAGCTCGGAACTCGTCCTTGCAGCAACCACGTATTGTCTGTATTATGCAGTTGTTAGTGATATATTAAACAAGATTTTACCAGTTAAATATTTTCGTTCCATTGCTAGAGTTAGTGATCATTCCCGCTTGCATCTGCTATTATCTTGCAAACTGCTAATTATTATAATCACCGGCTCCGTACCGGAAATACGGATGGTGTCAGCCTGACTCAATAGTTACAGTAGATAGCCCTCAAGACAAGAAGAACGAAGAAGCATCAAGAGGGTAGGTTAGATTAGATCGTCGAAGAAGACAGAAGACGAAGACAATAGTTAGAAATCCTTCAGGTCAGTCAACTAAAAGCCCACAATCATAGCCAATCAGCAATCAAACCATTCGGTCCCTTACAAGTGGTTGTCAGAAGACGGTATATGAACCCAGGACTCCGTAACACCGTAATCTGAAAAGTGGATGGCAAGAAGCAAGATAGCAGGAATGTAGGGAACTGGTATGGCGGCGAGCTGGTGAGGTAATAAGCGGTCAACAGTTTGCAAGTCGCAGTAAAACTAGAACGACTTGGAGAAACAGAAAAAAAATTGGTTCGACTGAGACGACGGAAGATTCAAGCAGACGGCTTCCAGAAAACCACAGCGCGCGAGTACGTTCGCTGACCAGGCGGTTGTCCGGTGGCTTCGCGACGTCATCAGAGCACAGCTGGTTCCAGTGCATCGCGATTCACGATCAGCGGGAGCAGATTCCAGTCTCCGTAACAGCGAGATTGGTGAGTTTTGCAGTCACGCAGCGCATGGCAATAAATGTATAATTTAAAATGTGTTTTAAAGCCGAAAATTATTTGAGCAAAAATTCGCGACTAAATTACGTAAAACTTGAAAATTAATTATGCGCGGATATGTAGTTATTTTTCTCAGACCATGTTTTTTTTTTTTTCAAGCTTGATAGCGTTGTGTTAAAAATTTCAGTACTTCTGATTTATTTCAAAGTCAGTAATCGGGAAATTAAAATCATTGTGTGTTCAGTGAATGGAACAGAAAGTACGTTTCACATAATAAAAAATTGTGGAATTTTTAACTATAAAAGAGTTAACAAAATAAATTGGGCGGATAGGAAAATTAAAAAGGTATTATACATTTCTACTTGTTCAAGTTTAAAAATTATAAAATTAGTATTTGCAAACATTAAATAATTCGTGCGGGAGTTAGTGATCCAAAAATCAATTAATGTGTCGTGATAAATTCGTGATTGCCAAATATGATTTAACGTGAAGTTTCGAAACAGATTAAGGGAACCTAAGATGTTTAAAACAATGTGCTGTTTAATGGTAAATACGTGTGCACTAGAATAAGATCTCTAAGTGGTTTAAAATGTTAGTGCTAAAATAAATGTTCCAATGACGATGGCTGCGAGTATTGGTTTAACTAAAATATGAATGGCGCAAAAGATGAATAAGCTACAGTATGAAGGCAAAAAAAATAAGCATAAACATATAAAGAAAATATGGAGTAGTGTTGAAGTGCTATGTTAATTTTATAGCACATCGCAGAGTAGCGATATTTGCAAAAATGGTTTCAAAGATCCTTAAGTATTACCAACGTTAATATCCAACGGGGAGTTAGCAGTTTGTCACAACTATTATTATAGTTAATAAACTCATTCCGAGGATATTTCAATGGAGAGTAATGTTTTGTTAAAATATTGAGCAAGTTAATGATTTATCAAGAACGTGTAGGGTTCAAGAAAGCATATTTTTTTTTATATATGAGCGCTTGCTTTACGGTTCATAGACAAAAAACGTGCCCAGGCTCAAGGGTTGGCCACCCTCAAACCGCAATACGGGTATACCTGTCTCTTTGTTAATTCAAAACCTTGCGAGATATGTTTAAAAAATAATCAAGCACCGAGGTGTGGCAGTTAGACGCGATACGAACTAATAAGGTTCATAGTCTTTGTCTGTCAGGAGCTGTATCGGGTAAGTAGAACTCAAAGGAAAATTCTCCGCGTAAATAACGTTGTGTGTGTTGTTTTATAAGCTGATCAGGTAAGAATCAGGCTTAAAGAAGAAGCACTATGTAGAAAGTTTAAGTATAAAAGCACGGTGGAAAGCGTCGTAAGATATGTACCAATGGCAACTTGAAAATTTTGTAAGGAATAAGCATAAATGAAAAGTAGAAGGAAAGTGATTAAAACCACATTATTTTACGCTAGCACAAAACAGTATTCATTCGTTGAATTGAGAATGGTGAAAATGATCCCTTAAGAATTACAATATCAATTAAATAACGAAATAACAGTTTCAAGTAAGCACAATAAGAATTAAAATCGCACGTAAATAGAACATCTAATTGGTTGGAAGCCTGTCCAGCAATAAAAGTATGGAACACTAGAATAAATAGCAACCTAAATAACCGATAAAAATACAAAAAAAAAAAAAAAACAAAAAAAAAAAAAATAGAAAAATGTTTAAGTCAAAATAATCTTGGTTACTTCTGTGTAATATACCATTTAAATAGAGTCTTAGTTTCAATAGTAAATGTGGATTAGTTAAGGGTTTGTTTAAGTGTGCAATACGCTATAGTATTACAATTAGTTTTATCGTAATCTCGTGAGTGTTGTACAATTGGGAATATTTGGTTCTACAGAATTTCAGTTATTTGCGACTATAGTTTTCCTTTTCTATAATTCTTAGTTACAAATTTCTTTGCACTAGAGCGGAAATGAAAATCTATCTATCAAGTAAAAGATCAAAAGTTCTACGGTAATAAAGCAAATAAAGATACTTTGAGTCCACTAAACAGGGGAGATTAATGTAAAATAATTTAATATGAGGTCACTGAAGATTAAAACCGTTACGGTGAGGTAATAAAATACGTGCTGGAGTAAATTCACTTGGTTTGTAGGTGCTTGTAATTTAAGAAGGTGCAGCAGTGGAAAATAATTAAATAGGAAATGTGGTGCGTGGTGCGGAATGCGTGGCATGCAGAAATGACGGACGCAGGTTACGATGCATGTCGTGAAAAGCGACGGAAACATGCACGGGTTATCATGGGCAACGTGGATATCGGAACGGAATGTGACAACCTATCGCATAGGTTAATTCCGGGAGGATATTTTTAAATTAAAATGGATGGCTGAAATGGTTTTACGGTAGGAAGACGACGGTACTGTTACCTGATCCTAGTCAGATAAAAACCCTATAGCCTTAGTAATTAATCTCCGGGAATAACGTTAAGCCAATGGATAAATAGTTTACTGGTTGGTGTTAAAAACCAACAGGAAATGCACCGGGTTATAGCTGGATCGTAGGCCAAGCTATGGTATATTTTATGCACCCTTGTAACTGGTCAGAAGAACCAGGGTAATTTGATTAAGCACCAGGTATAAGGTAAAATGTACGGTAAGATGTACTGTAATTGTAAGTGAATCGGCACATGGTAAGGTGGAATAAGTGAAATTGGAACGTAGACGGTGGTAAGTGATCGCATATATTAAATATATATATAAAAATAAACTGAATATCTCATGCTTCCTAGTGCAAATTTGTAAAGATTGGAGTAATTAATTGGTTTCTTCCTCAGTATTACTAATTACCATCAGTAATTATTTTTAAAAATCTTTCAATCTGTTGGAAAACGCACACGAGTCTCAATCAAAATAATTTGAAGGAATTAAACATTGTTATTAGCCATCAGTTCGTAATATAAGGTTTAGGGTGAAAAATAATAAGAACGTTAGTTAAGAATTTTAATAATTTTGGATATCTAGCAGTAGTTGAAAAGCTTTACTATACTAATGTAAAATCTTAATGCAATGTATTTCATGTATTACGAAGTTCGTTATAAGATACTTGTAACTAATCATCATTATTTATATCAATTAATGTTTTGTGTTCTGCATTAATCACTGAAAGATAATTTCAAATTGCCTAATTAATGTACTTGGTTCCATAAACTCAATATACTATGGTTTTACTTCTCCTTTAAATTCAAGCTAACAAAATAATTTTTCCTTTTGACTTGGAAGTAACATGTCTGAAATAAATTCTAAATTTTAAAGGAATTACCATAATATAACTGTAATAATTAAGATCTTTGATTTTCAAGGTTTTATCTTATTGCCATATAACGATGAGTGACTTCAGAATTCACTTAACACATGTTTTGAATGTTTTGAGAAATCTTTTCTGGCTGTAGAAATGTTATTTACAGAGCGGTCACCAGGTTAGCGTCCTCTACGCGTGAACGCTGAGTGAGGTGCTATCTGAACCATGGATCGCATATCACGAGACAACATAGCTTCGCGGCTCCATTAAGTGAAAAGGACAGTTCAATTGAGTACAACACATCTTATTTTTATACAAACTATCCATTTTAAGAGCTAGTACTCATCAAATCTATGGTTTAACTTGTGTATTTTTTTTAAATGTATGCATATAGTTTCAGCTTTACGATTTGAAGCCAGTTAAAAAGGATTCTTTAAGTATAAATATGACACATCATAATTGTTACAAATACCAAAATAAGAACAAATGAACTATGGAATGCCTTGCAATTAACATAATGAACTAAGAACAATTGACTTTAAAATATTGTCATTCAGATAAATATTTACATTTTACCTTGCTTTTATCGATGAAATCAGACAATAATGAAGACAGTAATTATACATTAAACATTCAGTACACGTTCACTCAAAATTTAATTATTAAATAACTGTGCATGATGATTAATATGTGAACATAAGTGGTGCAAAATGAAGCACAAGAGAAGTTTTAAGTTTTCTTGAATGTGTTATGTTGCAGTAGAAAAATCATAAGAGCACAGTGATGCTCGAGCAAATAAATGAATCATAAATGTATAATCTAGAAGACAGATAAGTAAGTTCACGTAATTTTCAAGGTCATATCACTCCTTTCAGCTTTCATGGTAATCAGGTTTATCGTTGAGTTATGTATTGGTGTAATATTTTAATGGGTATTAATTTTTAGTATGTGATGTTTGAATTCATTAATAATTACTTTTAGATTTTGATGATTTTCCATTATTAGTGATTGATTTTAATCTAGATCAGGGCTGTACACTTATCAAAAAAATTGTTTCAGTGGATTTCACATATTTTAGATTTAATTACATGAATTTTCTGTACATTAACCTGCAAGGATGAGATCCGACAAGCGTAATTTGAGTGGTAGTTGTCTTGACATCTATCACAGGGGGGTTATTGACATGACATTCCAGGAGAAATGTCGTTTTGAAACCCGGGGGAGTGTCAATGTCGGAATTGACTTTATTATTGTTATTGAAATTATAGGGAATTTTAGGTGAATATTCACACTCTAAGACATTAAGTTACAGATCGAGACAACTTTGTAGGCACGTGTTGCAGTGTCGGCAGAGCTTGTTTGTTCATCAAACTGCTGATACGCTTAGTACGAAATGCCGATCACTGACGTCAATAGAAGTCTTCCTCATAGCTGCACGAGCAATACTCGCCCTCAGTATAGCGACAGTCATGGGTTAACTAACATCTTTAGCCGCTCTCACCAGTTAGCTTAGCCTGCCAGTATGTAATTACCAGCCAGAGACTGATAGATTTTATCCAACTTATCACTATGTTAACTTAGCCAGAATCGACGCTAGCTCGGAACTCGTCCTTGCAGCAACCACGTATTGTCTGTAATTATGCAGTTGTTAGTGATATATTAAACAAGATTTTACCAGTTAAATATTTTCGTTCCATTGCTAGAGTTAGTGATCATTCCCGCTTGCATCTGCTATTATCTTGCAAACTGCTAATTATTATAATCACCGGCTCCGTACCGGAAATACGGATGGTGTCAGCCTGACTCAATAGTTACAGTAGATAGCCCTCAAGACAAGAAGAACGAAGAAGCATCAAGAGGGTAGGTTAGATTAGATCGTCGAAGAAGACAGAAGACGAAGACAATAGTTAGAAATCCTTCAGGTCAGTCAACTAAAAGCCCACAATCATAGCCAATCAGCAATCAAACCATTCGGTCCCTTACAGGATTTTGTAACCTTTTCCTACCACTTGCCAAATGTGCTCTGCCTAATTGGGTTTGTTATCAAGCGTTATGCCAAGATATTTACACTTCAAGCTTTCAACAAGCAATTCTGACCCCACCCAATAATCGTAATTAACCTTTTGTTTTTTATCTGTGTTCCTAATAATCTGACTTTTCTTGGCATTTATCTTCAGTCCAACTGACCAACCCATTTAGATATTCTATCCAGGTCACCCTGCAGCTGTTCACAGTCTTCACCTGTTTTGATCCTATTATCATCT
Source organism: Vandiemenella viatica (assembly GCA_031002005.1). NCBI lineage: Eukaryota > Metazoa > Arthropoda > Insecta > Orthoptera > Morabidae > Vandiemenella > Vandiemenella viatica. The sequence goes on along the minus strand of JARYHS010011408.1, from coordinate 222,632,744 downwards.
GCAAAATACCTAGACTCTGACTGTAATCCATCAACACAGTCATTCATTAGAATTTTGAACAGCAATGGCCCCAATACACTACCCTGTGGCACTCCCATATTTACTTCCACCTTTATTGATAATATATTTCCTACTCTAGCACTTTGCTTTTAAGAATTCCTCTACCCAACAGTAACTTTTTCATCCAATCCAATAGATTTCAGTCTATTTAAAACCATTTTCTGTCTCACTCTGTCAAACTCCTTAGAAAGACCTTGGTCCACACTTTCAACTTGGCCTCCCTTGTCAAATCATCTGAAATATCTTTCATATAGCCCACCATCTGGGATTCTAATGAATATCCTTGCGTAAAGCCATATTGTCGATCTGAAAACCAGTTTCTTTCCTCACAGACATATCTGATACAGTTGCATATCAATCTCTCCATCATTTTGCCTATCACTGATGTTAAACTAATTGGCCTGTAATTTTCAACCCTATTTCTAACCCCTCCATTATGAACCGTTACTACTATCGCTCTTTTCCAAACCTCTGGTAAGCAATAAAACTCCAAACTCATTTAAAATAAAATTTCAATGTAAGTTACAATATCGTATTCCAAAATCTTTAATAAATCTGTAGTTATATTATTTACACTAGCCCCTTTACGTTTTTTTTTTTTTTTTTTTTTTTTTTTTTTTTTTTTTTTTTTTTTTTTTTTTTTTTTTTAGTTCCTTCATAATTTCCTGAGAATTTATTTCAAATTTTGTGGTTTCCTGATTTATACTTTTAGGGAGAATCTCCTCTGTTTCGCTCCCTGTAGATAATTTGTTATCGTTGCTTATGCTCTATTGCAATTAAATGAAACAGCTATTTACATCGTAGAACTATAGAATGAATATATGCTACAGGGAGAAATACCTGACAACTGAAAATATGTAACATAACAAAGTAACTAGCTGACCAGGCCATGTTTCACTATTGCTAGACTTGAGTACACATGCAGATTAAATGAATACATTTGAAAGTTTGTAGGCCTATATAGTTAAAATTAGATGTTTAAATAAAAAAAAATATCGTTTCATTAAATTTCAAGTTCTTTGCAGTTGTCTTGAATATACAATGTTTTTCGTCATTCCATTCAGCATATATACAAAAAAATGTCTCTCTGCTCGTTTTTTAGATATATGCTAAACACGGAAAACTTGCACGTGTAAATCAGGATGAAGAGGGGTGAAAGAGGAGAGAGAGCAGTTTTTTAAACTACATTTAAAGATGATTTTCACTTATTTTATAGTATATGTATACAAACTTCCTTCGATATAGAATAAAAACTGTAGATTTGTGTGTTGTCACAAAAACTTTAAAATAATTTTTAATATTCAAGTTCGAATTTCTTAGTAAGTAATTGTTCGATCGGAATCGGTTCAGTTCTGTTTAACAGGAAATAATGTGTACTTTAAGAATATCGCTATCTACCCTGGCTAATTTCCCCCACCGTTTTTGAGAAATTTGCAAAATACTGAATGTTTTCAAATGTAAATTTTGCTTAATTAGGCTGATGGGGAAAAGTGGGATGGTTTTTGTATACCAAATGTAGACAGTATTTTTGTCTTTGCTGTAATGTATAAATGTGCAAAGTAATATCCAAATCGAATAAAAAGGAACATTGGAAATTAAGAGAGGTGGGAGTAAAGGGAGAGAGAGGTTGGAATTTGGCAAACAAATGTAGAAAATATTTTTTTGTTTGTTTTGAAGCATACGTGTGCAAAGTTCCATCGCTATCATACAAAAATTGTAGGTATGTATAAGAAACATTGGCAAAAATTGCGGTAAAGAGGGAGAGTAGTTGGCTTTCTTAAAACAAATGTAAATAGTATTTTTCACCTCGTTTTAAAGTATATGTATGCAAAGTTCCATCGAAATCTGGTAAAATCCGTGAATTTCTATAAAGATCACTATAAATTAAGAGGGGAGGGGCTAAAGGATTAGAAGGGATGGGCTCTGGCAAACCAAACGTAAACAGTATTTTTCTGTCTGTTTTAAAGGATACGAGTGCAAAAAAACTGCGGCTTTGTATGAAGAACTTTGACAATAATTAAGTTGGTAGGAAAGGGAAGAGGAGAGAGGAACTGCGTTTTATTAAAACTAATGTGTATATTATTTTTCTCTTTGTTTTAAAGTATATGTATATAAAGTTCCATCGATATCGGATAATGTAGATTTGTATAAAACTTAAGTGGTGTAAGGGGGGAGAGGGTGTGGCTCTTGGATTTTTTATCTTGTCATTAACATCCATGAAAAAAATATATACAGGGCGTTCGCCGGAAAACGCTACCCTCCCAGTCTGTTGCTGTCGGCAACTTGCTCGGTCAGTCCCGCCAGCAGTTTCCGCCAACCGGCACCGTGAATCACCGCACTGTTTAACACCTCCGCTGCCCCAACAGTGCAGTGCAGTGACCCTTACATTGTTAAGAACGGTTTCTTTGCATTGTAGATAGTTTGTGACTCCAGTCTCTTATTAATCAGTGTTGTGAATAAACGTTTCTTTGCGGTTTGGCTGGTTTGGGGCTTCATACTCTTATTACTCTGTACCGTGTTTGAGTGTGAGTAAAATTATGGTACGTTACAGTTTGCAACAAAGACTATTTCTCTACGATACATATGTGAAGAAGAAGTCGTTTAAAAAGTGTCGCAGTAAATTTCGTCGCGAATTTCCTGGCGCTTTACTGCCAGCTAAATCAACAATTCTGCGTCTGGTTAAAAAAGTAAGAGAAACGGGTTCATTTTTAACAAAAAGAGACTGTCGGTCAACCGTATTCTCACAGAGGAGAAAATTAACGATATCGCTTTTCGACTAGAACAGTCACCCAAAAAATCATTAAGTCAGTTAGGGCAGCGTGTGTCTCGAAATATGTTCAGAAGATGTGAAATGTGCATTACACAAGAGGGTCAACACTTCCAGCATCTTTTATAAGGTAAGCTAATGAATTACGTCACATTTAAATGCTTAGCACACAAGTTTATGAAGTTTATGAAGCGTAATTATTATGAAATAGTCCGCGGCCGACGGTCGAACAATGCCGGAAACTGAGCGCTCGCTCGCCGGGAGCAGTTTCTTCCTTGTAGCGCTAACAGTGGGTTGCGTTTCCCGGCGAACGCCCTGTATATATGGGCAACTTTCAAGGTGATCGGTCAAACGGTATCAATTGTAGATTTGTATAAAAACATTGACAAAAATTAAGGGGTGGAAAGGTGGAGAGGGATTGGTTTTTGTAAATCAAATGTATGCAGTATTTTTCTCCTTGTTTTAAAGTTGCAAAGTTACACCGAAATCGGATGAAAACTGTGGTTTCTGTAAAGATCATTGGGAATTAAGAGGGAAGGGGTAAAACGGAAGAGCGGTGGGATTTGGCAAACCAAATGTAGACAGTATTTTTCTATTTGTTTTAAAGTATACCTGTGCAAAGTTCTTTCAAAATCGGGTAAAAATTGTGGCTTTATCTAAAGAATATTGTCAAAAATCGAGGGAATGTAAAGAGGAAGAGAAGTTGCGTTTTTGTAAACCAAATGTAGGCAGGAAGTATTTTTCTGTTTGTTTTAAAATATATGTGTTCAAATTTCCATCGAAATCGGATAAATACTGTGGATTTGTTTAAATTAAGGGTGTTTTTTTTTTTAATTTGTCAGGAACCTTCACATACAAAGTTTTGTTGTAATCGGATGAACGGTATAGGATTGCATAGAGGACATTCAGACATTCATTTCTATATATATAAAAAGGGAATATATTACTACTGAAGTTATATAGACTAATTTACCTAATAAATTTCTTTGCGAAAATACAAGAGAGATTGTTGTGTGAAAAGATTATGAAATTCGCTTTTCAGAACGGTATAAAACAGCAGCAGTTTCGCCTCGGGAAAGCTAAGTCAATGGAAGATGCAAGAGGTTAATCTCAGATTGGAATTAGCACAACTAATAGGATACGTGTGATTGCTATATTTACTAATCTTTGGCAACTTTCCTTGGTCATGTTTGCCCAAGCGACTAAGAGAGCTGGCATGACCATGAATGATGCATTAAAAAGCTTGAAAGATTACCGTCGTAGAAGAATAAAACAACTCCGCAGTTTCTCACAAAACGATGTCCAAGTGGCTCAGTCGATGGCATAGAATTTTGGGTTATTGCTCCCAAATCAATTCTGAACAGACTAATGTGTGTACAATAGTTGGAAGGATATGGCGGATATAGCACTTCACCGTTAGTTCAACGAAATAATCGATACTCTTTTCAGTATTTCATTTTTTATCTGTTGCTGATAAATTGACTGCTAATAGCTCAGTGACACACAGAATGGATTTTGTCAAAACAGGATTTCAAGAAAAATTTAACTCTATGTCTGTAAAATAAGCTACTCCAGAAGAAATAAGAAAAATTAGCAGATACCTTAAGAGCAAATACTCAAGTGGTTATGATGGGATTTCCAGCAGATTAATTAAATTGTGCTCCACAGAATTAAGTACTCGTAATATACTAAGCTATCTGTTTAATATATCTTTACTTGAGTGTACTTTTCCGAAATGGCTTAAGTATGCTGTAGTTAAACCACTATATAAAAAGGGAGATAAGGCAGCCGTATCGAATTACCGACCAATTTCATTACTAACAGCCTTCTCCAAAGTTTTTGAGTAAGCAATGTACACTAGAGTTTATGAACACTTGAAAATAATAATAATCTAACTAAATCACAATTTGGTTTTCAAAAGGGTCATTCAACAGAACAAGCTATATTTGCATTCACTGACAATGTTTTAGAAGGAATAAATGATAAATTAATTCTTGTGGAAGTTTTTTGTGACTTATGTAAAGAATTTGACTGTGTAGATCATAAAAGTCTGATACAGAAACTAAAGTATTATGGTATAGATGGCATTATTAATAAATGGCTTAGTTCTTACCTTCTGAATAGAAAACAGAAAGTGTCAATGGAGAATTTTAAGGATGTCTTAAGAGGTCCACTGTTTTCTGAGTGGAAATTAATCAGATGTGGAGTACCTCAGGGTTCTATATTGGGGCCACTATTGTTTTTTATATATATAAATGATCTACCCTGTGTTTCACCTAAAAACTCAAAATTTGTCCAATTTGCAGATGACACAAAAATAGGAATTAAAAACACTCCAGATTTATCTACAGAATACATTTCATATTATGTCTTTGAACTTCTTAATAAATGATTTACAGCTAATGGCTTGTCTTTAAACTTTGATAAAATTCAGTATATGCAGTTCAGTACATCACACAGATTAACGCCAGATATAGACATAAAATTTGCAGTCCAGTCCATTCAAGAGGCAGAGAGTGTGAAATTTCTAGGTTTGTATATTGATCATAATTAAATTGGAAAGTACATGTTTCTGACCCTACTAAAGCGATTGGGTGCAGCCACATTTGCAATTCGTACAATTTCAGCTATAGGTGATCTCCTTATGAGTCAGCTTGTTTATTTTGCTTATTTTCACTCCTTATTGTCATATGGAATAATATTCTGGGGCAATAAGCGTGTAATAAGAATTATGTGTGGGGTTAGCAATAGAACTTCATATAGAGAGCTGTTCAAGGAAGTTAGGAATTTTAACATTAGCGTCTGAGTATATATACACATTAATGTCCTTCGTAGTGACAAATTAAACTTTGTTTGAAACAAATAATAAATATACAATTATGGCACTAGAAGTAAAAATGATCATCACAGGATTACAAGTCATTGTCATTTGTTCAAAAAGGGGTCCGATATTCAGGGATACATATCTTCAATAAACTCCAACACATATCAAATATCTAGCAGATGATAAGAATAAATTCAGGAAAAAATTGAAAGAATTTTTAATTGACAACTCCTTCTACTCTGTTGAAGAATTTATTTCTAAGGTGTCTAAAAAATAACTGCCAGTAGCTTGTGTAAATATAGTTTATATAATTAATTTACCATGTATGCTATGACTGTACCTCTCCTGGTGTATGTATTTATTTTGTTATGCAATTTTTTTACGATACCATGTATGCTGTGACTGTACATCTTTTGGTGTATTTATTATTTTGTTACGGAATTTTTAATGTTCCATGTATACTATGACTGTATATCTTCTCGTGTATGTATTATTTTGTTATGGAATTGTTTAATGTATCATGTATGCTATGACTGTACATCTACTGGTGCACTTATTATTTTGTTATGCAACTGTTTATCTGTAAATTGACAACTTTCCACATCCCACAGAGCCAGTCTCTTATATTGGGATCAATCGAAAATGAATGTATTGTATTGTATTATTTTTAATATTGTCATCTTATATACTTTCAGTGTTAAATTCCTTCCTTTTCTATTTTGGCGATAATTTAAAATTCTTCAGATTTTTTTTTATAAATTATTCTTTACTTTCCTGATACTTTTACCGACAAAAGAACATTTTTCCACACACTTGTGCATAAAATCGAGTGCTCGTGCTCATCTTTTCCCTTCCATGCACAACTCCTAATTCCTTGACCAATATCCTTCCATGCCCCGTTACCAACATACGCCTTGTACACTCCCAGTACTCTTTCAACCCTCCTCATGTCTTCCAATGACTCCCAGTCTAGCTTAGGGTTACCAGACGTCCCCGTTTACCGGGGACAGTCCCCATATTTAGCTCTCGGTCCCCGGGCAGATTTCGTCCCCGCAATGTCCCCATATTTTTACTGTTGACCTCAGAATTTTTTTGAATTAAGCGAGTGTTTTTTGAAAGCCCTGATTTGCTAATGCATTCGTTTAAAGCAAGAGATACGAAACGCACTTCTTTCCTTGTACTTGCCTGGGAATAAAAGAAAATTACAATGACAGTTCGTCGTGGACACAACATCTTTGGAAAATCATGTCTCCTTGCTGTGTGCAACATGGCTGTCTGTGATCCTCATTTAAAATACAAAATATATAACAATGATAAATATGTTTCTTTTAAGTTAACCCAACCTTTAATCATATAACGTATAAAAGTGCAACGCGTCATTAGGACAAATGCCGAAAACGTCCCCGGATTTGGTGAAAAGTTCTGAAGCGTCCCTGGATTCGGAGAAAAATTCTGGTAACCCTAGTCTAGCTGCTTTATCATATTAGTTACTGCGTGGGACATGTAGTAATTTCCACAAACAAATCTAGCTTCTCGTCTTTGTCCACCATCTAATTCCTATATTAGGTATTCAAAACGTGGTTCCCAAACTATACTACCATATTCATAATATTGCAGCTTCACTTGAAGGACAGCAATTCGTATTATGTTAGTTCCTTGTTTAAAACAGTTAAAAATGTTAATGTGGAAATGGAAGTCAGAGGTTTTTTAGATTCCGGGGAATTACAAACAGAGTATACAGTTACTAAGAAATAAATAAAGAAATGATAGTACTGCAATGTTATCATTCATTGGGTGGTATTAATACAGTAAATGAATACAAGTGAAATAATTATTGCTGTTATATTTTGTATCAATTTGACAACTGATTTCTTGGAGATGATAATTTTGACAAACGTTTTCACAAACATTTTATTACCTATTTTAAATCAAATAAATTCATAAACTTAATTTATATTGTAAATCATCTCATAATATGCGAAAATTTTCTTTTTTGATTAGATCTCACCTTGTACAAAAGCTGGATTTACTGCTATAATTTTTTTTTAATATTAAATTCTCTCAAGATTGTAGTATTCAAATACGTCACATACTTATTGGAATTAGAAGTTTCGTTAGAAAAACTTACAAATCCCAATAATTATCTTTTGGTATGTCCTGAAAGTTTATACATTTCTATAAGTGAAATCTTTGTTTGGAATTGATCAGAAGTGTCTTTTCTTATAATCACTGTCAACCTTGATAGTCAAAGATATTAGCATTGTAAATATTTTGAACAACGTTGTGTCTCTGGTTGCTGTGTTATCAAATAGTGTGAATCTTCTTTGTTCCAAACAAATGACGTCACAAAGAAGAAAACAATAAGTTAGCTGTAACAGTGGTGTGTGAAATTATGAATGACGTTTAATGTGAAGTTTTGATTGTCATTTAGCCAAAATGCCATGGTTTGAAACGTGGTCGGAAAGTATAAAGAAACGCGCTTGTAGATATTTATTGCAACGTTATTTGGGACAGTTTTTGGAAGAAAAATTGACTTTGGATCAGTTGACAGTTGATTTATACAATGGAACAGGAACTGTATGTGAAGTTAAACTCGACGTACAGGTAATGATTGTTGGTGCTCACTGGACACTATTGTTAGTCATTAGAAGGCATTGTACCTTGTCAGGTGAACCTTTTTTCCTTTGTTGCTTTGTGTAGAGCTCTCTCATTTTCTGACAAATTAAACTTATGGATTTCGTACATAATAACAATGTAAAATTTAATAATCTGGATGCCACATATGTTTTACGAAATTTTCTGTGTACACCATTTCCTAATTTTTAACTTTCAATATTTATGAGAACTTGAACGGAAAATATAATTGATGATGCAAACATGTTGCCTGGTCTGATGAGTCTTGTTTCCAATTGTATCAAGCGGATGGACGTGTAGGGGTATGGATATAACCTCATGAATTTATAGACCCTGCTTGTCAGGAGAGGACTGTTTAAGCTGGTGGAGGCTCTGAAATGCGGTGGGGTTTGTGCAATTGGAGTGACATGTGAGCTGTGATACTTCTAGATACGACTCTCACAGTGACACGTACGTATGCATCTTGGCTGATCACCTACATCCATTCATGTCCATTGTGCATTCCAAGGGACATGGGAAATTTCAGCAGGACAATGCTACAGCCCACACGTCCAGAATTGGTAGGTACAGACTGGCTCCCGGAACACTCTTCAGAGTTTAAACACCTCCGCTGGGCACCAAACACCCCAGACGTGAACATTATTGAGCATATCTGGGATGCCTCACGAAGTGTCGTTTAGAAGAGATCTCCACCGCCTTGTACTATTATGGATTTATGGACAGACCTGCAGGATGCATGGTGTCAATTCCCTCCAGCACTACTTCAGACATTAGGCGAGTCCATGCCACGTCGTGTTGTGGCACTTCTACATGCTTGCGGGGGGCCTACACGATATTAGGCAGGTGTACCAGTTTCTTTGGCTGTTCAGTGTATTAAAATTAATTCAAATAAAATCACTGTATTTACTTGACATTTTTTTTTTTGCTGTCGTCAGTCTTTCGACTGGTTGGATGCAATCCTCCATCCTTTCCTATCCTGTGCTAACCTCTTCATTTCTACATACCCTATACAACCCATGTCCGCAATTATCTGCTTCATAGATTCTAATCTCTGTCTTCCTCTACAGTTCCTACCTTCCACTGTTCCCTCCACTAACAAATTAACCAATCCAGCATGTCTCAAAATATGACCTACCAGCCTGTCTCTTCTTTCTGTAAGCTTCTTCCACAAACTTCTTTTCTCACCCATCATTTCCAAACTCGTTCATTTCTTACTTTGTCAGTCCACTTAATTTTCAGCATTCTTCTGTAGTACCACATTTCAAATGCTTCAATTTTCTTTATTTCCGGTATTCCTAAAGTCCATGTTTCACTACCATAAAGTGCTGTGCTCCACAAAAGAGTTTTAAAAAGTTCTTTCCAGTTCCCAGATCAATATTTGAAACTAAAAGGTTTCTCTTTTTCATGAAGGCTCTTTTTGCTAGTGCTATTCTGCTTTTAACATCATTCCTGCTTCTGCCATCGGTTGTAATTTTGCTTCCCAAGTAACAGATCTCATTTACTTCTCCTATTGCATCCGATCCTATTTTTATATTTAATCTACTAGTATTGGTATCATCTCTGCTACATTTCATCACTTTTGTCTTGCTTTGATTTATATTCAGTCCAAAATCTTCCTTCAGTATTTTGTTCATGCCATTCAGTAACTTCTCAATATCCTCAGCCCTCTCTGCTAACAAGACAATGTCATCAGCAAATCGTAGCATACTGATTTTTTCTCCCTGAAAACTTATGCCACATGGAAATTTTTCTTTGACTTTCTTCATGGCTTCTTCTACATACAAGTTGAATATTAATGGGGATAGACTACAACCTTTTCTCACACCCTTTCTAACTGATGCATGTCTCTCGTGATTCTCTACTTTTATTATAGCCACTTGATTCTTTTATAGTTTATAGAGTATTCTTCTATCTCGATACTTTAGATCTGACTTCTTTAAAATTTTGAACATCTTGTCCCACCTAACATTATCAAAAGCTTTTTCCAAATCAACAAATGCCGTAAAAGTATCTTTGTTTTTCTTGATCTGCCCTTCAAGTATTAATCTTAAAGACAGAATTGTTTCCCTTACTTGACATAACAATCATGAAATGAAATATTGATCCAGTATTAGACATGAATACCAAGAATTTACCTATATCTTTATAAGTTACATCTGTCTACAATATTTCAACTTGCTAACCATCCCACCTTCTTATCATTTTGAAGTATTTTAACCAAGCTCCAAAATGACAATTAACAAGAAACCTCAAACTAAATTTTGATTGGTTTGTGTCCTGATTAATTCCATACCCCCTGTACACAACTTTGTCCAAACTAATGGTTAGTGAAACAAACATACATCTTTATCATATACTGCACACTACTTTTTTTTTTTTAACTGCTTTACGTCTCTTAACAGCGAGGTCTTTAGAGATGGGAAAGGATGGGGGAAGGAATTCGGCCATGGCCCTTTTGAAGGAAGCATCCCGGCATTTGCCTGGAGTGATTTGGGAAACCATGGAAAACCCAAATCTGGATGCCTGGACGGGGATTCGAACCGCCGTCCTCCCAAATGTGAGGCGAGAACGCTAACCGTTACACCGCCCCCGCTCGGTACACTTCTTTGAAACAGTTGGTTGCCTTCCCCTGTGGGCAAGTGTTATTGTACCTGTGGACAACTATTATAGTGTTTGTATGTGGTCAATTCACTTTATTGTTTATGTTATATGACCTGAGAGATGAAGAAGGGAGTTCCGTTGTGCAAGTACATTCAGGCCTACTCTTCTGAAAGACACCCAGGGAACTGTCAGACTTGATGTCCCCTTCTTACAGATGGATTACCATCAACAGTACCATATTCCCTCACTCCAAACACTCTATGAGACGTTTGGAATTTAACCCTGCAACTTAGTGCACAATCTTGTTATTAAGAACTGTGCACGACCATATCTCCTACCCTGCTTGCCAATTCATGAAAATAGAAATTGATTCCACCACTGGGACATGAACCAGCTAACCCCATGTCAGCGGTGGACACCATTACAGTGCCACAACCAAATGAGCCAACCAGGCGAGCAATCCATACATTAATAGCCCACATAAACAAAGTTGTGGACAACAGCTAGTCTGCTAGTACACGAATTAAGGCCTGGCATTTGACTTTAGTGTTCGGTGACATCAGTATGAACAGTAATTTCGATTTAGAAAAAGGATCAAATGTCATGATTTATTGATCAGCTCTGGCTGATTTACGAACTTGGTCTGTATTTTACCTGGATTCGCTCTGCGAACCTTGAAGAATGTCTGTTTATTTAGAAGGAAGATATTGTGCTCAAAGACAGACACTGACTTCATTGTATATACTGTATACTAGGTGTAAGCCCATGCCTCATTTTGGTGCATTGTCACGGGTCTAGAATAATTCCCAATTTTATGGTCAAAAGGTCTATGGCTGTGACGATGTTTTGGATATGGTTGTGGGTCTAGAAAACTTTCTGATCTGTATGCCTTGTATAGGAGAGTATCAAATTCCAATAGATTCTATGCAAAATGTTACTACCTCTTTCTTGTATCCATCTTTTTTTGTCGTTTTCAAATTTTAATTTTAAATTCTTCAGCATTCATGAAGTTGTCTCCATAATTTTAATTTTAAATTCTTCAGCATTTCTGAAAAAATTTATTAGAAACACCCATGTTTGAGTAGGATAGATGTTTTAATATTACTGATGTATTTTTTTCTCTCTCTCACTCCAAAGGCCCTTAATGAACTGGGAGAACAGCAAAATCTTCCAGTTGAATTTGTCGATGGATATGTGGAACAGATGTCAGTTTCAATACCATGGTCATCACTGCTAAGCAGCTCAAGTTATGTTGAAGTATCTGGCTTAATATTAACAATCCAGCCTAAACAGCGTGCTGACAATGGTATGTGAGCATTACTAAGTTTATTAAAACTGTACATGTGTTTTTATGTAATATTTTGTTCTCTAGCTGCTTTACTTAGAAATTTTTCACACAAATTATTGCAAACTAATTTTCTTCATTAGCAATTTTGAAATGCCTGTTTTTTTTTTTTTTTTTAATTTAGGCCTACATAAAATGAAATTTTTATCATTAGGTTTTACTTTTTTAGTTGAAACAAACAAAGGGAAATTCTTACTTATAGTGCAGAAATACTGACTTGGACAAAGAGGATTCCAAGTATATTGCAGTCAGTGGATAAGAGATCCCTTAGAGGTATAGAGAATGTCACATGGAAAGTAAAGATGATAAATGCAAAAATTAGAGATTATATTTAGTGCCATTAGAGGAATTACTTAAAAAGAAATGGTTACAATGACAGGTTGATGTGATGAGAATGGATCAGGAAGAGTACTGAACATGCTGTAGAGGGAGGGAAGGAAGCCTAAAGAAAGACGGAACAAGCTGAGGGAGTTGGCTTGAGACATTTGGTATAGTAAGAAATCTGGAGAGATCGACAGAAATTGAAGAAGGTGCACTCACATAACAGGAAACATCATTGGTTGATAATGTCTGTCTCGTCCCTCCTTAGCTTGTTGGAAATATGAGTTGCATTAATTAGCAATCTTCTGTATCTTTTATATATAAAATGAAGAATTGGTGTTTCTTTCCCAGCACGAATATGTAGACAGTAGTCACATAACATGAAAGCTTTCCTGTTAAACCATATTTTTGCAAACCTCATTAGCTTTAAGGCCAGTCTTTACTCACCGAACATTCGAACTCAGTCTCCCACCATGCAGGAGCTCATTCCTAGCAGGTAACAAAGGGAGTATTTTGGCAGCTATGAATGAGTGTTCTTGTACATCAGAGTTATTTCTGTATTTGAAGAACTATTCAGTAATGTATGCACTTATAGTATTATGATTTTGTTAATTCTTTTGACCATTAAATAAACTTAGACTATTGACCCATCAGTCTTTCATTTCCATCATTAGTTCTTCTCACTTCACTAGCAATTATTAAAAGTGTTAATATCTTCTTATGACATAAAATCACATTTCTGTGGTAAAGCTATAGTCAGAATATTCTAGTTGTGAGGAACTCATATGTTTATGTAAGCACTCACTGTTCAGAGCACTACGGTGGGTGAAATACAGCATGGATTAGTGCTTTGTGACAAATATAGTAATTATGAAGGCCTCACAAGAAGTCTGGAAAGTGACTGATTTGAATGTCGGAATAGACTGTGAATTGTAACTCTGAATAAATTATATACTGGCATGTACACTGCAGGGTGTTGTAGATTTGATAGAAATAAATAAAATAAAGTTGGAAATCTGGGGATCAGGATACAGAGAACACTGAGCTTACATTTTTTATTTTACTAGAATGGAAAAGATTAAAGAATAAAGTTACATTTGGAGGAATGTATGTGCTCCACTAGTAAACAAAGAATTTGAGATGGAGATGAAGCAACAGCTGATTAGAAAAAATGGACAAGGTAAAACAAAGAGTGTATTGGGAACAGAGGGATGGGAAAAGAGTAATTAGGATTGGAAAAGACAATTGTATTTTTACTAGGGAATTTGGTTGATAGGAATTTATGTGAGAAATTCATATTGTTACTACAGGGCGTTCGCCGGGAAACGCAACCCACTGTTAGCGCTACAAGGAAGAAACTGCTCCCGGCGAGCGAGCGCTCAGTTTCCGGCATTGTTCGACCGTCGGCCGCGGACTATTTCATAATAATTACACTTCATAAACTTGTGTGCTAAGCATTTAAATGTGACGTAATTCATTAGCTTACCGTATAAAAGATGCTGGAAGTGTTGACCCTCTTGTGTAATTCACATTTCACATCTTCTGAACATATTTCGAGACACACGCTGCCCTAACTGACTTAATGATTTTTTGGGTGACTGTTCTAGTCGAAAAGCGATATCGTCAATTTTCTCCTCTGTGAGAATACGGTTGACCAACAGTGTCTTTTTTGTTAAAAAATGAACCCGTTTCTCTTACTTTTTTAACCAGACGCAGAATTGTTGATTTAGCTGGCAGTAAAGCGCCAGGAAATTCGCGACGAAATTTACTGCGACACTTTTTAAACGACTTCTTCTTCACATATGTATCGTAGAGAAATATTCTTTGTTGCAAACTGTAACGTACCATAATTTTACTCACACTCAAACACGGTACAGATTAATAAGAGTATGAAGCCCCAAACCAGCCAAACCTCAAAGAAATGTTTATTCACAACACTGATTAATAAGAGACTGAAGTCACAAACTATCTACAATGCAAAGAAACCGTTCTTAACAATGTAAGGGTCACTGCACTGCACTGTTGGGGCAGCGGAGGTGTTAAACAGTGCGGTGATTCACGGTGCCGTGTGGCGGAAACAGCTGGCTAGACTGACCGAGCAAGTTGCCGACGGCAACAGACTGGGAGGGTAGCGTTTACCGGCGAACGCCCTGTATAATCATATTGTAAGTTTGTAATATGACTGGAAGAGGAAGTCTTTAGTGGAAATATGCAAGTTAATGGAAATCTGAAGATTGGTATTGCTGACATAAAGATGTAGAGGCTTCATTTAGTGATCACCAGTTAATGGTACTTAATCAAAGAACAGTAACAGCATATAGAAACAGGAAGATGATGAAAATGGGGAAGTACCACAGTATCGGAAGGCAAGGCATGCACTGTTGGTAACCTGGGATAGTGAAAGATAAGTGGGAGAAATACTGTTGGTAACCTGGGATAGTGAAAGATAAGTGGGAGAAATTTAAAAAGATTCTAACTGCAGATAGAAGCTATTGATGGTCATGCTGGATACAGTAAATGTGTATAATGGAACTTGCAGAAGCAAGGTTTGGCAGGTCTGAAAAACAAAGGAGCTCCAAGATGGATAATAGAGTGAAAGCAGTTGACACGGGAAATGTGATTATATTAAGGTGCAAAATAAAATATTGGGTAGAACATGGAAATGGATTTAAATCAAAATAGTGCACTATAGCTACTACTCTTCATTGTTGTCACAGGGGTGGTAATGCAAGAGGTGGCAGAAAGAATTGGAGAAGAAAACATGAAGTTGATAACTTTGCATGTCGCTCAATGAACTGCAGTAGTGGGGTAGAAGAAAACCAGTTGGCAGTTAGATTTTTTGACCGACTTTGGAATAGAGTTGGTACCAATTCCAAGTAGACAGATCAAGTTTCAAGGAAATCGGGAAGTGTTGACATCATTTCAAATTATTAAGACCTGTTTAAAACATTGTAATTAAGTTTGCAAAATGTACTTAAATATTAATTTTGTGAGCATAGTTCTCAGTGTTATACAATGTTGTTGTTCCGATTTTTTTCTGTACTGAAATATTAATTTTGTGAGCATAGCTCTCTTACGTGTTATACAATGTTTGTTGTTCTGTATTTTTTTTTTTTTTTTCTGTAAGGGACATCAATGTTTGAATCCATGTGGAGTAGCATGACTAGTAGTATGCAGCTTGCAGAAGAATGCTTGAAGCAAGGAGTGTCTGAGGGTAAAAACACAGATGAAGGACAGCCACTTGAAGGACTTGAACTGTTTGCTCAAACAATTGACTCAAGTAAGAAAACAACTTTTGATGACAAATAGTGTAGTGATGCATCTCATATACAAACTTACCTGGCTCCACAGTACAAGTTCTTATATAGTCATCACCACCAATTAGCTTTCAGTCAAACTGAATTGCTCCAGGCAAACAGTCTCACCTGTAACATAGACCATTCAGTGACAGCAAATGGCAGTTTCCATACCACTTAACATCTTTTGTGACTTTTATGGTGAGAGTAATTGTAGTTTCCATGTGATCTACCAATTTTTTTGAACTCCGTAGATGGGAACTAATTAACTAACACTTCCTGGACACCAGGCAGTGGCGTAGCTAGTATGGATGACACCCCCTGAAAACTTAAATTGAATGTTAGGTAAAATATAACATCCTAAAAAAGTATGACTTTAGTAAAACATCGTTAAAAAAACATTTATTGTTATTTAAAAATGATAGCTTATTAATAAAATTGTAACATTAATAACATTTAAAAGACAAATAAATGAAAAACAATTGTTTTCACAATCTCTTTGTTCCAGCTTTAACTCAGAAATTACTAAAGCTGCGCTGACACATAGAACCTCATACCCAAGTTGTCGTAATTAACTTTAGTGCGACCATAAGTTTCCACCATGAATTTTAAAAAGTCCAGAACTGTTCAATCATTTGTTACTGAATAGGCTTCATTTAAATGCCTTTTCTACCTTGATATTTGCAGGAGAGGTTCTGATTCTCATAAATCATCATGAAAACCACTAGATTTGGATACAGAAGTTTTTAATTTTTCCATGTTCGCCGAAAGAAAATTATTTTTCTCTACAACCTCAAACAAAACTTAACTTGAACGGATTTTGATCTATTTCAAAGTTTGGTATTGAATCAGTTGAGGCAGTTCAACACATCCTTTTGATTTTCAGTTCTCGTTGCGAGTTCTGCATCAGTGATAAATTCATCGGCCATTCGTTTTTACAACAGAACTCTTGGTTCTGTTGGAATGTAATCCTGTGATTTTTTGTTGCAAGATCTATTGCTCCTTGTACAATATGACATCACTTTTCTTGAATATAAAGACGAAGTGCCTTTTTTTTTTGCCATTGATTCTTCAATGCTGAAGGTTTTACTTTGCAATCTAATCTGATAATTTACTTCTCTTTGTACATCATTCCCAAAAGAAAAGTAAAATTAAATACTACAGGGATAAGGGCGCATTTTTTTGTTGATCATATGATTCTTTAATTACAACCACAACCTAATAAAAATATTTCTGTTATCTCTTTTAGTGCACTATAATGAGCAATCCAATGCATTACTGATAATTTTTTAATAGATGATTTGCTGTGTTTAGTAAGCACTACCCAGTGGCTGATGTACAAAAAAAATAATAATAACAAAAAAATAAAAATTTATGTAGAATGGTTTCTACGGTTTCGAAAAATGTTACGCAAGATGCATTTTGTGAAAATAAAAGTTTAGCCGACATAAATTAATTAAAGGACCAGTACATCTAACAATAATGGCTTTATTTATTTATTCATGTATTTTTTGGCATAATAATGGTTGGTTCTCCTCCACATACACTTCTAATATTAGCTGCATTTTAATAACCTTGATAAAGACACATCACATAATCTAAACCGTCTTCATAAAACTTCTTATAAATTTCATTCCTTAGATTGACAGCTTTCTTTCCCTTTAAGGGAAAAAAAATCTAAGGAATACCTTTTTGACTTCGACTTTCCTGTTATAAGTTTTCACAAAACGATTCCTTCAAACATTTGATCAATGTATGAAATGTCTGGTATGCTATCAAACATAATACTGAAATATTTTACTGATTTAATTTTGCTAACGAGCTTCATTTTTTAATGATATCTATACAAAGAGTACCAAGAATGAGTATACTCCAATGTGTCACATCTGTTAAGCACTGTAGATTGTTTCTTTAGCATCTTGTTTGTTTCATGATTTTAATGAACTGATTTTATCTAATTTATTTCTTGCATCACGGTGAGAATCAGTTTCTTTCGATGAACTTTGGCTATAATTAATTTTGTAACATATTTCAAGATGAATCCAGACATATTCTGAACTGCATCAATTTTAGCTTGTTTTGCTTTCCTCTGCTAAAATCTACGTTTCTTCTTCGATACATGAATTCCTCCAGGTATTTTTCATTTTTTCGTACAGACAGCTAAATAAAACGTAATCCATCAGTATCTCGGAGATAATAATATATTTATTTGTACCTATGGTCTTAGTAATAAATGTGAAGAACTTTTATTTTGTTAGCAATAACGTAATTTTAATGAAAAAATAATTTTATTGTTCTCTTATGAGTGATGCGAAATTCTAATTTTCTTTGCAAATTTTTATTTTTATTGCTTAAATAGACAATAATTAGCATTCAAAATCACATTCATGAGTGCCTAGAATTATTTTCTATAATTTGTATTAATCATTGACAGATAAGGTATGTGCACCAATTGTTGACACGTTAAGAATTTTTGTCCATTTTCGAAGTCAGTCACCATACTGTTCAATAACTATGCTTTTTTCCTGAAATTTCTATTTCATCATGCACCTGTACAACATTTGCTGGCAGATTGGAAATGCTAACATACACTGTATATTTAAAAATAAAAAAAACAAAACAAAAAAATGAACCTCTACACTTACTCCTATAGTGGACATTGCATTAAGCCCCGGCTACACGCTCCGTCTTGCTTGTGAAGGTAAACTGCGCAGTGAAAAACTGTACAAAAGACGGAACACTGAAGAGTGGCCACACGGTACAGGTAAAATTGTGCAAACCTAATGTATTGACAGCTGTGAGTCTGTGACGATGTGGCCAACAGAAGAGATTTTTTAATGGAATCATTTTTTTAAAAATTATCCATGATTTTCAATTCAAACAAACCAAGAAAAATAAAGAATTATGAGCTCTGTGGCAATAGTATCTCCTATTAAAGCACTAAAACCCTTTTACAAACACAATAATTATTTACCTTGGATTCCAGGACTTGTTGAAAATGAGATATTGGAGTCCAAGCAGCTTCTTGATCATCTAAAAATTCAACAAGTCATAGTACCAAAAGGATGAGCGGTAAATGTTGTCTGTACCGACACCTAACTTGAGAGAGTTCTTAACTTTGATCATTTCTTTCCGACAACAACTGCTCAAGGAAATATTGCGTATGATAAGGTAAATAAGAAAAGAAAGGGAAATTAACCCACCACATACCAAAGTGGACGGATGCGATGAGAGAACACTAATGCTGACAAACAACTACACAATATTTCGACATCTGCCTTGCTCACAAATAGAAAAACGGGCCATTAGGCTCGGAACGTGTGTGCACTACGAACGTTACCTAATGACTCAAATAATACATAAAAATGTGAACAATGTTATAAATTACATGTACTTACTCGTTCAAAAATAGTTATATTTGAATTGCAATGAAGGTACTTATGCATAATTAACAACACATAGTATACATAGCTCTTTTAATTTTTCAGTCATTAAATGGTAAGCTTCGATTGTTCCCCCCCCCCCCCCCCCCAGTCAGAATATTCCTTCGATTTAATCTTCCACAATGCTGGCAACGATTTGTACAATTCTGAATTGTACAAATTCCTTTGTATACTTTCGTATGTCACCCATTTCAGAGATATCTGTTGAAAAAAACTGTGCAAGCCGAAAACCCGTGTAGTCAAATCTTTGGCAAGTCAACGATTGCACAAGCCGCTCTTACAAGTTTGCACGTGCTACCGTGTTGCCGTACACACACTCCGTCTTGCATGCGCAAACTAGTTTGTGCATGCAAGACGGAGCTCAAGACAGAGCGTGTAGCCGGGGCATTCGACAGGCTCCCAAAGTCTACACGTTTCGCCCCTATAGTCGACACCCTTTCCGTAACCATAAAATACCATCAGGGTCAAAGAAGGACAAGAGTTGACCAAAGGAAATCTAGAGGAAAGTTAACAGAAATGTCTTGGTCCAAATAGAAGCAATTCCAAACCTAGATGAGGTCGCATGGGTGCAAATTCAGTACCTGGATCCCACAAGTTGTGAATCTCTGGGGGATAATGTCAGAGAAGTAACTCTACAAAAATTTACTTCATAAAAAAATAAGGCTAAATAAAATATAAAAATAATTTAATTAAAACTAATAAACAATGGTTCAGATAGTATAAAAACATTCGTTTGCAATATCTGCTGGCTTTCATGGAGTACTTAGCAATGATGTAGTGAAATAGTCAGACATAATATATGTAGCTACACGCTCATAAATATGACTTGTTATGTACCAAAGACTGACACCATGTATAAATTTAAGGACCCTAACACCATGCCATGGCCTATCAGTACCAACTGGGCACCAGACAATCTCCAGGTCTAAATTTAAGATAGCACCAATTTTCCTCCAACCCATCCCCCTCACTTCCACCTTCTCTCATAGAACCACCGCTCACCAGAGCCTATCTTTATAGATTGTGACTTCAAATTTTGCTTATTTTTAGTTTTAACTTAAAATTTCTGATTTTTTTTTTCAGTTGTTTGCACATGTGTCAATTACTTGGTGGCCTTTTGGGACCATTAACTGAGGTATACTGCCCTTCCGCGACGGGTCCTTGTGTACAGTTTTGCTTTATACTTGCTATTCATCATCATTTTTCAGCCTGTGCTCTTCTACCCCCACCCGCACTTCCTGCCATGTTGTTTTTCCCCCACCATGAGTCACTGACATTGTGGCTCACGCAGTTGGCTGCCGGCCACTTGCGTGTGCAGCCATCTCACTTCTACTGAGGAAGAGCCATGCTCGAAAATTTTATTCTTTATGTGTTCGTGTGTTTTTTTCGTGTACCAACACCGCAGGAATCCCCTTCTTTGGTAAGCGGTGGTTTTTTTTCCTATCCTAATGTTCAATATATATATATATATCTTTCTGTGAGGGTTTATCCCAAAAATTGCTTTATTATTTGTGTTTGTGTCTTTTCTGTGTGTTCGCACCCCACATCCATCATCTAAAGGTAAGTGGTGGCTCATTTCCCTATCCTAATTGTATTCCTTTCCGCTACTTAGCGTCTTGATTTCATTGTTACAC
Source organism: Vandiemenella viatica (assembly GCA_031002005.1). Lineage (NCBI taxonomy): Eukaryota > Metazoa > Arthropoda > Insecta > Orthoptera > Morabidae > Vandiemenella > Vandiemenella viatica. The sequence continues at coordinate 222,611,819 of JARYHS010011408.1, read as the reverse complement.
TATATATATATTTATCTATAAAATATTGTAAATGGCTCGATCATTCGTTTAGTTTATGATTAAAACTCAATTTTTATTGAGGAACGAAAGTTTGACATCCATGTCAATTTAAGGAACACTTAAGGATGTAGGTTCAGTACCTATATCCAACAGAGAGGTTTCCATGATAAAACATTCTTATTGTCTAAACTACGGAATCATATACTTATTTGTTTCATCGTGATCACATTTGCATAATCTCGTTCAATAGAAAGCAAAGCAAACTGTACGGTTGCCTTTAGTTCACCAGAAGCATTCCCACTAGCCATACCCAGCAATAATATATTCTATAGATCGACTTTGAAGTTGCTTATGTTGGACTTAGAAATTTCGAATAAAGTAATTGTCAACTTGAAGGGATTTTCCTGCATTCATTTCCATGGTTAAAACTCATCATAAGAATCATTTTAAAGTGTATTCATTATATCCGGAAAAATTTATTTTAAGAGATAATTTGGTTCTTTACGTTTTGAAACACGCGATTAGGAAAGCAAAAATTTAAGGTTTGAAATAGCTTTTAATTGAGTAAAGTCACAGCTGACCTTTTATCACCAGCTATAGCCTGAATATTTTGATAGTAAAATTAAACAAAATTTGGCAAAGTTTAATTAGTGGCTTTAATTAAGACAAAAAATTAACTTTTTAACTAAAAGGAACACAATTGGAAATTTATATCAGTAGATAGCCTAAATTAAGAGGATCATGAATATGTAATGGTTTTGGTAAAAAGTTTAAGCATTTGTTGGTTAGATCATTAAGATTTTAAAGATGTATTGTCGTTGTAGCCCGTAAAAACCCGCCTAACTGGTGATGTAAGAGACTTCAGAAACCCTTTTGAATGCTAAATTAAATTAAAACACATAGCATGTGATCATATGAAGCCCTTTTAGAAATTGTAAGTTAAACTATTTAGTATGTTGGGAGATATTAATTAAAGAAAAAAGTTGCTGACATTATAGGCCTTGGGAAGCTTATAAAAGGCCATGCAGCCATCATGGATTTGGTCATACGTTTTCCAGAAATCAAACGGTTAACTTCGTATCAGCGGAGCAAATCGCTCCACACGGTAGTGATGGCGACAAGTCGTAACATGCCATAGCGGTATACCCACTAATGTCAGGGGGACTTAGTGAGTTTGTCTTCTCTTATGAATGTGCTTAACTCGTTAATCTTCAAATGGAACTTTGTCTGATGTTTTATCCATGATTCTGGTACCGATAATGTAAAAGTGAACTTTATCAAGAATACAACTGTTGTGTGATCCAACAACTGTGTTAAGTGAACTTATTTCATTACTCCCTTCGTATTTGGGGTTTATAAGGCGAATATGTGGTGGCTGATTTATGAAATATTAAAGGCACCAGAAGGCTACATAGGTCATGAACTTTATTGTTCACAGTTTAGGAAAAGTGTTACGCCCCCATTAACATTTACACCTGAAAAAACTTACATGAACCGAGAGTTAAAGTGCTTGCCAACGTTGCAATTTTGCTGACAAGATACACGCTTCAGACTGTGGTAAGCATATGTTCTACAAAAACTGTTCACTAACTACAGACAATACCATCACCAAATACTTGGACCCATTCGGATTGACTTGGAACCTGACAATGTTGCTAATTCATGAGTCATCGTATTTGCTTAAATTCGAACTTGATACAATTTCATGTTGAGTATAGGTGCACTGTCACAATAGGTAGGTACGTTTACCTTACCAGTGGTTATAAACAATTGTAAATCTGATAACTCAAAAAGTACTCTATTTAAACGAATTTACATTTTTCTATAATTACATGAATCTGTCTGCTGATAAATTCAAAATTATGAACCATATAAACTACTTCAAGGTACTCGTGAATTTTAGCTTGAAAATTAATTGAATGATAAATAGGCGAAACAATTAAAAAATTTAATTTATTGCCACGCATAAAACGTCTGAGGTTAATTCATGATCTGAAAATGGAAGCCTAGACTATGTTGCGAGTTCTGACATAGGCTTGACTGTTTTTTTATTTAATCTCAGAAGAAAATAAAACATTTTTCTTTAAATAATTATGAGAAATTACAATTTAACTCTCTACTTACCCTCGGATATCTTTCCGTTAATTTCAAAACGACGTCGCTTCGTAAATAATCGTCCAAGGACAATTAACATATAAATACCGCCACTTCTATCAAACCAAGCAACAGTGACAGATGGCAAGTACGATTTCCTGTGATTTTTTGGAGCCATAGGGCAATGCTTCCTTTGTTTAAGTCTGCAGTGTTGCCAATAATTGTAACCCACTGTAACAAAAGCGCACAGTGCATCGGACTGCATTTGAAAAGGCGCTAGGTGAACTTAAAAAAAATTAAAACCATAAAAGTAGGAGTGGTTGGACACCAAAGGATACAGAAAACATTTCTTTCTCATATCACACTATTTTTTATTATTACATTTCATGAATTGTGGGTGTCACCCCCAAACGGGTGACAACTGGCGCGTACCGCCCTCACCACCACCTCCCCCCTTAGCTATGCCACTGAAACTGGGCATCTTACATCTAGACACTATCGGTAAACACATCACTTATTGTTTATTTATTCTTTGTGTTTTATTCAATTGTTGCTCCCTTACTTATTTATTATATATGCATCTAGTTTTGTGTTCTACCTCCACCAATTGCATTGTTTTTTTCATAATTATTGATAGTTTACTCCACATTATTTAACATCCTGTAATGATGTACTTATAGTCTGCACATGGTGAAGCCATGCAATGGTGTAATTACACATCTGCCCTATCAATTGTCTTCATGTTGGCTCACCCTGTGAAACCATGCAATGTTAATGATGCCCATTTTGATTAATGACAGTCAGTAGCTAGACACGGCACCTGCCTGGGAAGCTATTCACTGGTATTTGTAGCAGTGTGAAGAATGTCACAGTGTTACTGTATCACTGCTACATGGCTGGCAACTTATAGCCATTTATTTGCTCGGGGGGGGGGGGGTGGGGGCAGATTTCTGTGAAAGTTCACTAGGAATAACCACCAGACACTTTAAACTAATTGTACTCTGTCCCCGATCTTGCACAGTCCGTATTGCGAAATGTAGGCAGGCGCACATAACACCACTTTGGTGCAGAATTTTTATTTGCTGTGAAGGAAAAAGGGGAGGGGGGCAATACCCGTTCACGCCATGGTTTGCACTGATAGACACTGTTATCTCATATGTTCCTGCCCTTACCCGTCCATACACCATATCTCTGCCTTCTTGCCCTGTGATATCCCTCCTCCCGTGATGTTGCTATTGATAAGTGTCCATCGATATTTTTGTCTAATTACAACCCCCGTCTTTGCTAATTCCACCCTGTTGTCCTTGGCTTTCTCAGTGTTGTGACAGGTCCCAGTATGTTCACACTTCCTTTGCCAAATGGCTCTTGCGACATGTCAATCCTTTTTATATAGCCCCTTATGCATTCTAGACTACAACCAATATGGCGAATGACAGCTACCTCTCAACACATCACTCTTTGCTAAGGTCAGTGATATGCATCATATTATAGTCTATCTTACAGGCTAACCAATTCCATTATTTATACTCTCATGCTGTAGCTGTCCTCCTCTTTTATCAATGTATTATTGTACAAACATATTTTTATTTTTCAGGCCTGTGGTTGTTATCTCACACTCTTTGCACAAATAGTTTTAACTGAATATTGTAAAATTGTGTTCATCTTTTTGTGTGTGTATATGTGTTCTTTGCTACCCTCATCTTTTGTTTATAAAGTCAGTATTTTAATAGAAATACCAAAATCTCTGTTATAGTGTAGTTATGGTTTATATGCATTAATGTTGAGCTTTTGTGTTTTTACCATTTGTAGCTGACATGTAACCTTGAACCAGTCAACTGTGAACTCATTAAAGTAGTATTATTGCCATTTTAGTATGTAAAAAAAGTAAAATATTTTTTAATTGATAACATATATGTCTTCTTCTACAGTTCTAAGCAGGGTGAAAGTAAAATTCATTGACACTGTTGTAAGACTGGAGCATGTTCCAAAAGATAGCAGTTCAGGAGTAGCTCTTGAAATGCGAATTAGAAAGTAAGTGAAACAAAGTTTTGATTTTAATCAAGTAATTGTAGCTGGTAATAATTTTCAATTTTAAAAGTTACAGGCCTGTTAAAAAGAAGGTCATTTGGGAAATTCCAAAGTTGTGTTTCACGAGTATAAGATTATCCTATTTTCTTACCTTTACAGCTCCTTTATATTTTGTGTGTGCAAATATTTTTAAATCCTTCAGCTTATGAAATATGCACTGGTGCACCATTCGACATAGAAGTAACACAATTTTGACTGCTTGCTCTAAAGTAGCAACAAACAGCCAGACTACACATTTGTCTAAATCCCAACTTATTTATAGCTCCTTCTTTAGTGATGACTGGTTCTGTCTACCAGTTTGTAACATTTGCAGGGAGGAGGAGGGCCTCCTTAGTTGTGTGGCACAGTGGCTGATAAGCCAGTAGATCCCTCAGGTGTACATCACTTATCCTGCCAGTCATTCAGCATATGTCTGTTGTACCTTGAAAACAGAAAAAGCAGATATTAGCAGGGTCGTTCCACATCAAATCACCCAATAAAAAATAAATTTTACACCCACCTCCTTAGATTTTCATGAAATTTGGCTCAAATGGTTCCAATACCATCATGACAACACCTGCAATTTTTTTTTGCTGTATCTCTTGTAGTTTTTTTTTTTTTTTATATAAATTTTTAAAGTTTTTATGTTTTGCGTTTTCCGAACCTTCAGAAATGGCAAATTTAATTTGTATTGAAAACTTCAAAATTGCTTATCTTAAAAACTCTTTTAGATAACATCATGAATTTTTGCAGCAAGTTTATTTATTATACATATTTGAAGATAAAAATGATACTATTAAAATATATTAATATTTTCTATGAAAAAAAATTATACGTATTTTTCTTCTTCTTTTTTTTTTTTAACGGGTGTTTTGTTTTATAAGAATTGCAATATCTATAGTCTCAGACCTGATAGAATGCTCAAATTTGTTTTAATGTACTCTTAAACATATAGGCTACTTGATAAAACAAAAATAATGATGGCTTTTTAACATGTTTATTAATTATAGTAGATTACATTAGAATTATGTACAAAGATAGTGTACTTACAACACTTATGTATAACCCAACTGATTGCTTGAAACATTGAATTTTTTTGAGTAATCTTGTCTTTTTAATAAACATTAATCCTGATTCAAACTGTTTTTCCACTTCATCCAAGAGCTTTCAGTTCTTTTGATACAGTCTTTTTTGAAGTAATACATTCTTCCAGTGCCGCTTGATTGAGGTGCGTCTACTACACAGACTATGTGCTCCAAAGGCACTATGCAAGAATCTTCTCTTTCAGGCCAATAAAATGATGCAGCTGGTCCTGAAGGATGTAGAAATAGAATTTCTGCATCTTCTTCATCATTGAATATTGTTTTTACCAGTCCAAAGTACCAGTTACCATCATAATTTGCAGCCACATAGCTATTTATGGATGGTTTAACACGAACCCAGTCAGAAGAAGAATGGAAAGAAAAGACAAAGGAGGGTTTTACACTATCTGTATTCTTTCTAATTTCAAGGTTGTTTGTTGGTAGTGGTTTGAAGTTATGAAAACTTCTTGTTCCAGGAATGGTTCGGGTTGCTGAAAAACATTTTTCTAGTTTTAACCGTAGCAAATCAGCTTCTTTTTTGTCAATAAAGTGAAAATGAATGTTGTCAATATTATTTTCACAAAACTTGTACACTTCGATTGCTGTCAATATTTGTTCTTCGTCTTAAAGCTGTAGACTGGCTTTCCTTAAAATTCTTTTAATAGTTCCTCCTAGACCATCACAAATTGACTTCCCATGACTTGTTGCAAACTTCGAGTGTTGGGCCTTCAAATTAAAGTCTCTCACGTGTTCAGTCAAATTTTTAAAACTGTTTCTATTTTTGTACTGCCCAGCACAACCATCTGTAAAGTAGTGAACTGAGTCAATGTCAGTATGATGTCATGACAGCCACTTTTTAATTTCTTTTTGTACAAAGTTAACAAAACCAGTGTCATGTTCTTGGTCATCACTAATAAAACAGTGGTTGGAAACAAAAACATTGTTTTCCTCATTTCTTAGAAAAACTCCAACTGGGTGTAGAGTACAACCACCTCTATTCCAATGGTAACTTTGGATCTCATTTTGTATAACAAAGGAATAATTTTCACTGAAATCCATCACAATAATTGCTGTTTTGGGTGGTGGGTCTTCTTTCAATCTTTTAAAGGCTGCTGATTGGGATTTTGCTATAAACGAGTGCGGGGTGAGCTTTTCCAATGACGTAACCAATAACAAAATGTAGTCTTCAACACTGATAGACTGTTTGATCATTTCTGCCCTGTCTGTGTTAAGCCACTGACTGATTACAATTTCTTCTTCCAAATCATAATCTTCACTTAGTTTTTCAGTTAAGTACTCAATTAGTGCAGTATTTGCAGGACAGCTGTCGCAATGACGTTGCATGCAGTTTTGGTTTTCCGTGTTGCACACAAGCATCTTAATTAGGTCTTTATAAGATTCTTCAATTTTCACAGCATCCAGTAATAGTTTAACATTCTGGTGGATACTGCATACACATACAGTGTGTGTGCCTGCAGCACCAGCAAGGATACACCATTTAGGTCTCAAGAAACAAAATTTTGAAAATCCTACTTCTACCTCGGGATTCTCCCATTTGAAACAAGAATAGAGTTCTCTCAAGTTACACAAAATGAGTCTTTTTTGCATGTACACATTTTTTTGAACACTTTGTCTTTTGTTCCAGGTAGCACTCTCGAACTTGCATCCTTTTCATAAAAATCTGTTACAAGTCTTACTGTATTTTCAGAAAGAGTTTTACCTTTTTTTGGACCAGGAGTTTCCAAAATACCCTTTTCAGATTTTAGCTTTCTAGCTTGTCGCACCATGTACTCACTTACATTAAATTCTTTCATTATTTCGACTCCAAGAATCCGGAGCCAAGGTCAGAATCTGGATTTTTCTAGACCTCCCAACAAATGAAATCTTTTCTTTCATAAGAGAAATCATTACATCAAAATCCTTTGCTTTCTCAACCACACTTGCATCAGAACTTGGTGCATCATATTTTAATTCTTTTGAAACCGCCTTTTTTGCAGTCTTTTCAATACTGCTAACCTTCCTTATAAAATAAGACCCTTTACTATGTTCTGACAAGCCATGAAGCTTTATCGGCGTTAAACCTAAATTATCAAGAGCAATGTTTGTTTGTACGAGGGATTCATTTCTGGATTCCAATGATTCTAATTCAACCATGACTTCATCATCTGTTTCACTTTCATTGACTTCAACTCTTAATTTTTCCTCACAAAAGTTTCGGCATGTTGAGCAAAGCTTTTGTCCAGGTTTTATGCTAATATTTTTTGTCAGTAATTGTTTAGAAAGATCCAAGCCTACACTTCTCAATGATTTTTTGATGGGCTTTTTGTGTTTTTTTAGTGGGTCTACACATGTTGTTTGATACTTTTCAAAAACGTTTAAAAAGTAGTAGCTGTGGTGTGAACATATATTCTTAAATTCACACAGATTAATTCCAGATCGTAAGTGGATCAAATCTTTTTCTTCCTCACTCAATTCAGATAACGGTTGTAACTTTTTTGAAGGTGTGTAGGTTGTTTGGAAACAGTCAGATTTTTTAAATAACCCTACGCTACAGGTTTGAATATCTGACATACTGATTTCACTTTTGGTCTGATTACTGTTCTGGTTACTTTTATAGGATATTGGAAAAGAATCTCTGTAAAGTAACAGTACTTACTGAAAGTTCGAATAAACTTAATAAAATACTATCCAAGCACTATTTAACACTGCAATAATTTTTTACTTCAAAACACAGGAGTAACAAAACAAAATCCAAGCCTACATTGTTACTCCATTAAATTGATAACAACTATAACTGTTGACCAAATTAAAACTAAAAGACTTTTAAAACTCTAAATGAAAAAAATAATAAATAAATTACGTCACTGTATGTAAGCACAACCTGACTCAATGAAAGACAGTGAGCGACTGAATCTAACAATTACCAACTGTGGAAGAACAGCATGACACCACAGGACAAGAGCCTGTTGAGACATGCTTGCAGAGTGAGCTGTATGGAGGAGCATGTTGCCACAGGAAATGTATCTGATCAGACTTGCAGAACCATGCAAATTTTAATGAGCACAGCTAATCAGGCACTGTTATTAGCTAAATCAAGGTAAACCGGACTTGAGTTGTACTATTATGACGACTGAGCTTTTTTAACTATTAGTACTGTAAAAACACTCACAGCTGATTGAATTTTTAACTTAACATACCAAGTTTGAATTTAAACTTAACTGGAGTGGAAAATTGATATCTATTGTAAGGAACCAGGGCCGATACCGGGGTGAAGTATCGCCTAAGTGCCTTAACTTACACTCTGGATTGCAACTCACTGTTCGATGAAAACTTACGGAATATTTTAATTTAGTTTGACCATGTAGCCAGGATGACTCAACTAAATGCTCAGGTCGCCACAATATTTGATACCCACAAATAGAGAAAAGGGTTTTATGCTAACAACTGAAGTTCACTGTTAGAAAACTTCAAGGTTTTATTTTCAAAATCAAAAGTTCAAAATTGCATTTACAGTTGAGCAGGCATATCGAACACTCGTTCCAAAAGTTTGCAGATTGTGGAGAGAAATCTAACCGACCGAAATCCCTTTAATAAATTTACCAGTTCTTAACAGTCAATGAAGTTGAGATATAACACGACACGAAATTTCTAACATGTTCTAACCAGCCGGCATGGCGAATTATGACCAACCGAGACGAACGACAGGAACAGACCGCGGACAGGAACAGATGACCGGCAGGAACAGACCGCGGACAGGAACAGACAAACCATAATGGCTGCGGGGTCTTTTTTATAGAAACCGCTAGAACCAGTGACGTCAGCAACTGTATCACATCTTTTTGCTTCCGCGTAGCTCAAAGTATGTGTAATTTATTTGACAATCCCGACTATTAAAAATTTCAGACTTTGACAGTATATGGACTTATCTACTAGAAGTCCAACGGCAGTCTCTTGAGAAATTTAGAGTAATTAATTTTAAAGTTTTAGCTGTTTAAGACTCCGCGTAGTGATACATTCAAATTTGGGTAAAATCCCTAAGTGTTCTAGAATTTTACGCGCGTGCACAACAATCCGCGACAATCTATTTTACAAAAATTAATTACCAGACAAATACTAAAACTTTTGATGAAAACCCATATATGTATGAACTCGTCTTAATTAGGGCTATCTGCTGATGTAAAATTTAAATTAATATTTCTTTTAATAAAAAAGCTTATTTTTTTCTCTCAATTAAAATCGCTAATTAGACTTTGCTGAATTACTTAATTTTATTGCCAAAATATCGGGGATAGTGCTGACTACAGCTGGTGATAAAAGTTCGGTTGTAGCTTTACGCGATTTAAAGATATTACAAATCTTAGAATTTCACTATTCTGATCGCGTGTTTCAAAACTTTAGCAAACGGGAATATCTCTTAAACTAAACGTTTCCCGATATGATAATTACACTTTAAAATGATTTATATAGCAAGTTGTTACTGTGTGCAAGATTACGGGGAAATTCCTTAAAGTTGAAAATTGGACTTCTCGAAATTTCTAAGTCCCGCCAAAGCAAAACTAGAATTTGCCAAAATTCTAAGGTCCTTACATGCCCCCTGAAGATTGAAGTTATTTTCCAAAGAAAACTAACTGAACATCTTGAAAAATAAAAGAAAAGAAATTAAAATCCCCAAAAGAAATGAACTATTGCGTGTCGGTTCGGTTCTCTCTCCACCATTCATACTCAAAAGCAAAATATTATTTATAACAATCTCAAAAACTTTAACCTTTTTCACTCTCACTTATTCCAAAAGGTTCAAAAACTCATTCATTCTCAAAATATCAATATTAAACAAAAAATATTAAATGTGATACAATTATGACCAAAAAGCAAAATGTGAAATATTAAATGATCACAAAATTATTAACAAGTGTGGTATAAACAATCACAAAATTGTCAAAATATCAGACAAATTATCAAAATAGGAGACAAAATGTTATAAATACATAACATACATTGTAAAATATTAACATATAGAACATCAAATTTGTTTTCAGAAAAAGAAATAATAATGTGTATTATTTTACAAAAATGGACATAGAAAATTATTGTGTTTGAATAATTATTAACAAATATTATGCAATTCCTTGTAAGGAAAGTCTTTCGTTTTATAAACGTCTTTGTTCAAATTTTATTTAAATTTTATTATGGCCTTAAACTACCACTTTCCCTTTAAATACTGATCACAGAACTCCCTAAAATGGGTGAAAACCCAAGTCCTGTCACGGTCACCATGTAAGGAACCAGGGCCGATACCGGGGTGAAGTATCGCCTAAGTGCCTTAACTTACACTCTGGATAGCAACTCACTGTTCGATGAAAACTTACGGAATATTTTAATTTAGTTTGACCATGTAGCCAGGATGACTCAACTAAATGCTCAGGTCGCCACAATATTTGATACCCACAAATAGAGAAAAGGGTTTTATGCTAACAACTGAAGTTCACTGTTAGAAAACTTCAAGGTTTTATTTTCAAAATCAAAAGTTCAAAATTGCATTTACAGTTGAGCAGGCATATCGAACACTCGTTCCAAAAGTTTGCAGATTGTGGAGAGAAATCTAACCGACCGAAATCCCTTTAATAAATTTACCAGTTCTTAACAGTCAATGAAGTTGAGATATAACACGACACGAAATTTCTAACATGTTCTAACCAGCCGGCATGGCGAGTTACGACCAACCGAGACGAACGACAGGAACAGACCGAAACAGACGACCGGCAGGAACAGACCGCGGACAGGAACAGACAAACCATAATGGCTGCGGGGTCTTTTTTATAGAAACCGCTAGAACCAGTGACGTCAGCAACTGTATCACATCTTTTTGCTTCCGCGTAGCTCAAAGTATGTGTAATTTATTTGACAATCCCAACTATTAAAAATTTCAGACTTTGACAGTATATGGACTTATCTACTAGAAGTCCAACGGCAGTCTCTTGAGAAATTTAGAGTAATTAATTTTAAAGTTTTAGCTGTTTAAGACTCCGCGTAGTGATACATTCAAATTTGGGTAAAATCCCTAAGTGTTCTAGAATTTTACGCGCGTGCACAACAATCCGCGACAATCTATTTTACAAAAACTTAATTACCAGACAAATACTAAAACTTTTGATGAAAACCCATATATGTATGAACTCGTCTTAATTAGGGCTATCTGCTGATGTAAAATTTAAATTAATATTTCTTTTAATAAAAACTTATTTTTTTCTCTCAATTAAAGTCGCTAATTAGACTTTGCTGAATTACTTAATTTTATTGCCAAAATATCGGGGATAGTGCTGACTACAGCTGGTGATAAAAGTTCGGTTGTAGCTTTACGCGATGTCGCGCGACTGATGTTATAATATGAATAACTCGGTTCTTACGCTTTTAACAAATTAATATTTATTGTTCCCAATTCTTATTCTTCTAGGAACTACATCGGTCTTAAAGTATCCGAAGAATGCAAGGTTCTTCAGCAGTGAACTCGTAACAAAGCAACCGTTCGGTCTGTACGTCGCTAACCTCTAGCTATCTCTTGATTTCTTATTGCCATGGCAATTTACATTTCCTTGCTATAGGAGTAAATATATCATTTTTTGTGTAATTTCATGGCACAAAACTATGATTTTCTTATGAAATTATTCTGTTCTGTCACATGCCTCCTCAAGTTCACCATGTCTTTGCTTAAAAGACATTGGTAAACTTATAAGAATAACCTTGCATCCAGCGATACTCTTTCCTCTGTTCCTATTAGAATTTTTTACAAAACTCTTCTTAATACTAACAACATAATGAAATGAACTAAGAAAAACATGTATTGTCTTAATGAAAACATATATACATACAGCATTCTAGCTTAACACCACACAAATGCAAGTCCTGTCACGGTCGCCATGTCGCGCGCCTGATGTTATAATTATAAATAACTCAGTTCTACGCTTTTAACAGATTAACATTTATTGTTCCCAATTCTTATTCTTCTAGGAACTACATCGGTCTTAAAGTATCCGAAGAATGCAAAGTTCTTAAGCAGTGAACTGGTAACAAAGCAACCGTTCGGTCTGTACGTCGCTAACCTCTAGCTATCTCTTGATTTTCTCTTATTGCCATGGCAACTTACATTTCCTTGCTATAGGAGTAAATATATCATTTTTTGTTTAATTTCGTGGCACAAAACTATGATTTTCTTATGAAATTATTCTGTTCTGTCACAGCGATTTAAAGATATTACAAATCTTAGAATTTCACTATTCTGATCGCGTGTTTCAAAACTTTAGCAAACGGGAATATCTCTTAAACTAAACGTTTCCCGATATGATAATTACACTTTAAAATGATTTATATAGCAAGTTGTTACTGTGTGCAAGATTACGGGGAAATTCCTTAAAGTTGAAAATTGGACTTCTCGAAATTTCTAAGTCCCGCCAAAGCAAAACCAGAATTTGCCAAAATTCTAAGGTCCTTACACTATCAACATTAATATTATTTATTAAGAAGATAAAAACTTATTTTTGTGTCTAAGTCACTTGGTTCTTTTTATTTTAAAAATATAATTAATATTATTTTAAAAATTAGATAACTATTAAACAGGTTAAAAAGCCAACATAATTTTTCTTTTATCTAATAGCCTATACAATTAAGAGTATTTTAAAACAAATTTGAGCTTTCTATCAGGTCTGAGACTAGATATTGCAGTTTTAGTAAAACTAAACATCCGTTAACTAAAAATACAAATAAAATAAAAAACTTGTAATTTTTTTCATTTGGAATATTTTAATATATCTTTATGGTATTTTTTTAACATTTAGATATAACACACAAACTTATTCCAAAATTTCATACTGATATCTTGAGTATTCTTTAATATACAAATTTTTTTAGTTGTGAGGACACGTTTTTAAGTTACGATTTCCGACTGCTGAAACAACGCCAAACCTAAAAACTTTAAAAATTTATATAAAAAAACTATAAGAGATAGAGCAAAAAAAATTTACAAGTGGTTTCAGGATGATAAAAGAAGTAATTGTACCAAGTTTCATCAAAATCTGACATGGTTGGTGTCAAGGCCTGGGTGACTTGACATGGAATGACCCAGCAAGTAGAAATGATCAAGCTAAAGTAACAGCATTAGGTGACAAGAAACTGCAAAGGAAAATTTTGAACAAGGAAGTGTCCATTGAATATGAAGGTTTTAACCTTTATCATTTTAGTTTTCTAATATTTAATTTTTTTTTATGAAGTAAGAGGTATATTACCACCAAAACCTGATTGAGAGCATGGTAAAAACTTAGGAATGTTCTCATGTGTAATTTAAATTATTAATCAGGAAAACATACATCTTAGCAAGCTATAATCAGTGAATTAATATTTGATAGGACATAATTTGGACTGTCAAATTGCTGAAGAAGTAAAAATTTGCAACAAAGACAGTATTAAAATTGAACAAGAAGAAATGGCTATATTGCTTAATAAAGGGAAAATAACATCACCATTAATGAAGGCAGAGTCAGGATAACACAAAACACTTTACAATATTTTGGTAAAATCCCTTAAGACATGAGACATATGGCAAAGTGAATGATGTGTACATATTCAGACCTACCACAAAACGGAGCCAAAGATGAACAAAATGGGAAGTGTGGAGGTAGCTATTATAGTGATGGGTAGAAGCTGATTAATGATAGCTGTGCAAAAGTATAATCTCTGTAAAGATCAATCAAAGTAAAATAAAATGAATAAATTTTCTGGAAATGTATATAGATTTTGGATCTGCTTATAAAATTAAAATAAATTTAAAAAATTAATTGTGTATTTATAATGATGCAGGTTTACAGGTGAGATTTTAATGGATGATGAGGTCTGGAGGGTGCCTAGTGTCTAAGAAGTGTTCATAAGTCAGTTCCTATGTATAGTTTTCCAAAGGAAAATCTGTGACAGTACCAAACAGCAGCTTCATTGTTACTATTATTGAATCTATATTGCTTTAAAGATTTTACATTTGGGATTGTTATAGGTTTTCATGAAATAGCACTGTATTTAAAATCTTGCATTCTTTCACATAACTAGCTAATAATGAAGAGATTGTACAGTGTCATGATGGGAGGCTTTGGAGAACTTACCATCACATTTCCACTATGTTGAACGTTGATTTCCTAACCAGGTCATTTTTCACACAATTTATGACAGCACTTGCGTCTGGACGTAACATAATCATCATCATTTTCCAGCTGTAGTTTCCCAGATGCGGTACAAAAGTGCTTGTCAATACTTCTTTTATCAATTTTTTGCTCTTTGTCATCATCCATATCTGAGCTTAAAGTTTCTATTGATCTTAAATTCCAACAATCTCAATGACTGCTTTACTGTGAGAGCAATCAGAGTTTTCCCCGATAACACCACTGCATCAGAACTCCGGATTTGGGAACTACCGTACCAAAATATTCTGGATACCAGACATCCCCCCCCCCCCCCCTTGGCCTTAATCACCAATAAAATCCTACCACTTAACCCATCATTATTTAATTTAATTAATTTTTTCTACTTGCATACTTTAACTAGTAACAATTTTTTGTGTCAGTACTAGGTACTTTTGCTATATATGTTCTTTTTAGCATTGCCTGCAATATATTATCTCAGACATTGCTGATGTATTGATAGTCAACTCCTTAGCCGATCCCCCACCATTTCTCCCACTACCTAGCCAGTCCTTTTTCCTTAGTTTCACTATCAATCTTTAAGGCTTTCTCCTCATTCTTCTTTGTATCATAACTCTGTAGAATTTATTTCTTTGATAACATTGTGTTATCTAGGCTCATAACATGTTAGCAACACAGAAGTTTAGATGTGGTTCTTTTTGGCTTCTCCTGAGTATGTCTTCCTTTACCATATTAAATTTCTAGATGATGGTTCCAAGATGTAATGTAACAAGCATCATAAGTAGTTTGGACAGATTTGAGAAATTCATCCAGAATGCACCCCTCTGCAGCCAAAAGAATGTGCCCCTTATTCTGCTGTTTAGTTTCTGAATGATGAGCCCAGATTTAATCTCCTGCCACAGTATTCATAAGAATCTTCTCTTCATATCATTGAAGGGTGTCTTGAGAGAAAGATTTTATCTAAATTATGTGGTTTTCAATTGGCAAATATGGGCCACAATGAACCCAAACTTTTTGATAGCTAATCTTTTTATTATTATTCTTTGACAACCAGTTCAATAACTAGATTTTGGTAGTAGCAAGATGCCATTTGCGTGTTGCATGTGGAAGATGCCTGGTGGCTTTATGCAAAGTAACACTGCAAGAAAATTTAATGCATATAATATTTTACACTCTTAACAGGTGTCATGTTAGTAAGATATTGAGGAATTTGTTTCTCCTTTCAATGTTGTTTTATTTCCAGCTTTTTGACATCCAACCTGAGGCCTTCATCACGGCTGTTTAGAGTTGATGTGTCCCTTGTTACAGCTGGTCACACCACTTCACTGTTTACCTCCACATTGAGTGAATTGCTTTTGTTACCAGCAGTGGGTGTCAGCTGTTCCAGAGATGTCGTCATTGTAGATGTCATACTGTGATTGTCCACAAGTGCGCATTTCCATATTTCACAAGTAATAGCCGCCGTCCTTATTGAAATTTTTGGACTGTTTGAAATTTTCTGTTGATTTCCCTGTAGGCAGGGTTGCCCCACATAAACATGTTACTGACTCAGGAAACTGATTACAATCAAACACGACAACTCAATGCGTTCTGAAGATATATTGTAAGGCATGATTAATACAATACATGCACGTTACAGTGAGTACTAGAAAGCTGTATCAGACTAAGTGTCCGCTAGTGCAGTCAGTTTGCTACACGGCCGGTCTGCGTGGTGTTCCGGAAAGCACTTCTGTGACACGACCAAGACAACTGCAAGTGCGACGACTGACTGCTAACCAACTGGCCGATGGCTGTGGAGCAACTGGCGGCTGGCGTGCACTATTCAATGCTCCGCCCTCTGGCAGCTGGCTCGTCTGGATCTCACGGCCGTGTTGCCAACTGCTGTGTGCAGATTGAGGTGTGGTGGCGTACTGTGTATCACCACATCCCTTTTTTTCATTCTAGGAAACCTTTTGGTTGTTCTATTATTTCTGTCTTCTTCTATTGAACTTTATGCCCTTCTACATGATGTTCTGCCACAGTTGATTTTCTTGTTTGTCTGAACCTTGCGTGATGACAAAGTTCTTTTAGTCTTACGGTAACCGCTTTGGAAGTTTAGCCAATATACAAGTTCTCACAATCGTAATAAATCTTGTATACTCAATTTGCTTGTAATGTCTGCGATCCTACACTGATCTTAAAATGCCTCTTACTCTGTTCTTACTACTGAATATTGACTTTTGTCAGTAATTTTTCTGTTATGCAGTGACTCCTTTTATGTTAGGTAAAAAAGCCTTCTTCTTTTGTTCTGTTTCCTTTCTTTGAACCTCATTATTATTCCTCTTCTTATCGCTTAACATGAGGGCTACCATCTGACTGCTATACCCATTCTTCCGTAGGACGCCTGAAGAGGTGTTTCCTTTCTTCCTGTATGTGCTCATTGTTTCCTACCCTTTCTGCTGTACAAAATAAAGTCATGATGAGAGCTGGGTGGTGATGTGGTACAGCATTTAAGTAGATATCTATGTGTGTGGCTTTTCTGTAGACTGTGTGTTAATTTTCCCTCTTTTATTTTTACCAGTACATCCAAGAAAGCCAGTTGCCCATTAGTTAATGCATTTCACCGCCAAACAAATTGCGTGAAAAAAGCTCATCACCCTTGCTTTGGCCATTGGATGGTATTTTTCTACTTTCATACATCTAATATTTATGTTACTGTTTTGATACTAAGGAAAAAAAGGAAACGGCTTATAGGGAATATAAATAACAAAGTACAGGGAAAGGTTGAGACGAATAAAAACTTATGAGATGAACAAAAACGTATACGCCATTTCAATATATAACAAACACTCACTCAGAAAAACAATCCACTCCTGCAATTTATACCTTACAATACCAGAACATGCCATTTGCCATGATTCTGACAAATTCAATGACTGCTTTGCTGTAATAACAATTACAGTTTTCCCCAAAACCACCACTGCATCAAAACTTCAGAGATGAGAACCTGCATATCAAAATAAGCTGGAAACCTGACCCCCCGTGGCCCCTATGCGACGTATCCTTTCCTTTTTTTACTGCTATTTTCTCTATCTTTTTAGCATCGATAATTAAAGAAATCCTGGTCAGTCTTAACACTCCTTCCAGGTTCTTTGCAATCTCTCCTGTAATTGATAGCACGCTCTGGATGATAAATGTGTGGCCCCATCATATTGTCACACACGTTTTTTGGCTATCACCTCACAGATTCAATTCAGTTATACACTTCTCTATGGAATCAGAGCATCCGTTGTTTATAACAACTACTATTTATTAACACTTAAAATCAAATAATTGCACTTCTCGCATTCATGAAGTCAAATACAAACAATGGTGCTTTAAGACATTCATTAATCTCACCACCATCCTTTTTACATCAATCCGTCCGCATCTCTTTGGCTAAACTAACAATACCATTACAGTCTACCAACTTCCATACAACTAAACATATTATGAAAACTTAAATTTACCCCTTTTTATACATACTACTACACTGTACGGCCTGGAATTAAAAAAAAAATACATTCATACATTGCATAAAAATGAAGTCATATAATTATTACTACTATTATTATTATTTCAATGTCTGATGAAGTGGTACCTCACACCTACTACCAGTATAATCCTTCCATCGACCCATCACTCATTATTATTATTAAACTAGTAATAATTTGGACAAATTTATTTGTTGCCTGGTTTAATACACTGTTCCTTTTTGTTATGTATATTCATTTTACGACGTCCTGGGATTATGTATGTATTGTCTTTCCTGACATATCAGTAATTCACTTCTTAACAGTTCACTCCCACCACCTCCTCCCCCACCCTGTCTTTCGCCATCTAGCCAGTCATGGCTTTAACTTCGGCATGTGCATACTTCCCAAACCAAATAGCTCATTCCATATACATGAATAAGGTTTTAAACTGAAATATTGTATATTTTTGTTTATCTCATTGTTTTTCACCTATCACAGCCTTCAACTTTGTTGAATGGTGGGTTATTTTCCCTATCCTTTTTTGAAATTCAGTGTTCTGTTTCAAAATCTACTACATAATTGACTTTTGTGCTGTTTTTACTAATACATATCCTAATTTGTTTCCTTTTTTATGCATGTCAGTAATCTATATTTATCCTTACTTTAAAAAGGGCATCATCAACTAATTGTAATGATTCCTTATACTTCAATCTTAATGTAATTTTTTTTTAGTATAATAATGTAAATTTTTAATTGATGGTTGGTTTTAACTCTTATAAAATCTATGGAATGAGTATATAAATTATGAGTTTCTGCAGGCTTTTCAATTCTTTCTGAAATTACAGGGTGAAACACAGTTCTTGAACACTTTTAATACACCAAAAAGGCTGCATTGGCAAGAAAGGATTGACAGTTATTTTATCTCATTTTGTGTAATACTACTTTATTTTCCTCTTTTATATTTAAGTGTACCAAAAATGATTAAGAAAACCTCATATCTTAAATAGCAGTAGTCTCCATAATTTTCTCCTTGTTTGAATTTCATTTTAATGAAAGATTCCTTCTGATTTGCAGTATGGATTACTTTGATGAGGCTGGCACAGATCCTCCAACTCCTCCAATGGTTGATGGTGAATTGCAACAGGCTAACAAGCTTTACCAAGTTGCTGCATTTGCGACAAAAAAGTTTTATCTGGAGGGTGTCACACTATATACAGATGAGTTTCCTTCCCAAGCAAGGACATTCTCACGATCTGTAATGTCTTCATCCACTGGTTCAACACCTGAATCAAGGGTAAGTGTAAACATTCCAGCAGTTTTTAGCAATTGATTATATTGATAAATAATACCTATTACACTGGCCATCTTAAAGAGTTTGTAAGAAACTAATATATATATATATATATAACTAAGGAAGGATGGGGAAATATGACCCAACACTTACCACAGATGAAGGCAACTGGGAACGATGATCACAAAAAAGAACAAACACTAGAAAAGCACAATATGCTTTGGCGTATGGCCTTATTTTTGTCATCCTGGACACCAGACATCTCCAGGGCTCAATCTCCAATAAATTCCTCCCACCAGACCCAGCACTTATTATATCTACTATTTATATTTCTTATATTTTATTTTTCAGTTATAGTTTTTCAAAATTTGATTTATATATGTATCCTCACTCATTATTATGTTGCCCTACCACTTTAAATGATAATATACTGTCAGCAGTATCGATTATCGATCCAATATTTGAGCTTCCCCCCCCCCCTCCTACACTACCATCTTTGCTGGCCACACCATTCACCAGACGGCCATCTTTGTGTACACGTCTGACTTTGTGTCTCACTTCTGAAAGAATAAGGCTGTATGCCAAAATATTGCGCTTTTCTTGTGTTTGTTCTTTTTTGTGTTCGTCATTCCCAGCCTCCTTTATATATGGTAAGTGTTTGGTCATACTTATCTATCCTTCCTTAGTTTTATTGCCTTATAGCATTTTCCTGATTGTTGTTATTATATATATATAATTATTTTTTACAGACTTCAGAATGTAATTTTGGGACAGCTCCTGTGACACCCTCCTCCTCTTCCCCCACTTCACCATCGCAGCCAACCTCTGCATCTGTATCAGCTTCATCAGACGATCACAGTACCCACTGCAACCTATCACTGGAACCTGATCCTGTGCTGTTTGCAAAAGTGGCTGGGCGGCAGGAAATCCGTGTCAAGTTGAAGCAGGCTGAGGGTGTACCAGGACCCAAAGTTGATCTTGAACTTATCTTGGGTTCGCTGTCCATTTTCTTATCTCCTAGGCAGTTCCATGTCATACTGGAGATGGTGCATGGCTTGTCAAGTCCTGATTTAGAGGACACCAGGTAACTGAGGATATGCATATATTATTTTTATATTTTTAATCAATTATTTGCATTGCTACATAGCCATAAAAAATATAACATTGATGAAAATATTAAAATTTAACATCAAAATAAATATTCTAAACTGTAATCAAATTCGGTTGATTTAAATGCTGTCATATTGGTGCACTGTCGCCGAATTTCACTGACGTCATTATCCATAACTACATTGATCTCTTGTTTATTGTGAAGTATTTAATCTCAAAAGTTTTGTTTTATAACTAATTTCGACATGGAATGAGGTGGAAAACCATTTTGTAAATATGATATTGTACCTATGGGCAAAAATATGATAAGAAATGCACCTGATAAAGTGTATTTTCATGTCCTGCTAGATTCAAACGTAAGAAAAAAAAATTATGTAAAACTATGAGAAGAGATAAAGTAACTTATCTCCAACTAGTTTATATTGTTGTGAAGCTCAGTTTAATGTAAGTATATTGTGTGTAATGTTGTTGTGTTACATTTTTTTAAATACATAACAAATAGATGGCCCGTGCGGGAATTTTACAAATAAAATATGATTAATAATGAGGTTGATGTTTGAAATAGGATGAAAGAAGAACCGTCTCATTAGTAGCAATTGTTTTTAGTGTAATACGTACATAACAAAATACATACAACATGTCACAAAACAATTGCTGCAATTATAACCCGTGAAAAAATTTCACCAATAAAATCTCTACATGGGAATTGTATAGCAAAACAGAAATGGTTCTGTAACAGAAAAAACATCCTAAAAGCTCATTTACCAAAAAAAAAAAACAACTTTTTATTGACATCACTGTGATATGTGGAACTGCTATCTTTCAATAACGCACTCAATCCTTGTCAATGGAAGTGAAACAGAACAGTTTATTAATATCTTTGTGATATGTGCTGCTGCTATCTGGTGGCTTGGCTCTGAACTGTCTCATATGGGAGACCTTCATAATTATTACTTTTGTCCTTCAATGTTCAAATTCCGAAAAAATTATTTCTTAATTTATGATGTTACCTAAGTGGAGGCCTTGATCTTTAAAATGATACCCCGTTCTTGATTTTGGTTAGGTATCAAGAGAGATAAATGGTTTGTAACAAAAAAGAACACATTATGGATTTAATGATACTTTTGCTTTTAAGGGCCAAATTCCGAAAAATCCTTTCTTAAAATGATGTGAAGAAAGCATATCATGCTTAAAATGATACCTCGTTTCTCGATTTGGCTAGGTATCAAGTGAGATAAAAAGGCTTGTGACAGAAAAAGTACTTTGTAGTATTATTGATACTTTTTCCCGTTAAGGGAACAATTAAAAAAAATTCTTTTCTTAAAATATGATTTGACCAAAGCATAGATCACAATCTTTAAAATGTTCCTCATTTATCTATTTTGGTTAGGTATCAAGAGAAATAAATGTCTCATAGAACCAAAAAAAAAAAATTGAAATAATGATATTTTTGTCCTTCAAGGGTCAAATTTGGAAAAAAATCGTTTATTAAAATATGACGTGACCAAAGTGGAGATCTTATTCTTTAAACTGATACCTCATTTATCTTTTTCAGTTAGTTATGAAGGGAGATAATGGCTTGTGACCAAAAAAAAAAAAAAAAAACTGTTTTAAAGAAATGATATAACTGATTTGTTACCCATTCAAATTCTAATCATAACTTAGTTTTCAAAAGTTCCATTGATATATTTTTCAAATTATTTCTTAGTCATGCTTAATCCAAAACAAGTACGAACCTTTTAAATTCCTTCAGCGTTTTTAATTCTCATTCAGATCTCATAGATCCCGATAAATGTGGAACTACTTCCTTCTGCAAAAGTAATTACTTTAATAACATGGCACATATGAAAGCATTATTAATGCAATTTCTTGTGTTTTACGCTGTTAGAAGTAACTTTCATTTGTCATCCTGGTTTCACTCCTTTCACCTCAACAACCGTAAAATCCGAATATTATAAAAAAAGAAATTGTAATCTTGAAAACATCTATTCTGGGGAGATTATCTGACTGTGTTTTTACAAAACTGCTTTCAATAATTATTTATTGTATGAGTATTTTCACAAGAATGCAATATTTCACCGATTATGGTAGTAAATTATGATATAACTTAAACTAAGTAAAAAAATTATAAAAACGCCCAGCATCTGTGTCTTTTGTTGACAATATTAACGTGAATTTTGACATTAAGATTTGCTTTAATCAATAGCGTTGTGTTTGGCACAATTAAATTTCCCTTGTATTTTTAACACTTTTTATTAATCAAAATCAATAAACAAAATAAAATGAATGTTATTGGTGTAATTGTACAGTAATAACATATCTCTGAATTACATGCACGTTTCTTATTGATTAATGATCCTTTAATTTTCTGAAACTCATCATTTATTAGTAGTTAGCATTGTTTTCTGTGAGTTAATTTTCATCTGTATGTTTGTAGCACCTAAAGAAAAAGTCTTTTCATTTTCCCCAGTGTTTACATTCCTTGCGATAATGTCAATAGTAGTACTGTTACGAATTCAGCTTTGAAGTCATGGCTGCTCCCTACCATATGTAATGTCATTCTTTTCCACAATTTCAGCAATGTGGCGCCTCGCTCAAGATGTATTGAAAAACCAATGGATTCTGCAGATTTCCACCGTGTGGAGCAGGAATTGCAGCAACAATTGCATCCCCAGTCATCTTTACGTGGAAAAGGATTGGAATATGCTCAAGGATGGTCCACAGCATCTCTAGGTATTTGCATGAATTAATTGGAAGTAATTGGTTTTTGAGTCCTGGAAAATTTCGACTGTTCTAATAGCCCCCTCAAATGATAATGACCATCATCCATTTCATTGTTGTTTATTAATGAAAATAAGCCAATAGCTTGTTTGCTGCTCTAGTTACTATGGTGAAAATAAAGGCCAAAATATCATTGTCCAGTGTTAGAAGCTTCTTTAATCACTGCTGCACAAGAATGGTTGATTATTGTTTTAATCTCTTGCTTCCACAGTGAAATAAGACAGTAAATTTTTTTAGACCAAACACACCACCTGTCTCTTCTTTTAACTAAAACATATGAAACAATCAACTGTTCAAAGAAGAGCAGCAAGATTTGTCTGTGAAAATTACCAAAAAATGCACCCAGGAACTGAAATGATAAAAGATTTGGATTGGGAGTTGTTGCAGAATGGAAGGCAGGCGGAAAGAATTTTTGTGGATGTACAAGGCCTGCTGTCAATGATTCCTGGATAAAAATTGGTGGAAGATTTAGAAGCAGCATATGGAAGGGAAGACAAGATCATGATAATAAATTAGCAGTTTACTTCAAGCATAGGGGAGTAGAAAACTTTTCATTTCTAGGTAGGAGAGTGAAGTACTTAAACAAATTACGTAAGGTGGTAATGACAATATACCTCAAACTGTGAAGGAATTTAAGATAAAAATATGAATTGTAATTAGGTGTGTGGAGAAATTGGCAATAGGACATGAGCTTCATTGTACACATACGTTATAAATAATAACAATAATCTCCTCAGTTTTCAAAGAAATTTCATTTCTGCCTCATGTATTTGACCATCATACACTTCTCACCATCCTGCATTCATTTCATATGTAAAAATACTGAAACTACATTGCCTACCAAATTTTGTGTGTGCATTTCATTTTAGGGTTGTTTCTATTGATACGCTACATTTTAGTTTACTGCTTTTATAGCTGTCAAGGTAGTTAAAATGTGGGATCTGTTTAATCGTATTATAGTTTAGGGCAATTTTATGCTGACCTGGTAAAAAATCATGTTAGTACAACAGTTCTGTTTTTTGATGAATGTAGTACTGTAACCTGAGATGGTATGGACTTGTAAAGAGAATAGAGGTTCAGAAAATTCCAAGAAAAATCCATGAAATTAAGATGCATGGTAAACGACCCAGAGGAAGACCAAGGCTGAAAGGAGTAGAGGAGCATGTACGGAAGAGAGGAGAGGACTGGAATAAGGTGGTGAGAGAGAGGTGATGGGAAGAAAGAAGGAAATGGAGAGGTATGTAGTGATGTTCCGATACAAGTAAATACGAGTAAGTACTCGATACTTTGTTTCGATACCGAGTACTTTTCGTATTCGAGTTAATTAATTCGATACTTACTCGGTATCGGAAGAAAAGTACTTGCATCGAATCGAAAGTATCGAAACGCACCCAGTGTTAAATTCTAAATGCATCATCCCTGCTGCGCCACTCAGTCGCGCCTGGGAAATCAATTTCCCGCTGACTTCAATTTGGTAGCATTGAAAATGAAACAAAATCAGTCTTAGAATAGGCAATCTAACCTCAAAGAGTTTGTTTTAGGTGCCTATTTCACTGTAATAAAATTGTACTTAGCGCGCATTTCACTATACCTGGCCAGTGGTTGCTCCCGCGCAGCCCCACACAAAAACTAAAAGATATGGTTCACAAGCAATTAAGTAGCCCATGTGAATTGGAAAAAGAAGATGCTTCAGCTAGCGTTTCACAGGAATATCACTTCTGGAAACATCACAAAGAAAAAGAAAACGCACGGTAGTGACAAAGTCTCTCTCTACTTGTCAAATACTGTAATGTCTCTAAAAAGTAATCCATTTACGGAATGGGAAGAATGAAACTTATATTTCCTTGTCTGTATAAATACGCACAACAGTATCTTATTATTGTAGCAACGTCAGTATTGAGTGAATGTTTGTTTTCTAATGCGGGTGAAACAATGACAAATAAAAGAAACAAGCTGTCCCCAAAATATTTGGAACAATTGCTTTATTGGGAAAGCTCCAATATTATTGTTTAAAGGTATTAAAACTATAATAAATAAATATTGAAAGATAAGACAAAACCTTGAAAGTTTGCTTACAATGTTTATTATAATTTTAATAAATCAATAAAAATGTTTACTTGATTTTATTACACTAGGCAAATAAAATAAATAATTAAGCAAAATTCCACGTATATTCTTATATTTCGACATTAATTTTTTTAAAGTATCGATATGAGTAAGTATCGATACTTTTTCAGTACTCATATGAGTAAGTATCGTAAGACAATTTGAGTACTACTCATTTGAGTAGGTATCGATACTTTGATGGTATCGGAACATCACTAGAGGTATGTGCATGAAGCAGACTCGGCCAGTGGCTGGAAACTGTTGAGGATGATGATGATGAGTACTGTAATCTGTTGTACAAGTCTTCCATATTCAGTAAACATCAACATAAAGGCAATGACGTCTTCTCAAGTGTACTGCTGGATTGTGTTGTGAAAAAATGATATTTAATTAACTGTCCTCTTCAGTTGCGGAAACATCTGAATGGTCTGCTGACAGATAGACAGTGAGACAGCTCAGGTCCTGTATCCCTCTTATATACCAAGTGATTTTGTTCACAGTCCATGCCCAGAGTCTGGCTGCTAGTGGACATCCATGAAGGTCTTTGCTGTGGCCTGTGGACCCTGAAATGGAGTGATCTTATGACGGCAGCTAGACAGAGATACAACACTCTTTATTCAAAGTACTAGATGGTGCCCACGACTTCATTTGTATGTTGTGAAGATTTTTGATTGATAGCTACAGACATGCAACCACCATGGTGCACAATGGGAGACTCAAAGCTAATACCACACACAAACAAGTGATCTGCACAGGGTTTTTATGGTTGCAAAGTTAAATATATTGACACTCATCTTTGATTAAAATAGGAAAATGCCCTAGATCGATCACTTTAAACCACCATATCTCCTACACCACCACGGCTGCCGACATCTAACTGCCATAGCACATGATGGGAGGCTCGAGGCCAGTACCACACACAAATACCAGTGATATGTAGTTGTGTTTGCAAATTGAAATATAAGGACACGCACGTCTTTGGTCAAAATTACAAAATACCGTTGGTCGACCATTTTCAACCACCATATCCCAAAATCCTTACAGCTTCAGACATGCAACCACCATAGTGCACGGTGGGAGACTTAATGCTACTACCACACACAAACACCAATGGTCTGTGTTAGGTGGTTTTGGTACGGAGACATGTCTTTGGTCGAAATAAGAAAATATCCCTAATTGACTACTTTTAACCACCATATCTCCCACACCCCCACAGCGACTGGCATTTGGTCAACATTGTACACAATCGGAGGCTCCAAGCTCCTACCACACTCAAACATCAGTGGTCTGCGCTAGGTAGTTTTGGCTGAAAAGTGAAATATAGGGACACACACATCTTTGGTCGAAATATGAAAATGTTCCAGATTGACCACTTTCAACCACCATATATCCCATACACTTACAGCTACCAGCATTTGGCCAATGTTATGCACAATGGGAAACTCCATGCTACTACCACACACAGACACCAGTGGTCTGCGCTAGGTAGCGGTGGCTGCAGGGAGAACCACAGGAACACACATGTCTATGTTTAATTAAACTGTCAGCTCTCATTTGATTCTATGCAACTTAATCATAATAAAATTTTGTCAGTATTCCTAATAATTTAAACTTAAATAAGTCACTTATATTTATGTGTTGTGTACTTATCACAGAACAATGCCACATCTTCGTGGACGAAGAAGAAATATTGGTTGACGTACATGGCATGCACAAATAGTTAATAACCATCGGTTATTAGAATGGCAGAAGATTATTGACAGTCAATGTAAATTTAAGAAACCAGGTTGCAAAAAATGAAAGTCGAGAGCATCACAATTATTGTCTTCGAGATAATGCATTGAGACAAAGAGAGGCATGTCAACGAGTCACCGATGCACACAGAGCACGTGATCGACAACGTGTAAGAATGTCACACATTGACACGTGCATCACTTCACCGCCTTGCGTTCGAATATATGAGCCGGAAATAGACTATATATCAAATGCAGCAATTGTCATCAGCAATATGGATAAAGAATGCTGACACTGTCATGCATTCAAATACAAAGGTGAATTGGCCGGTCTTTGCTGCTTATCAGGAAAAGTTTCACTTCCACCATTGAAATTGCCACCAGAACCATTGAAAACACTGTTGTCTGGAGTCACATCTCAGTCAAAATGGGTTTTACGTAAAATCCATAAATTCAATTCTTGTTTGCAAATGACATCATTTGGATCAACAAAAATTGTTCAAAATGGGGATGGTCATAATTTTGAATCAACATTTAAGATTCAGGGTCAGGTGTATCATCATCTTGGTTCGTTGTTCTGAATGCCTGCTGCCGATCCAAAATTTTTGCAAATCTACGTCACGGGCGATTAGGAGCAACAAATTAACACACACTGCCAATACAACCACATTGAGCTGATGGAGGAGTCAGAAATGGTGACAAGTTTGGAAACATTTTTGCAAAATCATAAACAGTTGGTCCAGTTGTTCAAGACTGTTTCCAACAGATTGCAAAATGACAACTGCATGATTATCATCAAAGCAGACAAAGTACCATATGGAGAGCACACAGGCAGATACAATGTACCAACTGTTAATGAAGTTGCAGTTATAATGGTTGGCAACCAATTTGAACATCGAGATATACAGATACAAAGCAGAGATAACATGGTGCAGATGATTCAAGACAGTCATCGTTCTTACAATGCTTTGTAGTATCCATTGATATTTTAGGAAAGAGAAGATGGTTTTCATTTAAACATTAAACAAAGGAACCCAGTGACAGGTACAAAGTATACATTATGTTTTTAGTAGTGTATTTTTATTTTGCAGGTGAATAAATTATCAAGAAAGTTAGCGCAATGAACTTCTACGCATGTCGATTGATGATTGGTGCCAATGAAGATTCTCCGATGCCGCCAGCCATTTCATCAATACGTTGTTGATATGTATGCAAAAATTGAACGTGAGCGATTACGGTACATTAAATTTAATTGAACAAAGCTTCATTCTGAGGAGTACATTCATTTGCGTGATGCTGTTGTCAGTAACGTAGATGAAACAAGTAATAACAACAACATCGGTGCCGCATATATTCCTTCATCGTCATATATTGGTAGTCCGCGTCATGTGCAAGAATATATTCAAGACACCATAGCTTTTGTGTGTGCATATGGCCGGCCAGATCTGTTCATCACATTTATGTACAATCAAATCTGGGATGAAATTAAAATTTTATTATTGCCAGGTCAAACAGCTATGTGTCGCTATGATATCACTGCACGTGTGTTTAAACAAAAATTAAAATAATTGATGAATTTGATTAGACATCGCTTTGTATTCAGTGAAACAGATTGTTGGCTGTATTCTGTTGACTGGCAAAAACGATGTTTGTCACATGCGCATATTTTGATTTGTTTGGTCGATAAAGTGCTGCCAGAAGAAATTGATAAAATTATTTCATCGGAAATTCTGGATCAAAATATTAATCAAGAGTTGTGTGACATTGTTACCTCTAACATGATCCATGGCCCATGCGGTACTCTGAACATGACACCGCCATATATGCACAATGGAAAATGTACGAAATGTTTTATAAAAGCATGTATAAACGATACTATCACCAATATCGATGGTTATCCATCGTATCGTTGTAGAGACATGGACAGTGGTGGCCAATCATATTATTTGCATATGTCAAATGGTGTAATAATTGATAATTGCTGGGTGGTTCCATATTCACCAATGCTGTTGAGTTATGCAGTTCAGTGAAGTCCATCAAATACATTCACAAATGCGTTCATAAGGGCAGTGATATGGCTGTATTTGCTGTTCAAAATGTAAATGATAATGACGAAATAACACATTATCAAATGGGCCGATACATTAGCAGTAATGAAAACATTTGGCGCATTTTCAATTTTCCCATACACAAAAGAGTTCCTGCTATTATACATTTGGCCATACATTTTTAAAATGGACAGTGTGTTTATTTCACTGAACAGACTGCTCTGCAACGAACATAAATTGCCCCAAAAACCACACTAACTAAATTTTTGAAACTATCCAACCAACTAGATATTTTCGTTCAATTCGCAAAGACATTAATGTATACTGTTGTGCCACGATTTTTCATGCAGAACAAACAGCCAAAAAATTGGGAACCATGAAAGCGAGGCATTCCAGTTCAAGGATACGTCGGCATATTTATGGCAAATACTTTAGGCCAATTATACACAGTCCATCCAAAGCAATGCAGATGCTTTTTTTTTTTGCATTTGTTGTTGGTTAATGTTCATGGACCAACATCCTTTCAATATTTGCAAACAATCAACGGTATTTTGAATGACACGTACTTCGATGCATCAAATTTGTCAATTATTCGCTATATTATTGACGACATGTTTTCCGTTTGAAGCTTCTGCAATATAAAGATTCGATGAGTGAAGACATTCTACATCGCATTAGGATTGCTGATCAAGATCCAAATACTGATTTTTCACCGGATATATATAACGAGGCATTGATAAAGATTGAGGATATTTGTATTCTCATTTCGAATATGCCATTCATTTCAGCATTCCATCACCTAATCACCCAGCAGCAGAAATCATTCACAGCTATGTTCAGCATGAATAACAGTTTAATACAACCTCTTTGGCTACTTTAGTTGCTAATAATGAGCAACTGCTCACTGCTGAACAAAAGAATATAATTTGTAACATAAAGAAACATGCAGTCATGACGAAGTTTTGAGAAAATGCAAAATTATTGTCTGGGATGAATGCATTATGGCCCACAAGCATTCACTTGAGGCTCTCGATAGAATGCTGAAAGATATCAATAATAATACCAGACGTTTTGATGGTGTTCCACTGCTGCTGTTTGGTGATTTCAGACAGACATTACCAGTCATTCCACATGCTATATATACGGATGAAATAAATGCATGCTTATCTATGGCGAAGTGTCAGTAAATTATGCTTTACCATAAACAAGCGTGTTTAACTTCAAAATGATCAATTGGCATTGGCATTCTCCGAACAATTGCTCAACATTGGCAATAGGAAAATTCAATTGCATGAAAATATGCAATGCATCCAGCTCCCAGACAATTTGTGCAACATGGTGGCTACCAACGATTCTTTGATTGAAAGCATATTTACAGATTAACCAGCTAATTACACTAATCATTTGATTACTAAGTATGCTCCACCACAATTAAATTAAATATTAAGAGTCTGATCGACTTTCAATAGTTCACTTCCAATTTCATAACCGTGTTTGCACAGGGATTTATTATATTATATTATAACTAGCCCCAAAGCCCGTCAAAAATGACAGGTTGAATTGAGTGTTCTGGCAATTCATTTTTCTTCAGTTGCATAGCTAAATAGAATTGTTATAAAATAAAGCTCAGTGTGATTCCTCGTCCCTTGTGCTGTAGCAAAACAGTTGTCAGCTTGCATTTCAGCCTAACCACAAACTTCGCTAATATTGCTTCTAGAAAATCAAAGCCTCAATCACACGTGAATTAACCCTTTCCTACCAGCTATTGGAAATAAAGGGAAATTTATAATTTCAATTATATACTTGTATAAAGGTACTTGAAATTAAACACACATATTTTTTTGAATTTTTTTTTGGAACTCTAAGTGTTAATTACTAAGCCGGTACTTATAAGTACCGTCAGGGACTTTGTGTATCACAGGATGTACAGACATAGCAATTGAAATCAATTATGTTCATATTGGTATGAAATGTTTATCTCATGATATTAAAAAAAAAAAAAAAAATCTTTTTGCTCATTCAGACACAAAAGACATTGCAGTGGAACATTTGGAATGATGTTTTGACTGTATTTTCTTCATTCTACATACTTCTTTATCTGATTTTTACAAATTAGGGACAGTATATACCTCTGTTTCCCAATCTTACATCTCTCATTGTGGAATAGTATGACTTGTGTTGTTTGAATGGATGAGGGCTTGGTGAAATATATATAGATGGCCTTTTCTTCTTACTGATATCCTTCATAGTCATCATACCTTGTGCAAATGATCTAAAAATTTTTACAGACTTTTTTCAAATATCGGACCATTTATGTTATAGGCATTGACAAATACAACATCCAGAATTCCCACAAACAATCTTTACCATGATTTCGGTATTCTTCTGTCAGCATTACACAAAGCCATCAGCAGTATCAACCCCACACATGAAGGTATTGAAGTCCTTGACGACTCCTGAGCATAAAATTGTCGACTTCAATCCATCTTTTTCTTTGTAAATAACTAATGGTGTAGCAACAGGGTGGCAGGATGGGCAAAATGCTACGGGACCTACTGCCGGAGGTGGTCCCCGATGACCGACCAGAGAGGCCCTCTGGTCCAAGATCCACCAGGTCACCAATCCAACCCAACCCAAGAGAGGGCTCATCTGTTGAAGTTGCCATTGACCCCAACCAGTATAGTGGAGTTTCATCGCTGCCAAGAAAATTTGATACTAAATGTATGACCTTTTTATCATTCCATTTCCAGTAGCAAATATCTAGGTTTGTAAATTCGTTGTCACAATCTCCTCTTTTTAGTTTTCCATCAGCAGATTGTTAGAAAGTCCCTTGCAGTAGGGTCTGATTCTCCCACAAACAAAAGTTGTTTCAGTTTTTTAATAATGAAACTCATGAAAAATAATGATAATACTAGATAACATCGTCATTGCTCCATTTTTTTTTCAGTCAATTCTAAGACCACTCTTTGACCTAATGAGTAATCTGAGAACATTCCAGTCATTTCTTCATTTTTGCCTTGATAAATTATAAACTTCTAAGAGAAGAGCTT
Organism: Vandiemenella viatica; assembly: GCA_031002005.1. Classification (NCBI taxonomy): domain Eukaryota; kingdom Metazoa; phylum Arthropoda; class Insecta; order Orthoptera; family Morabidae; genus Vandiemenella; species Vandiemenella viatica. Next base: position 222,579,787 of record JARYHS010011408.1, on the reverse strand, counting down.
CAGTCAGAGCGTATTTCATAAAAATATCCATTTGAAAATATCTAAAACAATGATAAAACCAATTGTATACTTGCTAAATCTATTGACCAATAATCTGCATAAAACTACCCAGAACTCCCTGACGGTACTTATAAGTCCACATTGGTTTTTCTAGATTATTTAGTAAAGAAACTAGAAAAACATATTTTATAGGTAAAAAATATATGGTTCAATGTTCAAACTAAAAAAGTAATAACAGAAATTGACACTTACCAAGTAAATTATCATCTAAAAATTCATTGTAATGTAACACTTCTTACTCTGGTCAGAATGCTGTCAAGCCCCAACTTAGAAAATTAATTTCTCGGCAATTTCACACAGAATTTAAAAATAAATGTTGTCATTGTCTGACCTAATCATACAACAATAGATCAACAGGCTTAACAATGCAGTGGACACTGGTATTGTCGAATTATATGGTGGTAAATACAGTGGTACTTATAAGTACCGTCAGGGAGGAAAGGGTTAATACGTTCCCCGTATCCCATGTTAATATTATCTTGCATCTCGGTGTAAACTTGATTCAAAATCTTCACAGGATCTTATATCTTTATTTTTTGTTATTTTTGATGCAAATAACTGTTTTAATGGCTGACACTGCTTACGTTTGGCTGAAATAATGACTCCAGTAATATGATGTCAGTGGAAATGAAAGATACTAAAAATAAATCTTAACTACTTACCTTGAGCCATGTAATATTAGTTTCAATTGTGGTGTAGGGCACATAGATAGTGTTCAATTTGGAATTACTTTCATTTAAATCCAGTAGGGATTTCAGTAAAAAGTAGCAAATAATAATTAATATGCCAGTTTAAACGAAATACATACTTTTCTTTCTGTGTTCTGGCAATTCATTTATTGGCAGTTGCTTAACTAAATAGAAGTGTTACAAAATAAAGTTCATTGTAATTCCTTGTGCCTTGCACTGTACCAAAAACTTCCAGTCGTCATCCAGGTCCCGGTAGCATTTCAACCTAATCACAAACTACACTAAATTGCAGCCAGAAAAACAATACTTCAATCACATCCATACTAATACTTGGCGTATAAACTGATCAAAAATCTTCACAGGTTCTGACATTTTCCTTTCTTGATATTTGTGATTCATATTGATACTATGACAATGTTTGAATGGCTGACAGTTACATGCGGCTGAAATATGGCATCACTAAAAACAATGTAAATAAAAAAAAACGTTAATAACTTACATCATTCCACGTAATATTAGTTTTAATTGTAGTCTATGCTGTATAGATAGTGAGCAGTCTGGAACTTCTTTAGTTAAAACGATGTAATGAAGTAAGTAAATGAACACTCATGAAAACAATGTAAATTACTTTAAAAAAGAAAAACTTATGCCCTCTGCTGTAATGGGTTTAATGAAATGTTCTGTCAATTCATTTCTCTGCGGTTGCCTAAATAAATAGAATTGTTGTTATACAATGCTCATAAACTCATTTTGTAATTTGAACATATTTCGGTTGTAGTTTACACAGCGACACTAGTGGAAGTTCTACTGAATGAATGATGTAAGAATTAGATAACTAATTAAATTAAAAATAACTTAGGAATCCTAAAACCTTATGCTATAGCACGTATTATTCGTTTTATTCCTGGTCCAGGTCTCATTCAGCACGATAAATACGGAACTGTTTCCATTTGTATAAAAATACCGTAGCTCCGAGCTCATGAAAACAGCTTAAATTACTTTCATAAACAAATCATCGTGATTTAGTCTGTAAAAAAATGTGTCAGTTGTTTGATCCTATCTGCATTTTGATATAACCACAACTTCTACTAATATTGTTGTTCAAAACTCATAGATGCTATAACCCATGTACGAATACATTCATTGTATTGCGATCTAAATTTGACGTGCTGGAAATATTTACATGTATCTGATATAGTTACATCAGTAATAAAATCAACTAATAATTAATTTAAACACAATACTTACCTTTATTTCAGTGTTTCGGCAAATCATTCCTTCCGGTGTATTATAACAGTGACTTAAAATATCTACATTGGATATAGATATCTTGTAAACCCATTAACAAAACTTTGGTCAGACCATTGCTTGAATATGGTAGTGTAGTGTGGGACCCACATTTTAAGTATCAAATGCAGGAGTTGGAGAGGGTGCAAGAAAGGGCAGCTATTTTTGTTTCTGGAAATTACCGCAGAATCCAAGACAGGAGGGGGGTGAACAGGGTCATGGGACTGTACAAGTCCTTTACTGGTAATGAGGCATGGAAAGATATTAGTTTAAGAATTAAAAGTAATGCATTGAAGGGAAAAGATGACCATGACCACAAGTTGGGTAAGGGTGTCAGGGGGTTGGATTAAGTTATGAAGAGAAATGATGAATAATTTACCAAAAACATTGAAAGATTTTAAAGTTAAAATTTGCCAAAGGAATATTTATGTGGGTACAGGAAAGGGGCCTGGACGAGTGGTAGGGAATTTGCCTTCAGAGCATGCACTCCATTTCAGTTTAATTAAATATTATTATTATTATAAAATGACACGTTGGATTCAGTATTTTAGCAATTCATTTCTTCACTGACTTAAGTACAATTTCCGCCATCATATAACGTTCATTATCTTGAAAATGACGTAATGTTAGCTTACTGTAACAACAATATCACTGTCCGTAGTGTATAAGAAAAATCTACATCAAACAAATTTTATTAATTAAGAAAAAGCAACCAATAATTAATATGTCGATTTAAACAGAATACGTACTTTTCCTTCAATGTTCTGACAGTTAATTTATTTACTGATGCTTAGCTGTATAGAACTGAACCTAGAACAACATATCTGATCATAAATTGGACAAAAAAAGATAAAAAACGTGACGTCGTAGGGCGACGTCGTGGCATGACAGCCGACATCATACATGACTCAAAGTTGCTTATTATAATAACAGATGGTTCAATAAAATATGTCCTAGTTGTTAATAATATACACATAGGTAAAAAAAAGTATAAGTTGGTGGTACACAGTGTTATTTTTATTATACTGCTCCTCGGGTTGAAAAAGGTTGAGAAATGCTGCTCTAGTTCAATGAAAAATTGCTGGTACAAGAAGAAATATGGAATTACAGAAACAAAAGAAAAATAAAAGAACAGTTAAAGGAAGCACTAAGCAAAACAAAAAACAGAAAAGCAGCCAGATCTGAAGGAAAAGCTGTAGATTTACTTAAATATGGGGGAATGCTACATCTAATAAATGTGTTGGCTTGAAGGTAAAATACCTGAACCGTGCTGAATAGCAACTAAAATCTCTCTTTACAATACAGGAGACAGTAACATGAGGTAGATCTCTTAACATGCTTTTATTTTCTGACAACGTACTGTTTATAAAGGACACTGAAAAGGGATTACAAAGAGCCCTCACCGATTGCAAATATTTTCAGAACACTACAACCTGAAGTTATCCACAAACAAAACAAAGGTAATAGCTTTCTGTGTACGAGACCGTGTTAGATCAAACATAGTTATAAATGGACAACTGGTTGAACAAGTTTTTAATTATACGAGGGCTATCCAGAAAGTAACAGACGTTTTGAAATAAAAAATAAACAAAGTGAATTTTTTTTTTATTATTATATACATTTTGGAGGTAAACTCTTAGGCTATTTTTCTACATAATCGCCATTTAATTTAAGGCATTTATCATAACGTGGTACAAACTTTTCAATACCTGCTCTGAAGAAATTTGCCGCCTGCAAGCTCAACCACTGGTTTACACCAGCATGCAGTTCAGCGTCAGTGGCAAAGCGTTGCGTCGCGAGCCACGTCTTCATCACTGGGAACTGGTGGTAGTCGCTCGGTGCCAAATCCGGGCTGTACGGCGGATGATTGAAAACTTCCTATCCAAAAACCATCCAACAGCTCTTGGGTACGGATGGCTGTGTGTGGACGAGTGTTGTCGTGGAGAAACAAAACTTTCTGGCAGAGTTTTCCCCGATGCTTGTTTTGTATCCCGCGTCTCTGAGTTGATTGTGGTAACCAATCACAATTTCATCAACTAAACTCCGTGAAATTTGGGGGAATTGTTCTGAGAGTTCCGTAATCATGAAACGGCGATTTTCACGGATTTTTTCGTTGATTTTCGGCACCAATTCATCACTCACAAGACTAGGCCTACCACTGCGATCCTCGTCGTGTACATTGGTTCGGCCATTTTTAAAATCAATGCACCACTGCCTCACTCGGCTTTCACTCATTATTCCTTGGCTGTACACATCACAAATCTGGCGATAAATTCCAATTGGTTTGTGATTTTTTGCCAACAAAAACCTTATCACAGCTCGCACTTCACAACTGGCGGGATTTTCTATTGAAGCGCTCATTTTAAAATTCCACTGTATACAAAGTAGGACAGGCACGATGCACAAACTACCACGGCTGGTTGCGTACTGAGTATAGGGACACTCTGACTTCAAGATGGTGGTGCTAGCCCCTCCCATTGCCGCACCAGATCAGAACGTCTGTTACTTTCTGGATAGCCCTCGTAATTACCTTGGTTGTGAAATCACATACAGAGCAAACATAGAGATTTAGTGGAGAAGTAATATCACTGAATTTTTTGGAGTTGTGGGAGCACTTCCTGTGATGGCTGAGAGAGAGAATGGTAATGGCAACTTGTGCTGGAAAAAGTGACGGGACCTGCTGTTTCTGTGCAGGACTCTGTCAATGGAACAGGTCATGTGATAAATAGCAGCTACCATCAAGCTGCATTGCAGAATCTGTGTTAAATTCATGCCAGTAAAGTATTACGATTGTACTACCTGCGATTCAATAGGCTGTGTGAAAACACAACTAGGATTACACATGTGTAGTTATACACTGAAAAACATTGTGCGGCAAGAAGTGGGTACAGACCACATCTTCAGTACAGTAGTTAAATCCATTTGTACCATCTCTGGATCATTCTTACCTAAGAATCTGTAACTTTTGTGACTCATTTCATAATTTAGTTGTTTGATGGCTACTCTTGTTGTGGTGGGAACTGGCTTGTTCAATAAACTACCTGTTTTGTGAATATCTTTGGACTTACCATTTTCGATTGTGTATGATCCCAAATGTCCCCATCCACTTATCTTGTATGTGTATTTTTTTTGGCCAGGCTGGTGGCCTATGTCTCAGAGAAGATCTTGCAAATAGTCTGTACAACAGTACTGAACAGACCTGGCTGGTGATTACAACTTTCACCAAAGCATATACCTTTTATGTTAGTTGAAAATATGATATTAATTAGTATTGCATAGCATTGTAACAATTTAAAAAAGAATACAGTAATCAAAGTAGTCATTTAGGCTCTGAGAGAAGTAACAATGCGTGCGAAGAGCAGAGCAGTGGGTCATATGGTAGAACCCTTAAGCTTTTAAGCATTGGTAAATGATCGTTCATCTTACGAAACATTTTACAAGAATTGTCTATTATTTTAAGTGTATAAAGATCATATTGGTGTTTTACCCATGTGTTAAAGATACACTGTCAATAGGATGATGCCTGGTGCAAACTTCAGCATTATAGCATGAAGTTAGGTACATTCTTAGGCTCTAGAAATGTTTATAAAACTGAATTGCTTGAGATCAGTTATTTCTTTTTCTTCACCCCCCCCCCCCTGTTGTTCTATGTTTTTGCTAATTATTTAGTGTGGCACTGTTGACGATTGATAATATCACTAGTTAGAGAAGTTTGGGGGAAAGAAGGAGGTAATTGGTGTTTCTCTGCCAAAAAGTGATATGCTGAAGTTAATATGTCTTCAAATATTTGTTTTGCAGATGACAGTGATGAAGAGTTCCTTCCAATGAAAGGAGCTGGTATAACTGATAGTACCATGTCCGATGTTGGCAGTATGGATACCTCCTTATGTTCTTCAGTAAGCAGTACTTGCAGCGCAGGAAAAACCTCTTCCATCTCACCATCTGCTAGCAGGTTTCTACATTTGGTTATGCTATATTGTAATCATTGTGTTGTTTTGTTAAGCTTTCTCTGTTTTATTTACTTGGCCTATGCTAATTAGTAATTATGACAAGTTCTGCATTTTCCTTTTTTAATTATTTTTTTAGAGAGAAGTATTAAAAGGATGCTCCTCCTACTCTCTCTTTTGGACATAGAGGAAAGTTTAAAATGTATTTAATTTTCATTCTGTATTGTTTGAGAAAGCATTTGGAGAGTTCCATTTGATTTGTGTGTGTAGGATGTTTCCCAAAATTGTACACAAAAATGCAATTTTTATTATTGTAACTATAATTTCAGTTATTTAAATCAGATAAAATTAAATAGAAACAAATCATGTCTTCTACATGCTTTTAGAATTTACAAACTGAAGACCATTGTTAGCTAGACATAATTGATCGTGTTTAATAATGTTTGCACCATAACCTGATTTGTGTGGTGTATTTGTAAGAGAGTTCATTGGTGTGAGATATGACAAATTTGCTGTAAAGTCACATATTTTATGTTTACTGGAGTGATGCAAAATTACGGGCCCGTATGTATGATGATAAATAAAAGGTACTCCATTTTGCTGCAAAAAAAAAAAACCCTATTCATCATCAGACATCTCTTCATTGTGTGTGCGAACACATGTTCTTGGGACATTGTACAAATAAATAAGGAAAGAGAAAAGAACAATTGTTTAGTTGGTTTGTAATACTTGATTGCAGGATGTTATATATACACACAAAAATCCTTCATTAACTGAAGAACATGAAGTGCAGGGGGGTAGAAGTCAGAGAGAATGTGACAATTCATGGCTCAATAGCAGTTGGTAATGTAAAGGAAAATTGAAGTATTTGAAATGTGGTGCTACAGAAGAATGCTGAAAATTAAGTGGACAGACAAAGTAAGAAATAAACGAGTTTCGGAAATGATGGATGAGGAAAGAAGTTTATGGAAGAAGCTAACAGACAGAAGAGACAGGGTGGTAGGTCATATTTTGAGACATGTTGGATTGGTTAATTTGCTGGTGGAGGGAACAGTTGAAGGTAAGAACTGTAGAGGAAGACAGAGATTAGAATATATGAAGCAGATAATTGAGGATGTGGGTTGTAAGGGATATGTAGATACAGACCTTCGTTTGTTTTTCTGTTTTTAAATACAGGGTGTCCAGAAAAGTACTCCCTGATTTCAAAATTAAATATCTCGAAAATAAAGATCGATAGAGGAATGCAGTAAACGGTATATTTATTGTGACAGCTGTAAGAAGTGTATATAGCAGTGTGAAATAATAGTTACAAAAGCTGCTAACAGATGGCGCTGTACGCTGTACAGCTCATATCAGCATTTATAAGTGAAATAATCGTATGAAAACAATCTTTGCAAACAATCACATCACAATGTTTTCAAAATGTTCACCATTGTCACTACAGAGGTGGTGCAAACTAAGAATGAAATTCGCCATCACATTTCGTAGTGTCTCGACCGAAATGGATTCACATGCCGCAGAGATCGCCGATTCCAGCTCGTCCAGCGTGGCGGGATGCTTCGGGTAGACCATGTCTTTCACTGTGCCCCACAAAAAAAAGTCACATCCGGCGAATATGGAGGCCAATCCATGCCTGCACCAGTAAATTCGGCAATGACTCAATTCGATTCCCGCAGTATTCCTCAAGAAAGCGAAACACTTGTTCGTTCCGATGTGGTCAGGCCCCATCTTGCATAAACCATTCAGTACCTGGTCGATCCTCTAACGCTTGCTGTGTGGCGACAAATTGTTCCAAAATTGCAACGTAACGTGCACCAGTGACCGTTTCTCGAATGAAAAAAGGGTCAACAATGCCTCTGCTGCATACTGCAGCCCACACAGTAACTTTAGGAGAATACAGGGGTTTCGCTTCACACCAATATGGCTTTTCGGAACCCCAAAATCGCAAGTTCTGCTTATTCACATAGCCATTCAGGTGGAAATGTGCTTCATCTGTAAACCAGATGCAGCCAACATCAAATCCTCCACTGTCAATCATTGTGAGCATCTGAGTAGCAAAGGCAACCCTTTGTTGCACAGCTCGTCCGGGTATGGCCTGGTGCGTTTGAATTTTGAATGGAAACATGTGTAGGCTCTTTCACAGTATTTTCTGCATGCTGGAACGCTTCAAACCAGTCTCCGATGCAATTCTACGGACGGATGACATTGGATTTCGTTGAATAATTCCAGACACTGTGGCGATATTTTCAGGCGTAACTGCGGTTGGCTTGCGGCCAACATGCCCCACTAGATCATCAGTTACGCTGCCTGTTTGTTGAAATTTTGCGAAGAGCGTACGAATGGTTTTCGCATCGGGTCCTTTGGAACATTAAATCGTGCTTGAAAACTTCGCCGTGTTGCCGTAGCACTCTCTTCTAACCTGTGGTACTCTAGCACCAGAAAAACGCGTTGTTCAATGGTGTACATGGTTTTAAACTCTTCCTTCGGTACGCTAACCTCCTTTCACGATTCAATGGTGGAACTGATCGCCCTGAGCTTCGGATCACTATTTAGGCATTACGTATGGCGATTACAGCGCCATCTGTTAGCAGCTTTTGTAACTATTATTTCAAACTGCTGTATACACTTCTTACAGCTGTCATTGAAATAAATGTATGGAACAGAAGTCATATAATTAGGTCTTTCAACGATTAAATTCTTATGTGATCTGAGTCAGGTCAGCATCAGTTGTAATTGTAGTGTCCGAGCGTGGTGGGTGAATGGGTGAACAGTTAACGTTCTGGCCTCGAATTAGGGAGGATACGGGTTCAAATCCCCGTCTGGGCATCCAGATTTGGGTTTTCCATAGTTTCCCCAAAATCACTCCAGGTGAATGCCAGGGGAAAAAAAAGTTGTAATTGTTACGATTTGCAACAGACCATCAGTAGCAATTTCCCTAAACTCCTACTTTTTGGTTTTGTGAATTTTTACTTTATAATTTTTCCAGTACGTTGTTCAGTACCTGTTTGAGTAATTTACTACTGTACCTGATTCCATTATCTACAGATGAGATGTTACCCATTCCATTATGCCAGAAATTAACTGCTAGTATATTACTCCTGATTCTTCTCTCAATATCTATCCAGATCTTATCACCAATGCATGCCCTGTAGTGCATATACACGACGTTCTTAATCCACCTCCTATCTCCCAATGATTCCAAACCCAGCTCCTTTATCATATAATTTACTAATTGTGTTCTCTAATAATTTCCCCAAACAAACATGGTTGCTCTTCTTTCACCTCCTCCAACTCAGTACTATAGTAAGATGTTCTGGGGTGTGTTGGGTAAATTTAATTTTGAGATTAAAAGTATTTTCTGTTGTGGCACCATAACTTACAGCTATGGGATATATGGAGTTACTGGTCTTAAGAATTTTTTGGAGTAGGTTCATGGTGAAAGGCTTTTGTAAGGTTAAAATATAATGGATTAAGTTGTAAAACCTTCAAGAATACCATAAACTATGATGATACAATTTGGATACAGAAGGTATGAGATTGTATAAATATTTTAAAATGAATAGGAACAAGTATATACAAATTGACTTACTAAAGTGATCAGAAGTAAACAACATTTTGGATAAGCCCTTAATCAAGTGAGAGATTAATATATAAGCTACCCTCAATATGTTAAGTGACAAATGGATTGGGTTGTTAAGATTTTAAAAAATGTCATGGATGTCAGGGGAGTCATGGACCTCTTGAGAGATGGATGGTACGGGGTCATTGTTCATAAGTTGGTACATATTGATGTTGATAAATGTTTTTAGAATGAATTGGAATGAGACTGCATATCATGCAAGAAATTAAGGTATTGGTTATGGTTTGAATTCATATAGTAGCATCACAGCTGTTTCCCATTTTAAGTTACAGTGGGTGCCTGTTACCAGTATCTACATAATTAATAGGTCATGGTTATTGTTTCAATTAATGCTGTAGCATCACGACTGTTTCCTGCTTTAGATTACTGTGGGTATCATATATCAGTGTCACACATAATTAAGGGGGCGTCCATAAATTACCTGAGTTGAAAAAGGGGGAGGGGGGCACTGGCGAAACCTTACCAAATCTCATCATAAGGGAGGGGTGGGGGGGTCAACGGAAATCTCACGTGAGGTTTTAGAAATTTTTCTTGGACTGTAGAGCTAAAAAATAAGGTCTACAAAACACATGAAAGTCGACATTGGGGGGGGGGGTAGTTCGTCGAAAAGTGGGGGTGTAACCGGCTTTGGAAGGGTGAAACCTAAAAAAAAGGTCTCAAAAAGTTGTGAGGACGATTTCTAGGAGGGGAGGGGGGGTCTCACAGACTAGATATCACCAGAGAGGAGGGAGTCGGACCAGATCTCACGAAGTCTCACCAGAGGGGGGGGGGGGGGGTTCGAAAATCCGGAAAAACACATCACATAATTTATGGATGCCCCCTGACGGGTCGTTCAGATATGTATATTGTTCTTATTTTGTTTCATTACAGCTCCTCTGACAAGAATTTACTTGTTCCAACCCATATCACCTTATAGAATTTTTTTCCCTTCCCACTTTTATTATGTACTCAAAACATGATTATTTACAAGGGGGAAACATTTTGAATGTCATTAGAATGTTTTTATCTTCAAAATTTTAATATAATATAAAGTATATAAACATAAAATTAAGGAAGGATAGGGAAATATGACCCAACACTTACCACAGATGAAGGCGGCTGGGACGACGAACAAAAAACAAACACAGGTAAGTGTTGGGTCATATTTCCCTATCCTTCCTTAATTTTATTGCCTTAAAGCTTTTTCCTGCTCATTGTTATTTAAAGTATATAAACATTATTTTTTAACGAAAAATTTCATTTTTTTTTTTAACTGCTTTACGTCTCTTTTTAACATCGAGGTCTTTAGAGACGGGAAAGGATGGGGGGCAAGGAATGGGAAGGAATTCGGCCATGGCCTTTTGAAGGAAGCATCCCGGCATTTGCCTGGAGTGATTTGGGGAAACCATGGAAAACCCAAATCTGGATGCCCGGACGGGGATTCGAACCGCCGTCCTCCAGAATGCGAGGCGAGAACGCTAACCGTTACACCGCCCCGCTCGGTGAAAAATTTCATATTAGGTGGAAAATACTTAAATTGTCATCATAACATGTAAGTAAAATATTTTATTTGTGCCTACAGGTTTACTGGTTTTTCTGGAACACTGAGTTCCTCAGTTCAACAAAATTTAACAGTGAAAACGAGGAAAAAATCCCGTAAAGGTAATATAGCCATAATTATTATGAGTAAGGAAATCACTGTTTATACTTTACTTCCATCTTTCTTATAATAACACTTTAACTACCAGTAATTTTCTAATAATATTTTCAGTGGTTCCATAAAATAATAGTAAACATCATAGAGGGTTTTTTTTTCATATTTTTTACAAAGCTGTTGATTGTATTTTTTGCTGTACTTATAATGGAATAACAAATAGGAATGTGAATTGGCCCATGCATAAAGAGGAGGACCTCACTGCTGGTTTTTGGTATTATTTGAAATAAAGAGAACCTGTCATCAAGATTCAAATTTTATGTCAGAATATTATGTCTATGTATTTTAAATCCCCTACACTGGCTTGGTTGAAAAAGTTTCATGGAACTCTAAAACCACTTTCTCTCATTGCCGGAAGGATTACCTTCAAACCGTCCATTAGCACTGAATTAATGCTATCCCATAAAGTGAAATAATCAGAATAGCAACAAGCATTTTCTGGTAGTTTTCTTCCTGCCTGGGCCAATTGTTTCTACTGGCTATAGTTGTGAGTTAAGGCAATATATTAAAAGGTAACCATAAAATAACAACATGGTGTCATTTTCTAAAAAATCTTGGCAAAGCATTTGGCACAATGCCATTTATATGTTGTTTTTTTACTTGTATTGGACACCAGATAATATGGTATCAGACATTGCTTGAAATTATCATTCTTTTGTGCTCCAAGATTATTGTTTGATATGAATCATGGTTGCCTACCAAGTAACATGTAGAGATTACAATGAGTAAGATTTTGTGATTGTTTAATAATTTTTTGAGAGTAGCTTAATGAAAACACAAACAATCTTTGCAAGTAGAATCAAGAGTAAAAAGTTTCATATCACAAACATGTGCCATGTTACTGTTACAGTCTGGCTGTTAATCCTTATTTATTATTTTTAAAGCCAATAATTGATTGGTTTGCTGACACAGTTCACCTTCCACATGGGGAAGTTTTGGTTCGTCACTGGACTGCTTACTTCTACTTATGTCAGTATATCTTCCTCATTGTTAGAAATGCTATTGAGGAAAATGGAAATTGCTTTTAAGCAATATAAAACTTCAGAATGTGCACACTTCCTGAATCATATGGCTCATTCCCTATCACATAAATAAGGTGTTAAACAAAAATATTGTATAAGTTTCTGTTAATCACATATATTTTTACTCGTCGCACCCTTCAGCTTTGGTGAGTGATGAGTCATTTCCCAATCCTTTGTTATTTATATTTTCAGTGATAGAAGTAGATTTTTTGTAGTATATACAGTCTTTTTATAATTTCCTGTGATAATTTGCTAATGTAGTCAACAGGATGAAACAGCAGTCACTAGAATGATAGAGATAGGTGGAAAATAAACATTTATATATATTAGTTGGATAGTAAAATGGCAGAAACATTCTTACCTATAAATAAGAGCTAATTGAAAAGATATTATTTACATCAAACCCATAAATGTGAAAGTTTTAACATCACATTCAAAGAATGTACTAGTAATCACCGATAACATCTTGTCACATTGATGTTTGTGGTTGGGCTTTTTAAATGTTTATAGAGATGTGAACTGTAGTAGAACTCCAATTATCTGAACTCTTGACTATCTGAATCACTTTTTAATTAAGACAGAAACGTACTGCGATTCACAAAATAATCATTTTGCCTACGCACTATTGTCCTTCCCAGTGGCGGATCTAGGAATTTAAACAGCTTACTTTGACTGAGATGTTCAGCAGTCAACGACTTCAATTTACAGTATGGTACTTACAGTACAGACTGTACTAATGTACAGCACTTGTAAGTACTCTTAACATGTGGAAGTGCTGCTTTTTCATTTAAATAATTAAAAGCCCTTTTTATTTAAAAATAGTTTTTTTTTCTCCCATTTTCAACATATGTACATACAGTAATTAATTAAGAATGACCCTTTTTCGAAAAAATCCATTTATCCGAATGGGGTCCGGTCCCAATTGATCATTGGAGTTCTACTGTACTGACAGTGCCTGTGCAGAACACAATTCTTCTGAATAAAATAAGTCTATTTTTAACTGGGTTCTTCCAAAATACAAGTGGTCGCCAACTCCCTAACACACTTTACTATAAAAGTTTGTGACTGTAAGGGGAAACAGTTATGAATGGTAGCTTTCAAATAAGGTTTGCAAGACAATATCACATTTTGCTGCATTTATTGCAAACTAAACAAACACTGTTGGTGACATCATTTCCTACATAGTTTAAAACTTGACACAAAATCAGCTTCGATCCTTCATGGAAGATGCAAGTTACCTTCTCTGACACTCACACATTCAACAGCTTTCATTCACTCATAACATTTTCATAAGTAACCCCTGAGTTTAAATTTGATAAATCGTGAAAAGTAAAATAGTTAATGCAACCCTTGACAAATATCTTGAAGTTATTATTGTGTTTACTGTAGTTATTTCAAAACAAAGTAATTTTGAAACTAAGTATGGTCTCCTTTGCTGCCTAGTGTCAAACAGCATTTCAGCCATTACAACACTATGCGAAGTGACACGCACAAGCTCAAGTCTGAAATAACACTGTATGTAGAAGCTGCCCCCAAACTCCTTCTTACTCTTTTTTGTGTTGTGCCCTCTGTTTCCATAGAAATGCTCTAACACTTCATCCAAATGTTCTAGAAGGCTCGATCCCATGTCACAATTGCAGCTAGGAGCGTAGGCGAATTCTTTTTCTGATCCTTAAATTTTTTACTGATCTACACCAGATTTTAGGATGTCATAGATTTTCATATTTTAAACATTTTTGGCTGTCACAATTTTCTGACATTTAATTTAATTGCGATGGAGCACATGCTCTGATGGCAATTTCTGTACATACCCATTTCCTCCCTTTCCTGTACCACCTACTTTTGTCCTGGCAATTTCTGTACATACCCATTTCCTCCCTTTCCTGTACCCACCTACTTTTGTCCTCTACAAATTTCAACTTTAAATTTATTGGACGTTTTTGGAAAATTATTCACCGATTCACTCGTAACTTATCCCAATCCCTGACCACTTACCTATGAAAGAAACTCTTCCCACACCCTTCTGCCTCAAATCGAGTGCCAGCTTGTGGTGATAGTCATCTTTTTTTCCCTTCCATGCATTACTTTTAATTCTTACATCCATCTCTTTCTATGCCTCATCGCCAATATACACCTTGTACACTCCCATTACTCCCTTCACTGTCTTCCAGTGAATGCTGTTCCCGTTCTTTTGTCATATCGGTTACTGATTGTGTTCTATGGTTCTCCTCCAATTCCTGAATTTGATACCCAAAATGTGGGTCCCTTACTACATCACAATGTTCAAACAATGGTCTGACCATAGTTTTTGAAACCCAATTCCTTTCTTTCTCTTATACATCCCCACATCACTCTCACCAACAAGTGAAGGAATAAGCTATGGTTTAGTCGCAAAATGGTGAATTTACTTTTTTGCACTTTCATTTCTCTCCTAAAAATGTTACAATATAAAAATTCTTTTTTAATTCTAGTTTATGCCAGTACACCATCACATGTCCACTAAACATACCTTTGAAACAAGTATTTTCTTTTTATTAACAATTGAAACATATACTATTTTTATTATTAAAAAAAACCTTTCTTTGAGTATAGAAGCCCTTTGTTAAATCTTTCTATTAAAAAACTGACACTTCCAAAATCAGTATTGTTCAACATTAAAACTGGCTATTTGATTCCTCTTTTCTCTGTTAAAAGATTTGAAATGCTTTAAACTAATATTACATTTGTTTGTTATACAGTTTCCTTTATTTATATATTAAAATTTTGCTATCAAATCCTTTTATTAATCCATTATTTATGATTTTATTGTTCCAATTGTAGGCCTAAAATTTCTTTGACTATTAAAATCTTTCGTAGTTCCCAGTCTTTTATGCCGAAACTAGGCATTTTCTGTTACTTTAGTCTTTTGTACAGTATGTGCTAAATATTTTTTTTTTATTTCACTGAATAAACATAATTTCTTTCAGTAATCCAAATCTTACTGTTTGCATTGGTAATCATGTTACACGGTCAGCTGTTGTTTACAGACTCTTCTAAATAACTTTTCAAACTGATCTTTCTGAGTGTTTTATATGTTAAAATATGCATGTATTTACCCCTGTAAGTTGTAGTACTTTTATCTGTCTTATTTAGCTTTTGTACATAAACCAATACGGATCGAATTTTCTTTCGTTTTAAAGAAGGCTATTTTACAAACTCAATATGCTGTAGTCAACTGCAAGAAAGATTCCAATTAACAAGAATAAAATGTCTAGTATCAAATTATAAACTTTGAGGGTTGGAATAATTGGGACAAGTAACAAAAAGAGGGTATTTGTGACAGAACATATTGATAATCAAACATCTTGATAAGTTGAAAAATCTGATTAAATTGAACTGCACTAAATGTCAACAGTTTTTCTAGGACGATGTTGACAAGTTGTTATTATTATTATTAATGTGGCTAATGCTCTGGTGGCAATTCTCGTAGTAATCTAATTACCCCTTTTTATTTTATTCTTTATAATTTTCTTTTATAATTAGATTGTTAAATTCCTCCCCCATTTACTTTTCAATTTACAAATTTTAATTTTTAATTCCTTAAGAGTTTTGGGTAAATTATTCATCACTTCACTTCGTAATTTGTTCCAGTCCCTTACACCCTTATCAACGAATGAAAATTTTCCACTCCTTTATGCATGAAATCAAGCTTGTTGTTTTATACACATTCTCACTATTTGCACCAATATATTTTAGAAAAATATATTTCCTACATGCTCCATACCTTTCGATGAAGTATTTGTCAGACTCAAATCATATTTTCTTGAGAAAAGAAATTGATATACAGAAGAAATTTTTATGATCATTATTGATTGTTATATATAATGGAATTTACGGACTACAGATTTCTGAAAACTCTAGTAAATTATTTCTTCTGTAATGAATAAGGCATTAGTTGACTTCAGTTTGCATAATTCAGGGGTTCATATTCTGCATTAAGCATCAATGAAAACAGAATTGATGTCAAAATTGTGTCACTAAGTCTTAAATACCGTATTAAATTTATTTGGTCACATAATTTCTTCCATTGTTGGTTTTCCAAGCTAAATCCTTATACTGTTAAATTAAGCGGAGAATCTTTCAATGAATTTTATACTCAGTTCATCATCGATCCATATTAGAAATCATAAATAAAAACTTTTGTGATGCCAACCAGCTGTTTCTAAATTTCATAAGGGATGATGATAGAGGTGCACCAGGAATTGCAAGATTTTGGAAAATTTCTTAGCACTTATTTTCAACTTTGTATTCAAATGGTTTACAAGCCCAGCACATTGACTGCAATGAATTCACTTCAAAGTCGTGAATAACTTAGAGATGATCAAGTAGCTTATTCTAATGTTTGACAATCTCTAACCTCCAATATTTTTTGTGGGGTGGAAGGGAGGGGGAGGGAAGGAATGGGAAGGACTTCTGCAATTACCTTTTTGGAGGAACCATTCCAGCATTTGCCAGGAGTGATTCAGAAAAACCATGTAAAACCCAAATTTGGATGGCCGGATGAGGATTCGAACTGTATCCTCCCGAATGTGAGTTCAGAGTGTTACTACTCACCCACTACACTCAGTGATACTTGTCACGTATGGATTGGCAAAAGGTTATACAAAGATGATCAGCAAATAGCAGAAGATTTCTAATACATGTTTTGAGCTGAGACATGACTGTACTTCCACAGGCAGTTTGTGGAAGAGGTTACCCGGTATAATGGAACCTCTAATACAGGTGCTGTTCTCTAAAACATTGGCTGTGCTGTAAGACTGTTGGTTGGTATTAATATCGAATCGTCAGATATGCCACAGTGTCAAGTCACAAGACCACTCAAAAATTATTTTAAAAGGACTTCTATACCTAGACCGCATGGACTAGTTCATTAGTATTTTCATTAATGAAGAGTGACTTTTGCAAGTGGAAATTCTCAAGGTAATGAACTAACAAAATTGCAGATGTTTATAAATTTGAACGCATGAGTTTGTGGTGGACTTGTATTCCATCAGGCTCAAGATAATGTGTTAATCCATAGTATGAATAATGAATACCACGGTTAAATGCATAATAAATTATGTGTACTAATTAGGAAATAATAGAAATATCAAATTTTTCAGAATTTTTTTGTTCTAAATAGCATTTTCAGCTACTAAATGTATATTAATTACACCAAAAATGAAGGGTAGCCTATAACATACAACCTTTTCTTCATTTGTAGCATTTATGTTTTGCTGTTAAACTTCACAGGTTCAGGAATGTCAACTCTTGAGTCAGATCCTTCAGCAGAAGTAAGTCATTTCCACATACGCATGAGCAGCCTGGCATTAGTCCTGCTACATGAAGACATATTGACCGTATGTGTAGACAGTGATTGCAGCGTGTTAGCACGATCTTCAGTTCAACAGATGAAAACCATTGCCGACACATTTTTCACTGAACTTGGTCTGTTTGCAATCTCTGGATATGGCCGCAAGGACTTCAAGGAGGCACGTGAAGTTTTCCTCAAAGCTTGTCAGTTGAATCATATTAGGTAATGTTCACTAATTGTAGCTTCATTATTGGTTATTGTACTACGCATTTGACTTTGGGGCACCCTGCTTATTGTATAATCTTAAAAACTCTGGAATTTGACACAAGTTTGGCCAGTTTCATTCCTTTTTTCTTAAAAGAAAGAGAGAGAGATAGAAAGAAAGGTTTCTTGTAACATTTTACAAATCTGTTCATAGTAGGAAGATATATATTGTGGCTGATTTTGAGAACTTTTCTGAGTACCTTCACAATTTTCTGAAATTTCAATTGATTTTAAAAGAATTTCTTTGCTTATAAATAAATATCTATTATTGTGTTTTCTAGTTGATTGATGTTAGTCTAGTGAACTCTGGTAGGTAGGACTCCACTTTTTAATAATAATCATTGTATACATAAATTCTTCTTGTGCTCTGAACACACACACACATATAAGGATATTTATCTATGTTCGGGTATTAGCTCTACTTTTCCGGTGTTTGAATTTACCCCCACCATTTTCCTGACCAGCGGTCTCTCTGTGAGGCAGCCTCCAGCTGCGCCCACCTTTCATAATGTTCTCCCATTGATGAAGGGTTTATCCTGAAAATTACTTTATAATTTATGTTTGTATTTTCTGTGTGTTTGTGCCCCACATCTAAAGGTAAGTGGTGGCCCATTTCCCTATCCTAATTTGATTCCTTTTCGCTACGTAGCGTCTTGATTTCATTGTTATCTATATATATATATATATATATATATTGGATAAAGGAAACAAAGAAACTGCCGCGAGGCACTGAAAATAAGATAGGATAGGGAAAATAAACAGTTACCCGTCACTTACCACAGATGAAGGCAGGAGGGCGAGACACGTAAAAACACAAAAACAAAAGAATTACACAATATTTCGACTTTTTAGTCTTCCTCATGTAGGAGGCGAGACCACAACTTTCCCCCTGCCATATGTCTCGCCTCCTACATGAGGAAGACTAAAAAGTCGAAATATTGTGTTATTCTTTTGTTTTTGTGTTTTTACGTGTCTCGCCCTCCTGCCTTCATCTGTGGTAAGTGACGGGTAACTGTTTATTTTCCCTATCCTATCTTATTTATATATATATATATATATATATAATAACAATGAAAAAAAGACGCTAAGTAGCGGAAAGGAATCAAATTAGGCTAGGGAATGAGCCACCACTTACCTTTAGATGATGGATGTGGGGCGCGAACACACAGAAAAGACACAAACACAAATAATAAAGTAATTTTCGGGAAAAAACCCTTCTTCAACAAGAGAACATTATGAGAGGTGGGTGCACCCGGAGACTGCCTCACGGAAAGACCGCCGGTCGACAAAATGGGGGGGGGGGGGGTAAATTCAAACATCGGAAAAGTAGAGGGGCAGTGAATCAGAGCTCATACCCGAGCAAAAATTAATATCCAAACTAATATCTGGTTGGTAGGAAGATCAAAATATAATATATATTGAAAAAATTAAAATATTATACAAATAAAAAATATATATATAATAATAATAATAATAATAATAATAACTAACCTGAGGTGATGTTTAATTCATAATTATTATTATTATATATATATTTTTTATTTGTATAATATTTTAATTTTTTCAATATATATTATATTTTGATCTTCCTACCAACCAGATATTAGTTTGGATATTAATTTTTGCTCGGGTATGAGCTCTGATTCACTGCCCCTCTACTTTTCCGATGTTTGAATTTACCCCCGCCATTTTTTCGACCGGCGGTCTTTCCGTGAGGCAGTCTCCGGGTGCACCCACCTCTCATAATGTTCTCTTGTTGAAGAAGGGTTTTTTCCCGAAAATTACTTTATTATTTGTGTTTGTGTCTTTTCTGTGTGTTCGCGCCCCACATCCATCATCTAAAGGTAAGTGGTGGCTCATTTCCCTATCCTAATTTGATTCCTATATATATATATATATATATATTGAAATTTTGTTTGGAGAGACCTAACTGTTATAAACTCCTGCTAATCGTGTTTGGTTACAGAAATGCAGTTTATTAGATTATGATTTTACAGTATCCACTTAGTAAAAATGTTATTGTAGAATAATTGAACAGGAGACTGAATGACAGCATTTAAATTTGATGTGTAGTCCATCTCCGTCGATACAATTCTAACTTGGTAATCCTACCTCATAAAAGTGTCCTACATTTTAATGTGGATTCCGAACTATGTGGTGTGTTTGTATATCTTACAAACCTACAAACTCAATATGAGAAGTTCTCAGTCTTTACGATTGGTTATTCTCTGGTATAGTCTGAATGCAATTTGACGAATGTTGTGAAAAAATTGTAAAAAAGAAGGGTGAAGATAGTCAAATTTTATGGAAGATTCTTTTGCATAGAATTCCAAAAGCACAAACATCTGCATTTGTAACAGATAATATGAAAACTTAAAGATTATTTTAGTGGTTTAGACAGATACTGAGTTTATGTTTTTAGCTTTAAATTGATTTTACAATATATGGTCTCAACTACACTCGTGTGCAAAACTTAAGGAAGAAAGTAACATTTACATGCTGTGTCACTGCCAAGTAACATAGCTCCATGAAACTAAAACCATACGGCTACAATATGGTACTGTAGGCAACTGGAAAAAAATAGAAGAGAAATGACCTTTTTTATGATGAGAAAATAGTTACACTTAAATCTAGACAACTCGTCCCTGTATGTTAGAAAAAGAAGGGACTTGGTCTTTAAAAGGGTGTGTGAACAATGGGGATAGCAATGCATGCTCTACATCATGCTCCCATGCTGACCACAAGGTTTTTAAGCTCTTGTGGTAGGGCATTCTCTTCCTCCACTAGTATGACTGACAACTGCTGGATGGTTGATGATGCATGGGGATGTGCTGCACTGTCTCCCCAACACATGCCACATGTGCTTACGGGGTTTTAAGATATCCAGATATCCTCATTTTCCAACATCTCTTCCACCTATGCTGTTTGATGCAGCCACAGATTGTCATCCATAAAAATAAAGTCAGGGCTGAATGCACCCCCAAAAAGACACACATGTGAAAGAAGTACTCGTGAGTGTACCGCGTTCAAAGATTTGGAAGTCGGTATGCCCATGCAACATTATACTCCCCACACCATAACACTTGGACCACCAAAACGATCATGCTTGACAATATTCGTGAAGGTATTGCATGTTCCCCTCTTTTTATCAAGTATGGGTATGTCCAGAATCACTACTTGGAACGAATTTGTTCTCATCTGATAAGTACATGACCCCACACCTCGTCAGCCCAGTCCTGATGCTCTTAGCACCATCACAAATGGTGTCACTGATGTGAGGTTGTCAGGCAAACAGACCAACTCCATGCATTTGCCATGCCGCTGTGGAGTGGGAGAAGTGTACCTTGCAGTCGTGTTAAATGTGGTTACAATTAAACCCACTATTTGACGAAGGTCCCTTCTTGCCTGTTGCACAATGTACCAGCCTAGTACTGTAGTTGACTGTGGCTGGCCACCACCTCTCCTTCGGGTAACAGTGCCTGTGGTTTGGAACGCTCCAGATTGGTATGAAACAGTACTGTGAGTAATACCAAACTCCTAGGCTACACTCATCACATGTCATCCTTTTCTGAGTTTCCTGATCATTCTTCCTCTTTTGAAGTAATCCAAATGTCTCCTGGGCATGTTGTAATGAACATCAATACCGTGCACCCTAGCAGCTCGCTGAGTGACACACATTGTCCTGTCCAGTTCGTTCAGATGCCTCGTGTTGTGGGACCAGATACATTTGGCACTAGAATCAAACTGACCTAATGCCATGCGATGTCCAGATTTCTGTCAAGATGTGGGAGACCTCTGGAACATGCTCTCATACTTTCATTCATTTCCATGGAGTCCCTATGTTTTGCACGCCAGTGTATTATTCACGTAAAAGTTTTCGTCTCTTTCATATACATACTCTTAAGTATACTAATTTGTTTTTGAACTATATTTTCAAGACCTAATTTTACTTTCTTAATTTGATTTATCATATGTGAGTCCTTTGCCGTATTCCTCACTTCTAAACATAACAAAATATTGTAATATGAGTTCTTGTATTGGCCCTCTTGCATTCACTTATAATGGGTGATAGGTTTACTTTTCATATCCTTCCTTATTTTCATTGTCTAACGGCAATTTCATTGTCGCATAAACTTGTTTTTAGGTTGAGATTACTGTATCACACCAAAAAAAATGCTTACTTCATTATAAACTATGCACCATGTGTAATTACAAAAGATGAAATAAAAAAGGGCTTTAAATACAAACTAAATTGTAAAAACAAATAATTTATTTTCAACATTGGTGTAATCTAATATGTAAAACTATTCATTAACAGATCTTGAGCTTTAATTACAATGGGATGTAAAAATTTCACTGAAAAACTTTTTTTTTTTTTAATTGCATTGAAAATATCCTCATCATATGTAAAAAGACATTTTTGTTTGTACTTGTTAAATGCAATTTGTGTCCTATGTTCTTAGGCTCTTGGCAGCTCCTGTAATAGTAGAGGGCAATGAAAGAACGACAACACAAGCCAGTTCTATTAGTGGAAATCTTACAGCAGCCAGCTTGGAGATTTTGGAATGTTTAATCGACAAGAAAACTCCAACACAGAGGGGAAGTGTGGAGTATGTTGAGGTCAGCCATGTAGTAAATCGTTATTTTTAATATTTTTTTAAACATAAGATTAATGACTTCAGTGATTTCTTATATAGGGAGGAAAGAGTACTTGTTAGTTGAATAACATAAGACAAAACACTTAACATAGTGCTGTGAAACACAAATAGAAACATGCAATTATATCATATTTTCATCACCAAGAAGAATAGCCATGGGGCTACATCACTGCAGTGATTGTGCCCTGTGGTTTTGGTTATTAATTATGAACTAGCTACTAAGAGAAGGAAAGGGTGCCAAGCCAGGGGTGGGGTAACACTCGGGCCTGCCATTCAGGGGGACATGAGTTCAAATCTTTGCCCTGTGTACTTTATTAAATACTGTAAACAAATACAGCAGAGTCCTGCTAATCCGAATGTGGCAAAAAATTAGTCTAAGTATGAAAAATGGTAAAAGAATTAAAACACAATTCATGAAAATACAGTTCATACTGTATTTAATTGTGCGGTTAACTGCTGTACATACACACAATTTTAATTTACACAGTACAGTACTCACGTATTAGAAAAATTAGCAAGAAAACATTAGGTTTAAACAGTGCATAACTGAAAGAAAAACTGTCAAACTTACAATAATAGTTACAATGCTTAGAAGTGCCCATTTTATTCCTACTTTTTAGAAGACAAGAACTCATTGTTTTTTGGCGTAATGAAGACCGTCTTTTATATGACGCAAAGTTGCACCATCGTCTCATAAACATTAAATCAGCAGGTGTAGCAGTGACCTGTTGCTCCAAATAGAGTAGCGTGAGATCAAGGGCTTCTGCCACATCACTGTGTGGCACCAGCTTTCCTTTGTCACATTCCACCTTATTGTCACTTCTGTCGCAACAGTCCACTTCTACCTGGTCTTGAGTCACAGCAGCCACTAAATCAAAGTCAGTAAGGTTCTCCAAACTTCCATCATCCGCTGCCATCCATTCATCTACGTCTGCTTCACAGGCTTCTTCACATCCAAGGATTGTCTGTACCATTTGTAGGAGATTCTCCTCTTCATTTTCAACTGGGTTATCCTGAAATTTAAGAGATGTCCACAGTTTTATCCAAGATTTTCTCAGAGGGTTTTCTGAAATATTCTGCCATGCCTCAGCGGCCCAATAAACAACATCCTTCACATTCGTTTTTTTTTTATTTTGTCTACTAAAGAAATGTTATCATCTTGGATCAGCATCCTTAAAAATTGTTTTATGTAAATCAGTTTTAATGATTGCAGTACTCCCTGGTCCATCGGCTGTAGAAGTGGTGTAACATTTGGCGGCAAAACCTTTGCCACAATTTCTCCATAACATAATTCCTCAGTGCTGGGATCAGACGGCGTGTTATCAATCAAAAGGATAGCATGGGGAGGCAGATGATTTTCCTTAGAAAACCGTTGGACAGTCGGAACAAACTGTTCGTGAAACCATTCTTTAAACAGCCATGCTTTTTTCTGGTTGCGATAATATACTGCCAGGGACTTCATGTTGCAGTTTTTAAAAGCACTGGGGCTAACAGATTAGCTGATCATCATTAAAGGCAGCTTATGATTACCAGCAGCATTGCTGCACACTAATAAAGTCACACAATCTTTGCTCATTTTAAAGCCAGGAGCTTGGACTTTTGATGCCAGACCTTTTGTTGGCAATGCCCTAAAATTAAGGCCTGTCTTGTCAGCATTATAAATTAGCTGGGGAGAATAACTTCCCTCTCTTATCAATTTATCAAACTCACCCAATTATTCCTTCACTGCATTGTGGTCAGAAGAAAGCTTCTCTCCAGTAATTGTTAGCTGATGAATCCCATGACGTTTTTTAAATCCGTCCAACAAACCCGTACTTGCACTAAAAGACTCATTAACTTGTTTAGTTAAACAGCCTTTTCCTGAATCATTCTTTTCTTCCACTCAAAAGAGTTCCCCTTTCTCTTTCCTGTGTAAACCAAAAGAAAAGAGATTCATCCACTTTATAGTACTGGGACTGTTTCAAAGTCTGCCGAATTTCGAGTGTTTTTCCTGAAGACGTTGCACAGGACTGTTCAAGCTTCACTCAATTCTTCTTCCAATCACAAATGGTTACCTCACCAACACCCAGTTCCGTCGCCGGTTTAGATACATTCTCACCATTGCCAAACGCTTCAAAGCATCCAGTTTTTCTTTGAGAGTTAACGTTGTATGTTTCCGTTTACCCATGACGACAATACACCACTACACTCAAATGCATCCAATACAACTGTCAAGCGTGCCAGCGATTGATAGCTAACATTAACTGAGCAGTTTGCGAGCCGGCTGACAGTGCACTGACCTCGAACAGTTCAAACGTCTCAACAACAAAGGTGGTTTGAGTTTTAATCTAACTGAATTCAAAGTTAAAAAATATTTCCTGTTCCAAACACATTTTACATATAGATGGCATATAATATTAGAAATAAACATTTGATGATATAACCTTGAATGTTCAGTTTTTAGCATAATGGAAACAGTCTCTAAAAGTAACATTATAAAATCATATTAATAATTTATTCATATCTAATTTTATCAGTGTCTTTTGTTTTCTCGGCTTAAAGCTAGATAGACTTTCAATTCATCTTAGTAAGATAGACACAATATTGTTAGCTTATTTGTAAGTCTAACAGCATTTGTTAGGTCAACAAAGGATATTTAGTTACACTACAAACATTAATTGAGCATTTTAAATGAACACGCCATTGCCAAAGAAAATTTTAAAGTGAATTTGACATATTAATTTCATTTGTCAATCACTGCCAATAATGGAATTGTGTTCGAACAACAAAATTGCTCTCCCTGATGTTGTAGTTTGGTGTTAAATCAAGGGGGGGGGGGGGGGGAATTAGAATTACCTTGTTGTTTGAGTATAAAGAAAATTGTGTTTACTTTTTAAATTTGGGACAATTTATGGAGTGACATTAAATTAACAAGAATTGTGTCTCCTGAATCCAAGCAGAAGAAATTACTTGTATAATCAACAGATATATAAATAAAATGGATTCAGTACTTATAGAAACAATAAACAAAGTGGTACTTGCACACTCCATACGGATTTCGATTTTCTGTGGTTTCCTCAAATATCTACTGGCCATAACTGAATTCTTTCCTGTTCTGTGGCTCCCCCACCTCTCCCACCTTTAATGACCTCAACTTCAATGAGGTGTAAAGCAATAAGAAGAAATTGGAAAGGATAATGAAACACAAAAAAAAAAAAAAAAAACCGACAAGAGAAGCACAATATTTCGGCATACAGCTTTATTTGTGCAGAAGTGAGACGCCAGGCAGAGTCAGATGTATACACAGAGACCGCCATCTGGTGAATGGCATTGCCAGCCTGGATGGTAGTGTAGGAAAGGGGGGGGGGGGGAGGAAGCTCAAATATTGGATCGATAATCGATACTCTTGATGTTATATTATCATTGAAAGGGGTAGACCAACATAATAACTGAGTGAGGATACATATATAAAAATCAAATTTTGAAAAACTATAAGTGAAAAATAAAGTATCAGAAATATAAGAATATATGAAATATAAATAGTAGAGATAATTAGTGCAAATAAGTTGTGACACTGTTATGGATATGCTACTAAAATCATAACCCTATATTGTAAAATTATGATATTGATAAAGGAAAACAGAAAGTGCATTTATGATAGAAAGCATTTTCCAATACCTATGCTCTGAACAGGCCTCATATATGATAGAGCTACCAAATGCAAACATACAGAAGTCATATGTATTGTGCTGCACTTTAAAAGAAACTGTTCCAACTTGTTTAAAGCCATAAAAATCAAAAATAGTTTTTATGCAGGATTTTCAGGTGTCTCAGCAGCTTGTTAGTGTAGGAAATGAAGGGAAAAAAAGTGCTATCTGTTGGTGATGCCCATAAGTCAGTTTAATAGAAAATTAATTGAGATGACATTATTGCGTGGACATCTACATCTTAACTGTAAAATGTTGCCTGAAATTTTATGTATTTCATTACTGTCTACTAACAAAGAACCTCTCATATCACTTAAAAATTGGAAGTTACGAATAACGTTTGTGAAACAGAGTAAATCGTGGACCACCAAGAGTGCCGGGTGAGCAGTAAAATATTCATGAAGACTCTGGTTCAAATTCTCATTTGGCCATCCAGATTTCTATGTTCCATTGTTTCCCAAAATCACTCTAGTTAAATTCTGAAATGGTTTCTTCAGAAGGTCACCGAGCGTGGTGGTGTAATGGCTAGTGTTCTGGCCTCGCATTCGGGAGGACGGCGGTTCGAATCCCCGTCCAGGCATCCAGATTTGGGTTTTCCATGGTTTCCCAAATCACTCCAGGCAAATGCCGGGATGCTTCCTCCAAAAGGCCATGGCCGAATTCCTTCCCATTCCTTGCCCCCCATCCTTTCCTGTCTCTAAAGACCTCGCTGTTAGAGAGACGTTAAGCAGACAAAAAACAATTCCTGGTCCTTGTCCTCCATCCCTTTCTTGCCTGTAATGGCCCCGATGTAGATAGGGCATAGAATTGTAAAATAAGAGATCGGCTAGTTCCAAATGGAGCAGTTTTTTGTGGAACAATGAAAGTAGCTTTAGTTTAGAATTATCTCTTGAATTAACAAAAAAAAAAAAAAAAAAAAAAAAAAGAGCCAGTCAAAACAGTTATGTAATGGTTTGGGTATGCTCCTTTTACACAAGGCTGTTGCACCAGTCGCATGAATTGAAGGTTGTCATTAATCACCCTGATTTTAATGCATCCTAAAGCCACAGTAACAATGATAACAATAACAATAATCAAATTTGAATGAGTATGAATCAATTTATGTTTGAAAAATGGTGCATGGCACTTTTTTCAGCAAAATAAGGATCAAAGCAAGAAATGCGTTGTGGTTCTCAAATGGGAAAGTGAGAGTGCTGATTTAAATCATATTTAGCATATGTGTCAGTACAGTAAAGGATTAAAATCATCTGAATAACGAAAAATTATTTCAAGCTCTTAACGAGAAGTGAGAAAATCTTTGTATAAATAGAGTAAGAAGATTAATTGACTTAATGCCAGCTTATTGTGATACAGTAATAAATGGATAAGCTACAAATTATTGAATTATGTAATCATGTACCCCTCATAATGTGTTATTGTGTTTAATTACTGTCACAATACCTTTGCTGTAACTCATTTTGATTATTAATTCTATGTTGGTTTGCTGTTGTAATTAAGGTGCAATTTCTTTTAATGTTCCAATAAAAATATGTACTAAATTAATCTAATTATCATCTCTATCAAAATGCTTTTGAGAATATATGTAATGCTAGTTAATCAGTGAAAAACATTTTGTAAGCTACCTTAGAATTCTTCAAATTCTAATTTAACACTTTGGTTAATGGAGAGCGGGCATAGTGCAGGACCCGATACCACAGCTTAGAGCCATATACTCAACAAATTAAAGCCGTAAAACCAACTAAACAGTTACTACCGATTATAAATTAACTTTAAAGAGTAAAAATTAAACCATAAACTTACCCAAATAGCCATAATAGTGAATTATCCAATTTGGTAAACACTTAGTTACGATCTAACATCACCATAATACAACAATTTTAGCCGCTTTAAAAATACTTCAAAATAATAATCAGCCACTAGTAAATAAATTCTGGTATAAGGAAGACATAATCAAGAGTTTAAAGCATTTAAAAAATGAAGACACCGGTGAGATAATCCATCACTGAAATTTGCACTCTAAACTTCGTGAAACCATAATGTTAAAGCAGTATCTGAAATCAGCTGTTAGTGTGACATAAACATAATTTCTTCTGGTACAGCATACTAAAATTTTAGATCGTTCTAAACAGTCAGACGAATCAAATATTGTTTCGAAATTAAATACTTTGTCTACACAGTTTTAAAAATTACGAGTCAGTTGAATACAGTCAGTAAAAGAAAATGCTTTCGGGATATATACTAAAAATCGCTGAAATTAATGCCGCAAGCCTTTTTGTAAAATAGGCAGTACCTTCAAAACAATCAAGTGAAATACTAATTTTTTACATACGGCGTCACTGGATGAAGAAGTGAATATTTTTGAAAATTGATTGTAAAACAACCACGGCAGCTAGAGAGGAGATTGAGAGCTTTTTGGAAAGCTGAGAGACTGTAGAATTATATGGGATAAGTTTTAAAGCTCAAAACATGATATTTCCGCACCGGATGTAGCCGTGTGACATCATCGACTCATGGTTTTAAATAAGTTTTAAACCCAACTAATAAACTAGCCAATTTTTGTATTAAATAAATGATATAAAAATTGGAAGCTCTACAAAATTCACTTAAACCTTCTACCACTTAAATAAATTGAGTTATTTGCTTGTGCTTAGTAATGGGGCTGAGTACCCAGATTGACTTTTTACCGCGAATCCGTTAACTTTACAGGAAAATTTGTAAGGACTTAAATTTCTTCACATTCTATTTACTATTAAAGTTTCAGAACTCTACAGTTGGTATTTTCCGAGTTTGGAGAACTATGTTGTGTAGCGGAAGGTTACCCTGGTAGGAAGATGATGAACATATAGGCGATGGACGCGGCGTTTTGGGCCAATCGTGGAGGAGTCAGTGAAGTGTTCAGATGTGTTATTCTGGTCTTGAGCGCTTGAGCCGGGGATGGCTGGAAACTGTCAGAAGTGTTGCCATGCTCGAAGTCGGCCATATTAATCTTTTAGCAGTGTTGTTCAACATCAACATTTGAAATGTGACTGTGAACTTTCTATAAGGTGTTGTGTTCTGTCTCATTTCATAATCAGCATTTTTTGGAAAAGAAATGTTCGATCGCCTTCAGTTGTGACGAGTGTACTAAATATTTTCAGAATATATCCAGTGTTGACTTTGAAAACTGCAGTAGCGATTTTCATTTAATAACTTTTACCAACCTTTCGTCTCTTGAGGTTTTTGTCAAGAAGAGTAGTGGCCATTCTAAACTCTTACAATTGGTTTCCAAAGGCAAATACACACGGTAAAACAGTTTTATGAATTATAATACAAGACATTGTCGTAGAAAGTTAAGGTGATAGCACATACTATGACCCCAGTATGGAGCTCGTCCCTTACACTTCTTTAATTATTTTTCTAAAAATTCTATAATGCCTAGTATAAAAATCTGCTATCTATTTAAAAAATTGTAAAGCTTAGAGTATATATATTGTTATACTTTTTTTTTCATTGCAGCTTCTTAAGTTTTTGAGATGTGCAGACAATGAAGGAGGAAACCACATGTCATTCCCTCTCAGTGCTCAGCCAGACCTGAAACTTGTTTTCAAATATACAGAGAAAGCTGTTCACCATGGACAAATGAGGCAGTACTCACATCCCAGAACAGATTTTAAGTATGTTACTTCATATCCAACCACAGTGGTAATAAGCAATAATTGTGGGTGTTAACTGTGATAGGTAAAAAGAAGGCTAATATCTGTATAAGGGAAAATGTGGCTAGTATAATTTTTAAAATGCTCTCGGGTAACAAGCCAGGTGAACACAGTGTATCTACATGATATTTTAAGTGATCAAATTTTTGTGAAGTGCCAGATGGGCCACTCACTTGTAGCCTGCCAGCAGATGTGCAAGTCACACCTGGATATTAGGGAGGTTTATTGAGAGTATGTTGTCTACATGCGGCTCATTTGTGACTCAATATCCTGTGAGCACATGGCTGCCTGGCAGGCTATAAAGGTCCTAGGTAGCCAGTCAAACTGTCCAGCACTTAACCAGAGAATTTCAACGGAGAATTTGACTGCCAAAATGTTGTGTTGAAACATCATGTTCACTCGGCTTGTAACCTAAGAGCATTATATCAGTGTTCGGTGCTGGGAAAGGTTTTGTTCTTATACAAGGATAATATATACATTCTTTATTCTTGATGTCAATGGCTTATAGAATTGTAGTAGTAATATTATCTATACGATTGACATATAAAAAAGGAAGGGAAAATACTGTGAGGCAACAAAAACAAAAATGTAGGAGAAGTAAAGCTATCACTTCCCAAAAGGCAGGAGATATACAAAGATTCACAAAAACAAGGTGAACACAAATTACAATATTTCAGGATAACTCTCGATCTTACAAAGGCATGATGAAGTACATGGCATATTCAGGTACAGTATATCTTTGATTTGGATCGACAGTGAAAAACAAAATCTTGACTTTCTCAGTTTCCTTAACAATAGCTAAACCATTAATTCCCAGACAGAAATAACTTTACTGGATATGGACATTTCCATACAGAAATATTAAATACGCATATCAAGCTCAAAACATTTACAGCATACCTACACTTAAAAAAATTTCAATCCTCCCATACCAAGCATAGAGCTATACTCTCATGGAATTGCACCTACCCTGCGATCTGTTCCGTACAGTTAAGCAGGTGGTTATAACATTTTAGCTCATTGGTGTATGTTAAAATGCTTTATGAAACATTTCTTGTTGAAATGGTGATACTTTGATTGAAAAATAGCTAAATGTTCTGAAATTCTGGCAAAAGACCCAACTTTAGAAGACAATTATAAATATTTACATATATGATAATGCTAGCAAAGTTGTACGTGTCTTAAATTAAATGGAATAGTGATTCTCTGCCTCTGGTCCATGAAACACATGTGGTCCGTAAAGATAGGGCAAATGTTCTGCAGCCAGGATATTATTATTCATTTTGCTATTAAATATTGCCTGTCCAGTATGTAATTCACTTTTAATAGTTCAATAACAATTTCATAACTGTATTTCCATAGGAATTCAAAACATTCATTTAGATTTGTTATGTATCAATGGTGCTACAATACAATATGTCCCAAAAGTTAATAATATTTGGATAGCTAAAAAAATATGCCCTTGTAAGTTGCTGGACCGTAGAATTATTTTTCAAGTTTTACTGGTCTTCTGGATAAACAAGGTTGAGAAACGCTGATATAGTTATTTGTAGTCTTTTTTTGCTATAAGGAACAGATAATGGCTTTTATCCAGACTGGTCTTTTGATACTTCAGCGGAAGGGGTATTTTTTTTAAAAAAAATTATATGTCATTGGATGGAAAAGTAATTATTTGAATCATATGTTCTGAAAATCCCTTTTCCCCCCTGAGATCCATTTTAATTATTGTTCAACTAATTTTTTAAATTTTTTATTGATTTACAGGCTGATTTGGGAGGAATGGTAAATATTAAAGGAGGTGGCAGTATGAACAATATTGAGTAAAATGGTTCATACAAACATATGTTCACTTTCCATTTGTTTTGGAAATGCAGGTGCTGGAATGTTATGCTTGAAGTAAACCTCAGAAAATGATCAAGAGCATACATATAACTTATTGAAATACTTTATTAACGCAAAAACACACACATTTTACGAAAGTTTATATTAAATGTTCGAAAATCCCATCATCGATTTCAATACACTTTACAACTCTCTTCGCAACAGTATGTGTAGTTCTACTGAGTACATCCTGGTGTATTTTTATGAAGATAGCAGTGTTTACAAAGCAAGATAGTAATTCATCTCATGTGTTTACTTTTCTTAGTACATTTTTTAACCATCACCACACACAAAAATATAATGGAGTAATGCATAAAATTCCAGCGCCTGTATCTCCAAAACGAATGGTAATCGGACACATATTCATATGAACTTTTTTATTCAATATTGTTCATACTACCACCTCCTTCAGTATTAACCACTCCTCCTGAATCACCCTGTATACTATTTGAATGACAGTTTCTCAAAACCTGTGCTAGACTCTGTGTAAAAATAACTCATCACTGATTTTATGAATTCTTAATGCAAGTTTTGCATTTTTAAAATTATACATGTTTTTTAATTAATGTGTGCATAGAACCCAACACACACTTGACAGTGCTAGTTTGTTTTCAAAACTGAAGGGTGGACAGATATTTTACCGTGGTGCAGATGTTGGGCAGTTGAAAGAGAATTTTGTGGATGAAGACAGAAAAAACATTTCTGATGGAGTAAGTTTTTTAATTCCACGTTATAAAAATGAATTTATGTTGAAAAGTAATATGTGTTTTTGAACCTTTTTCTGAATTCAGTTTGAAATTCTTGACTCTACTAAATACTTAAATCCCTTCTTCATCAGCACTTGAATTGCTTTGATTCACTCTTCATATTCTTTCTATTTGGTGCTTATTTCTTCATGTATCATTCCTTTAACCAATTATCACGCCTTGAGCTACACCTGGACCTATTCGTAAATTGAAATAAACTTCTTGAGTGTTAATAATTCTCAGTAAAAATGTCCCCTACACACCGTTGCCCATATCAGATCAACAATGTTCCTAAACAGTGCATTAACTTTGATAGCTGTCACACTTTCCATACTAGATGCTCCTTTTTCCTACAGGCCAAACAAGATATATAAATTATTCTGCCCTGGACTACAACAACTAATATGGAGTGTTCCGATTCATAAAAAAGGTATGATGCATCAGAAAAATTACTGAAGTGAGAACAATAACAGATTTAATCTTCTTGGTGGGGTTAAATTATTGTTTTATACAGTCCCTGTGAGCCAACAGACAGGTGGCACAAGTGCATCTTGTCACATTCTTATGCTTGTTGCGATATGAAATAAATAGATTTTTATAGACAGAATATTGTATCCTTTGTAATTTATTTCTTCTCGTTTGCTCTGCCTAAAATCCTCTCATACCAACAACGACCGTGTCTGTAATAATCCTGAATTTAGTTTGTTCCTAAAGACTTTGCAGGTTCTTTTCTACTCAAGATCTATTAATTTTCTCTCCACAACCATTATTTCCAATCTCTCACTGTGAAACTATTATTATTATTATTTCAAAACTTAATCCGCTGCTAGATTAATCTGTCTTACTTGCCAGCTCTACCAACAATTCTCTCTGTTCTTCTTTTTCCGGCAATCGTATATTTTCAAACACATCGGAGCAAACATTCTTTATTAGACCTGCTATTCTTTTTTTATTATTATTATTAATTTCTTCAACTCCCTTTATCAGTTTAAATATATAATTTTATTTATGTTTTTATGAACTGCTATGTTACAGTCTCTATTGGTCCACCAGTCCACAGTTTGAATCACAAAATTCTTATTGCATGTTACCTGTAATAGATAGAGGCATGGTAATACAGGGTTTTTTTTGTAGAATTTTTTCTTTGTGTTCTACAACTCTGGCACCTCATATTTTTTTTTAAATATATTTAGTGACTAGTACCAAAATTTCATTGATAAATTGCTTTTTTACTACTTGATTCAATAAATTCATTACTGTTCAGTGCCTATCAGTAATATTTCAAAGTTAAATATTCATAAACCTTCCAAGATAATGGCACTAGATGACAGTAAAAACCACATCAAATTTTATTTCTTGTTCTCAAGAGATAGATACAAAACCTTGTCACTAGACACACGACAGAAGTTGTGTCTTTCTTTTTCTAGTTATGCTCTGATTGTATTTGTAAGTAACTTTCCTTTTAAGATTTATCAGCCACAGACTGAAGTCACGTGATAAAAGTCTCTTGTGATAATTTTCTCACAAGTGTAAAACTTTCCTGTCAGTGTACAAAATGCCAGTGTAAAAGTGACAACAAATGCCAATCATACATGTAAATAAACTCTACTAAACTGCACACAATTATAATATGCAAAATTAATTTTAAACTAACAGAAACAATGGAATAGGAAGAAATGCCTTGAGGCAATAATAATTATCGGTAGTAATATTTTAAATTAAACTTTTTGTACAGTTTGGTAAAACACTCAAACAATTAATTACACACGAGATCAGATAGGGATGTGTGAGATGTTTCTAAAATGAAATGAAATTAGTTCTGTCTTAAAAACCGATAAATACACCATTGCCTTTTTGCAACCGGCTGAACATGCAAAATTGTGTGTCGCCTCAGCAAGCTCACTCCTCAGCCCAGGTGCTGCCATAGAAATTCTCACTTCAAAAACAGTTTCTGTGCCTTATTGTATTCCAAAAACACACCCGCCAAAGTCCCTATTTCTTTGCACTTACAGCACAAGGTGTCTAATCATGTGTTTCTTGTACAAGCTAATGTCTTCATCTCTGCCCTACATTGATACTCATCAAATCTAGAAATCTCTACAACAACTTACAAAAGTTTCAGCATTAAGAAAGCTTTGTCCATCTATAAATTCTCTTAAATCACCTTCAATTTCCTTAGTTTGCCACTGGCTCCAGTGCAAGATCTGAAGCACACATACTCCATGATCAGATTTTTACTTAGTAAATATTCCCACATTTTTGGCACATCAAATTGGCTTATTAATTTCTACGCATGGTTAGACACAGTCACTGTTTGTAAACAGCTTAATTCAGCTAATTGTGATGCGTTAGTAATTCCAGTGATGTTCAGGACAATTGTACATGCTGTTAGGTAATTAGAATCCTCACTGGCAGTGATCACACTTATATCATTGCATTATGAATTACAGGCTAGCAATTTCTTTTCTCTATCTTACATTTAATTACTTTCCGCGACTAAACTTCTTCTTCATCCTTCTGTGACTACCTCTCTATTTAACTTCACCGCATGTGATTTCTCAGATGCTAGAAACAATCTACATGAATTTATGTTGGTGTTTTAACCACCTCAAAAAAGTTGAATCTCTTGTGTTGTTAATTACTTCTTTTGAAATTCTTTTTGGTTTTTCTTGTGTGTTAGGCTATACAGAAGCTTATGGAACAATAGCATCTAATTAAATTACTGTTGAACCTCCTTTCATCTCTTTCACTCTTGGTGTGTGGTTGGTAACCTCCGAAAAATTTGTATCTAAATGTTTTTCTTTCATTTTTGTCGGCTCCTCTATTTCCTTGGTAGTTGATGTCTCTACTGTTCACGCTGTTTTTACATTCCTGTCACACAATTTTACTAGTCACTTTGATAGTATTGTTGGGTTCCCATTATTAATATGTAGAAGTAATATGTTACTTGACACCTTTTCCTACTTCCCCAAAAGCTTCTCAAGTGTGCTGACTCCACAGTATGTAGCATAATGGTTTCCAAAATAAAATAATATTAATAATTTTCAAAACTCAATTAAATTTTTATTCTTAGTCATAAACCATATGACCATCTTATAAAAAGTTTAGTTTTTATGGTGACATACACAGAGACTGAGAATAGTATATACTGTGCGAGAACAGTCACTGCAGATACCAAAAAGATTATTTCTCTGATGTAGTTCAGTGTGGGAACAGAAAAGACAATATTAAAGTTTTGTCTGGTTCAAATATAAAAATACTACCTTCGCTCTTTAATTTGGGGACTATTCGAAGAGTGTATAAATTGGACGAGATTTGTGTCCCATAGTGGCCGACAAGATCAATAAAACAGAAGATTAGCCAATAGTATCTGATAAGTAGTCCCTTCCAGATTCTCTGCACTGAACCCATGATTTCTGGCATGAGAGGAAACTTCTTTTATACCTAATAGTTGCTTGGATAAAATATTTATTGGTGGTGCTGGTGGATGCAGACTAATGATCTTTTTATAGCTGATTTTAATTTGGTGATCAAACCTATCCTAGAAACAAATACAGTGAATTACCAAATTTAAGAAAAGTGTAGTTTTGCTATCAAAATGATAATCTGGAAAAAAAAATCATTAATACTCTAAACACATGTTAACACAAGTAACAAGCATATGTAAAATAGTTGCTTCTGGCTGATTATATTAAAAACCTGTTGTTGGAGAGGAGTGCAAGTTGCATTCAGTAAGTTGAAAATTCATTAATATGTGTTTTGATGTTTTGTTATTAAGAAAGTTTTCTGTTATCTCTAGTGGTTTTTTCGCCCCCTTTTATTTGCTAAACCTGTATTCATAATATTTTTATTTTAATATATTTTTCTTGCTAAATTTCAACAAAATTTTTTTAGAATAATGCTCTTTTACTCTGCTTTTACAGGTTTTCTCTTGAGCAGTGTTCATCTGAAATAGATATATCCATTGTAGACAGGATAACAGCTATTCTAAATCCACAGCCCTTGTGCAGGCGAAACCCAAACAAAATTGTTGCTGCATCAGGAGGTGTTAAAGATGTAACGGTAAAATTTATTAATTGTATACATATGTATGACATGAAAAAAAGATTAAAAAATTAAAATATTGCATTTAGAAATTAAGCATTTTGTATACCTATGTATAGTTTATGATAAGAGGTATGATAGTTAAGTTTGCGAAATCGTCCTAAAAAATGTTGCATACCTAATTGTTCAATACCACTTTGGTCACCTTCAAAGTACTCCTTTCAGAAAGCTATACTACAATGCTAGCACCTGTGCCAATCTTCAAAGCAATTTTGGATTTTTTTTTAGTGGTATTAGTCTCGATGATCTTGATATCATCAAAACATCATTCTTTTTAAGATTCTGTGATCTTCTGGTAAAGAAAGAAATCATTGAGGCAAATTTAGATGAGTATGGCAGGTTTTCTGTCCCAATTATTTGTTTTCCATACATACAGCACTGTGTGTGCAGCTGAATTGTCTGTGAAAAATTCTGTTCACTTGCATCTTACGTTTTCACACTACCTGTATAATACTCCCTAACTTGATTATTTATTTGTTGAATATAGGCAATGTTTTCCTCCATTCCATTTGTTACCGACCGCCTTAAACTCTAATCATCGGTCACTTATTCCCTACCCTCAGCAAAATGTGCAATCCACTTTGCATTTCACTTTTCTGCAAGGCATTCTGGTCATACATCTTCGTTGATACATCCTATATTTCACTCCAACTCTTTCCCTGTTTCACAAGAAATTATATTTTATTCTTTGCTTTAATTCCACCTCAGACAGTTTCACAAGAGTACATGCACAAAACACAATGCCTACAGCTCAGCACCAATCCAACACAAAGCAACATGAACACTACAAGTCTGAAGGACAAGGGTTATGAAATCTTACAGAGCAGCTTGCATAGTGTTCCTGTTTCATGGTGATAATTTCATGAACTTAATTGTCAGACTACATAACTGCTTAAAATTATTATGCTAGGGAAATTAAACAGATGATTTACTGAAGTAGAAGATAGGATTTCTGTAATGGGAGTAAAATAGAAGAAGACTACAATCACAAAATATTTGATGTGACTTCTTAGCCATATGAGAGATCCACGAGACACATGGAAAGTCTATTAACATGTACACATGTGCACCTTTTTACACTTGCTTCATTTTCCCCACAAATGTCTAAGGGTTCAATTAAAATGCCGTGCAGTTTTATTCTTATTTTTTTGTGTTGTCACCATCCTCCTGCAATGTACTTTGTAACTAATGGGTTTACTGTCCTTGTTCTCATTTGTATTCATATTGGTTTTAAGCATTTGCCTTTTCATCACTGTCATCATAATGATTTTTATGACCAAATTCTATTTGTCTTTTCTTTTTTCACAGATCCAACAGGCCTTCTTTTATCAGGCTGTAGAAAGTTCTTCCCTACCAGATAGCAAAATAGAAATAAGAGTGTCATCGCCAATGTTAAAAATCAATCTCAGGTGATCAGATAAATATATTTTCTTTTTCAAATAGTGATTCTGTTGTAATTAGTAAATTTGGCCGCACATTCAGGAATGTCTCATTTTTTATAGTCATTATTGTAAATGCAGAAAACAGATTTTATTATTTTCGCTAGATTTCCAACCCCAGATCTACGACCTATTCATGACATGGATCGTCCTCCATGGTGGAAACGTTCCGTGAGGAAAGATATTCTTGTGTTTGACTTAAATGATGTTTCTTTCCATACTGTGGTTGATAGCAGCAACTCATTTGGGAAATATGAATTCCAGTGTAAGGATATAGAAGGGCTGTTTCAGGTATGTACAAATATTTTTTTCCTTGCCTTGACTTTTTTTTAAAAGAAATTTTCTCCAGGAAATATGTTTTTAAATTGTTTTTATTTACAGGAAGCAGATACTGATATATTGGTACCTTTCCTCCGTGCTTCTGCTGACGACAAAAATGGGAATTCTCTGCCTGATGGAGGCAAGGGATTTGGCTGGCCGAGGTAACATAGTATAGTTAGGCCATGAAAGATCAGTATTTTTATTTCTTATTCTTTAAGAATCAAAGCTTTTTTATTTTATTTTTCTAGGCTAGTTATTACCGTGTTCCCTGAAAGTAGTCCAGCAGATTTGGATGACATTCCAGAAAATGATGCAACAGAAGATTCTATGCCACATTCAACAGTTGAAACTTTAGAAAAAGCTACATACAAAGAACCATCTCCTTTCAGTTCAAAAAAAGTAATTCATGAAAGTGATACTCCACACAGTAGATCTGTCAGTCAACCAGAAGGTAATAATGCTATTCAAAGAAACGCTTCATATTTTATCAGACATTTTCTCTGTTGCAACACTAATTATATCATTCTTGTAGGTGATGGAGAAGAATTAGTTATTCCTGGTGAGAAACAAGAAATGGCTGACTTCATTGAACATGCATCTAGAAATTGCCAAATTCAGCTTGAAATAAATTTGCCTTGTGCAAGTATGCAGATTTCATCTAAACACTTATATGAGCTAATATACAACAGGTAATGGTTTTTAATTGATTTTTTAAATTTATTTATTTTTTTAAATGGCAATTTTATCAAACTCATAGCTTCAATTTTTTATGACAGAAAACCATAATAAATCAATAGAACTTAAAGTGGGAGGTAATAATTATATCATCAATATGATAATAGCAACAATGGAATTGCTGTTAGGCAATGACAAGAAGTCTTTAATTTGATTTAAAATTAAATATTTCTTTTTAGGATAAACACAGATATGTTCTTGTGGGAACCATCTGCCCCAAAACCATCAAACACTGATACATATTCTGGAAAAAGCTCAGCAGGTGTTGACTTAGCCTCAGCTTTATTCCAAGAGCAGTTATACCCTACTTTCAGTTTATGTAAATCTGGAATACAGTATGGTAAGAATATAATATCAAATTTAGTAGATATAGAAGTACAGTGCCCTCTCTAACAATTTACATAATGCTTGAAGATCTCTCGGGCATGTGGCCAGATCAATTGATCATGGATGAACGAATTTTCGACGGTGTAACGTGCCATCATCTACAGATTGTGCCTGCTGGCCAGTTTGAGGAGTACAGTCCAGGCCACATGCCCGAGAGATCTTCAAGCATCAGATTCGCTGGGAAAACCCATGATTATATAATTTACATAATGTTTTACAGATTCTGACACAGATTCAGATGAAAATGAAGGTGTCTACTATTCTGTGTATGAACACCGTCAGCGTCAGAAGAGACGTCAACAAACTGAAGGTGCAGGATCTCTAGGACAGAGTATGCTGAGTGTCAACCTGACTGTCAGCCAGGGTATACTAAATGTGTTCGCTCCAGTTAGGGTAATCAAAATTTTCTTGGTTCTTCACTAAAGTGAATTTAAAGGGTAGATTAATTATGAATAATTTAAAGAGAGAAAACCCATCACTATTACAGTATTTTGATTGTCTAGTGGTGTATTTATTTTCCTATCCTTCCCTATTTCCATTGCCTAACATCATTTTCACTGTCACATTTATTGTTGGAGGGGTATACTGTAATGTCATTGGACAGGTGGTAGGAAAAAGGTTTCAAAATCCTGCACTTGTTGGAGAGAGTGATGAGGGGATGCACAAGAGAAGTAAAGGAATTGGTTTATAAAACTTTGATCAGACCATTGCTCGAACATGGTAGTGTAGTATGGGACCCACATTTTGAGTATCAAATACAGGAGTTGGAGAAGGTACAAAGAAGGGCTGCTCGATTTGTTTCTGGAAATTATCACAGAATGCAATCAGTGACAGATATGATAAAGGAGCTTGAATGGGATTCATTGCAAGACAGGAGGAGGATGAGGAGGGTCATGGGAGTGTACAGGGCGTATACTGGCGATGAGTCATGGAAAGATATTGGTGTAGGTATGAAAAGTAGTTCATGGAAGGGAAAAGATGACCATGACCACAAGCTGGCACTCGATTTCAGGCACAAGGGTGTGGGAAGATTTTCTTTTTTAGGTAAGGGTGTCAGGGATTGGAATGAGTTACCAAGGGGAATGAGGAATAACTTACCGAAAACTTTAAACGAATTTAAAGTTAAAATTTGTTGAGGGGCAAATGTAGGTAGGTGCAGGATAGGGGGAAGTTGGGTGCGTAGGGAAATTGCCACTGGAGCGTGTGCTCCATTGCAATTAAAATTAAATTAAATGTCTGTGTATTGTAAAAAATTATTTAGACAAGGTGCTTGATAACAAATGATTATTTGAAACCACAGTTTTCATTTTAAAGCATTACTTCCCAAGTTTGCAATCCTCCATTTGCTAAAGAATGTACAAAAAGTTATTGAATTGATTTTTTCCCACTCACCAACACGTTATTTCACTTCCTGAGCTCTATAACTCTTTTGACAAATTCTGGGAAATTTTTTTATGGTCTCATTGGATTTAAATTGATGGTCGTAAGAAAACAGATTTCAATTTAGAGTAAATAATAAAATATTAATAGGTTAATATAGAAGTTGAAGAGTACTTGAGTTTCGAAAAATTCTCATTTCAGTAGTGGTAGGCTGGAAAAATTTTCCATTTTTTATAAAACATACATGGTGTGGCAAGGGAAACTTCCTTATTTTAAAAATAAGGAGATACCAGTTAAATTCTTTTTCCACATTACAGAGAGACATTTTAAGTTTTGCGTTTTAAAAATTATGTCAGTAAGGTGACCTCCGTTCTGGTTAGTGCATTGAGATAGTAGATTTTTAAGCTTTTCTCCATTATTCCAGCATATCGATGGGTGTGTTATCAATAGCAGCTTAAATATTGTTCTTCAGTTGAACCAGGGTCCTTCGATGGCCGATGTAAACTAGGAATTTCAGATAGCCCCACAAAAAAAAAAAAGCCTCCTTAATCATATGGACATAACAAACAGACTTGACTGTAACTGTGTGACCGTTTTCTTCAAAAAACTGTGGTCCAATAATGCTTACTCTGGACAGTGCACACCAAACAGTCACACGTTCTGTATACAGAGGTTCTCATGAAGTTCTTGGGGATTTGTGCCAATGGAATGTTACAATATTGTTCACACAACTGTATAGACAAAAATGAGCCTTGTCGGTAAAGAATACTATGGAATCCTGAGGCATACTGTCAATAATGCCATTGCATGCATTTTTTCATGAATGAAAATCATTGGATTAAGTTTTTGAACCACTGTAAATTTGTATGGATGAAATTGCAGTTCTTCATGAAGAATTCATCTCACAGAAGAATCAGACATCCCAAGAGATATGCATGTTTGCATGCAGACCACCTAGGAGATCACATAATTGACTGCGTAACCTGCTCGATATTTTTGGGTTTCCTAACGGTTCTTGAACTTCCAGTTTTTTTGCACATCACCGATTTTCCTGAATCGGTCCACCAACAAAAGAACTGATTTCATGACCTTTAGGTGCGATATTAAAGTAATTATTGAATGCACATTGCATACTGATGATTGAAAGGCCACTTGAAAAGTGTGCCACTAAGGCGAACACTTACTCCTCCCCCGTCCTCTGCATGATTGTTACTAAACCTACATGTCAAAAAACATTTGAATGATCGCATCCTCACCCTTTTCAGAATAACTGTCGCCTCAAGGTATGCATTTCAAATAAGGAAGTTTCCCTGCTGCTCTCTGTATTTACATCAACAACAGAAAAACAGTTACAACACCCTCCATGATTTCCTCAAATCACTCCAGGTGAATGCCGGGATGCTTCCTTCAAAAGCCCATGGCCGAATTCCTTCCAATTCCTTCCCCCCCCCCCCATCCTTTCCCGTCTCTAAAGACCTCACTGTTAAGAGAAAACTACACCCTCCCCCCATAATGTTCTACTGTTGATAAAGGGCTAGACTTGAAAATATCTATCTCGTGTTTTTGTCTATTCTGTGTGTTCGTGCCCCACATCCATCATCTAAAGGTTAGTGGTGGCTCATTTCCCTACCCTAATTTGTTATTACTTTTCCATACTTAGCACCTTTAATTTCATTGTTTATAACTAAGAAAGGATAGGGAAATACGACCCAACACTTATCCCAGATGAAGGCAGCTGGGAATGATGAACATAAAAAAGGACAAACATAAGAAACGCAATAGTTTGGCAGTTGGCATTATTCTTGCCAAAAGTGGGACAGCAGGTGGAGCCAGACGTGCAGACACTGATGGCCGGCTGGTGAATTCACATATATATATAAATTAGGATGGGGAAATGAGCCGCCACTTACCTTTAGATGATGGATGTGTGAATTTTTTTTCAGTTGTTTGCACATGTGTCCATTAACTGATTAACTGAGGTATACTGCCCTTCCGCGACGGGTCCTTGTGTACAGTTTTGCTTTATACTTGCTATTCATCATCGTTTTCCAGCCTGTGCTCTTCTACCCCCACCCTCACTCCTGGTGTTTTTCTCCCACCATGAGCCACCAACATTGTGGCTCATGCAGTTGGCTGCCGGCTGCTTGCGTGCAGCCATCTCACTTCTACTGAGGAAGAGCCATGCTCGAAAATTCTATTCTTTGTGTGTTTGTGTTTTTTCGTGTACCAACGCTGCTGGAATCCCCTTCTTTGGTAAGAAGTAGTTTTTTTATCCTATCCTAATGTTCAATATATATATATATATGGCCGTTAGCATGTACACATCTGGCTCTGCCTGGTGTCTCACTTCTGGCGAGAATAAGTCTAATTGCTGAAATATTGTCTCTCTTGTGTTTGTCTTTTTATGTTTTTCATTCCCGGCTGCTGTCATCTGTGGTGAGTGTTGGGCCTTATTTCCCTATCCTTCCTTAGTTTTATTGTCTTAAGTATTTTCCAGCTAATTGTTTATATATATATAAAACTAAGGAAGGATAGTGTAATAAGACCCAACACTTGCCACAGATGAAGGCAGCTGGGAATGACGAACACAAAAAGAATAAACACAAGAAATGCACAATGTTTCGGCATATAGCCTTATTCTTGTAGAAGTGAGACACCAGGCGGAGCCAGACGTGTTCACGACGATGGTCATCTGGCGAATGGCATGGCCGGGTAAGATGGTCATATAGGAGGGGGGAGGGGGCGAGGAAGTGCAAATAGAAGATCAATAATCAATAATGCTGAAGTTATATTATCATTGAAAGTGGTAGATCAACATAATAACTGAGTGACGAAATACGTGTAAATCATATTTTGAAAAACATAAATAAAGTATAAGCAGTATAAATATTACTTATAATAAGTGCTGGGTCTGGTAGGAGGGATTTATTAGAGATTGAGGCCTGGAGGATGTCTGGTGTCCAGGATATTTTGATAGGCTAGTTCCTATCTACGTAATTCAGAGGAGGTTGTGTTATCAGGGAAAACTCGGATCGCCCTAACTGAGAAACAGTTGTCAAAATTATTTAGTTTGTGGGAACTGGTATGTTTTGCAACTGGATGGGCCTCATTGTTAGTTAGTATACACTGTCTGTCTGTTGCCATTCATTCTGATAGGTGGGTTAGTAGTGAGGCCTGTATATGAGCTAGAGCAATTGAGGCATGTAAGTTGATATATGAGGTGTATTGTAATGCAAGTAGCACGACCAGTGATAGGAAATGTTTCACCTGTGGTGGAATTGGAGTAAGTGGTAGTAGCTAGATGCATGCTGCACGTTTTATAGCGGGGTCTGTTACACATGAATGATCCCTGTAGTAGTTTGGGGGAATTACTGGGTGAGTACCAACAAGATATTTTTTAGATTAGGTGGTGTGCTAAAACATTTTCGAGAGGAAGAGGGTAGGATGGTGCGCACGCAGGGGAAGGAAGGTAGGAAGTTACACCCATGACAAAGGATTAGGTTAATTGATTCCAAACCAGGGAAGAACTGGGTGATGAAAGCGGGGCTGCGGTTAGTTTCAAGGGGTTCAGCCTTGGAGTGGCTGTGCACAGGAAGAGCTATAGCATGAGAGATTTGTTTGTGTATAAAGTCGGAATGGGGGGGGGGGGGTAGTTGCGGGAGATGAGAGCTCCAGAAAAGTTTTGTGTGTATCGGGAAAGAGATTCTTCATCAGAGCAGAAGCGCCTTCCATGGACGAGACTGTACGGAAGGGAACGTTTGGTGTGAGAGGGATGGTAACTGTTGAAGCGAAGATAGTGCTGTAGATTTGTAGGTTTGATATGAACAGAGGTATGCAGGCGCTCATTATGTAAAATATCGAGAAAGGTAACATGGCAGTGGGAGTATGTCCAGGTAAAGTTGATGGAGTGGTTGTTTAATGAGTTGAGGAAGTCTATTAGATGATTCTCTTTGTGGGTCCAGGTCATAAAAATGTCATATATCTGAACCATACAAG
Organism: Vandiemenella viatica; assembly: GCA_031002005.1. Classification (NCBI taxonomy): domain Eukaryota; kingdom Metazoa; phylum Arthropoda; class Insecta; order Orthoptera; family Morabidae; genus Vandiemenella; species Vandiemenella viatica. Next base: position 222,534,828 of record JARYHS010011408.1, on the reverse strand, counting down.
AAGTTAACTGGAAAAATTGTTTAGGAATTGTTGTTCCAGACGGCCCAGGATAAGGTTCGCATAGGATGGTGCAATGTAGGTGCCCATAGCAGTGTCGTGTATCTGGTGGTAAATTTGAGAGTCGAAGGAAAAGTAGTTGTTAGACTGAGGTTTGCCAAGGAAATGAGGAAGGATGTCTTGGGTAGGCTGTTGGGATGCCGCATTTCTAGGAAGTGTTCCATGGCACTGAGTCCCTGTCCGTGAGGGATGTTGGTGTAAAGGGAAGAGACAAGGAAGGAGACTGATGGTAGAGGAATGGGGACTGTGTAAAGTCATTCGAGGAAGTGTGGAGTGTCTCTTATGGATGAAGGGAGGTTCTGTACAGAAGGCTGGGTGTGCTGATCCATAAGAGCTGAAATCCGTTCAGAACGCGACCCATATGCCGAAACTATAGGTCACCCTGGGTTTCCAGTTTTGTGGATCTTGGGAGGAAGGTACAAGGTGGGGATATGGTGGTTCTGTGGGGTAAGGAGGGACGAAGAGTAGGGAGAGAGTCCTTGTAAGGGACCTTGAAGGTCAAGGAGAGCGCGTACTTTTCGGCATATTGAAGTTGTAGGATGTGGAAGGTATGTAGTGGTGTCAGAGAGCTGTCTCAAAGCTTCAGACCGAGTGTGGTGGGTAAGCGGTTAATGCTCTGCCCTCGCATTCGGGAGGATGCTGGTTTGAATCCCCATCCAGGCATCCAGATTTGGGTTTTCCATGTTATCCCCAAATCACTCCAGGTGAATGCCGGGATGTTTCCTTCAAAAAGGCCATGGCAAAATTCCTTCCCGTTTCTTGTCCCCAGTCCCATCCCGCTTCTAAATACCTCAATTTCAACAAGGCGTAAAGCCATAAGTAAAAAAAAAAACAAATCTTCGGCCTCGTAGTCACTTTGGTCCATGACTATGGTTGTAGAGTCTTTGTTGGCTGCGAGAATGATGATGTTCCTATTCTTAGAGAGTTCTCTCATGGCACGGGTTTCAATAGTACTGAGGTTGTTGGAGTGGGAAATAAAGTTGAGGAAAGATTTTGTAACATAAAGGGGGGATGGTGTTGAGGAAGGAGAGGTAGATCTAGTTTGGATGGAGATGTGAAACGCTCTAGTCAGGACTGAGTCTCATCATACCGAATATCACTATCACCCCGAGTGACAAAGTGGTAACGCCACTGAAGAGTGCGGCAGAATGCTTAAGATACCTGGAGAGCAAAGCGGCATGATCAAACTTTGGGGTTGGAGAAAATGACAATCCCTTAGAGAGAACAGAGAGTTGAGATTCTGATAAAGGAGAAGATGAAAGGTTGACCACAGATTGCTGTGGTTTAGCAGGAGGTAGGATGGAGGCTTTTGGAGTGGGTGGTAGAGGGGTTGGATGGGGGAGATTGAAAATGTGGGCAAGACAAGGGGTTTTGGAAATCAAGGGAGCTGTAGGAATGTGTTGAGTATGATTGGGATGTTGGTGAGGTAGGGGTAGACCTATAGTCAGATAACTTTTTGCAAGTGCAGAAAGCTTGCACAAATGTTTTTGTGCTTATTGTCCTAGGATCTGTATACAGTCTGTTAGAATCTTTTGTAACTGATTACTTGCATTTGGGGCAAAGAATTTTGTGTGAGGAGATAAACTGGGCAGAATGCGAGCCTGCTTTGTACAAGAGCTGTTGAAGGACAAGTTTGGTGAAGTTGAGTGATTGGGTAGATCGAAAGGAGTGGAGTGATGGGTGGATTTGTGGATAGTAGCCAGAGACAATGAGTTCAATGGTTAATCCATTTGGAGGAATATTTAGAGAAAGGCGGGATTGAAGGATGAGAGTCTGTAAGTGTAGTTTGGCGAGGCGATAGGTGTGGAACCTGTTGGAAAAGATGTATGAATCTTTGGGTGACATGTTAGAGGAAATTAATTAATATGAGTAATGTTGGACAGTTTTAGGCCTCATTACCCTCCTGGGTTGTGATGGCAGGGGAACAACTAAAGAAGGTAAACAAACAGGTTCAAGTACTTGGGGAGTGTATTAGAGGAATGTGGAGGAAATGATGGCGAGATAAGTGAAAGAGGAAGACAAGCAGAGGCATTCCTAAGGAGCATTATAAGCCTGATATGGAATAAAGAGGTGCCACAGAGAAGCAAGAGAGTAATCTATCATATGTACTATGTGCCTATCTTAACTTATGCTGCTGAAACATGGACAATGAAAAAAGCGGGATATCAGCAGAGTACAAGCAAGTGAAATGAAGTTTTTAAGAGGTAGAATGGGAGTCACTAAAATGGATAGAATAAGGAATGAAGTGATTAGATGCACCATAAAAGAGAAACCCCTACAGGAAATGGTAAAGAGGACCAGACTGAGATGGTATGGACATCTCAAGAGAATGGAGGCTCAGAGAATCCCGAGAAAAATCCATGGAATTAAGATGCATGGTAAACGACCCAGAGGAAGACCAAGAGATGGATGGCTGAAAGGAATGGAGGAGGCTGTACGGAAGAGAGTAGAGGACTGGAACAAAGTGGTGACAGAGAGGTGGTGGGATGAAAGAAGCAAATGGAGAGGCTTGTGCATAAAGCAGATCCGGCCAGAGGCTGGAAACTGTTGAGGATGATGATGACCCTCCTGGGTTACATATATCTGAAACCTTAGAAATATCCTGTTGTCTTATATGATTTACCCATAGCTGGAAACACTTAATCAAAAAGTATCGCTAATCCGTTATGTAAAAAGTTAACTTCGATAATCGTTAAAGCATTATATTTTTGCAGATTTAACTCAAGTTACAGTTATACATTAAAAGTTAACCATCAACAATACGTCTACCCTATGTACATCTGGAAATTGAGTTCTTACTGGGGTTCAACGTTATAATCAGCTTCTCAAATTTATCGGATGCTACATACAACATGTAATGGAATCATGTTGGCAACGTTTACAATGCATTGGTCCACACTAGCTGGAGATATGCCACTGTCAGTAACTACGACGCCAAAATATTCACCAATGCTTTGTTGACATAACCTTTTATTAGCAGGTGGAAATAATAATAATAAAAATGTTTTTGCTGCTATCTACAGCAGAATCTACAGCAATTGAAGAAGGCTTTGGATTGTTTTTTCCTTATCCCAAAAGTTGACACTGCTTCTACTTATTCTTCAAACTGTATTGTTCGGATTTTTTGCATCCTTTTAATGTGTTGTTTAAGATTATTAAGGCTAAAAAACGCAAGACTTGATCGTAGAAAGTTTAGACAAGCACAGTTTGATAAATAAATTGTCGCCCAATATTTATTTAAATGTAATATAATCGCATATATGTGGCCAAGAATTTTTAATCTTCTCGTTGATATTGCTAGCATTTCTGATTTTACTAACAATTTTTAGATCTTCAATTTCCATGATTTAATCATGTAATGAATATCAATTTAATTTATTTCACTAACAAACTCCAAACCAACACAAACTAAAAACTTGCACTATATTCCTCATAGTAAAAAAGTTAAGTTGTAAAAAATACCAAAATCAATCAGTGTTCGAATTTGAAACAAGTAGTGACCACCGGTTTACAGACATAATACAAACCTTCCACAACTTAAGGATTCCTGCTCACACCGATGCCATGCCTAGCATAACAGTTATAATGCATCACACCCGTACTTTGCATTACCTAATTTGTTCACTATTTGACTTGCTGAATGTACAATTCAAACAAAGGAAATTACGTCAACAACAAATGTAATGAACTAAAGTTAATGGAAGTTCAGTTTAATGGAAGTCAAGAAGAAAGTTACGATTTCTTAGGTTACTTAAAAGTTACATTTTTTGCAGTTTTGATAACTTCATTAATTAACAATTAATTATTTTCTGCCCAGCTGTGGATTTATCCTAGACAAAACAGAATTCAAGTGTTCACAGCAAAATGTATGGAGAAATCTAATGCACCAAGTTACTGATAAATTGATTAAACTGCAGAGGCTTCCTCAGTGTACCATTGAATAACACAGGAGGAGCATTTCAATACTACTGGTAAATTATTTTTGTAGATTACTAGTATATTTAGTTTTATCCCTTGTAATAGGTTTTTCTTTCTCTTTCAGGATTCGGGAGGAAATGTCATTCCTGGTCAGCATGGAGAACTTGAAATTCATTTTGAGGATGGCAATATGTTTTCTGTTTCTGGGTATAGAGGAAAATCTGGTCTTGGATACGTCTGCCTTCAGGTTAATCAAGCTGCATTTTATCATAATGGTAACTAACTTTCCTATTTTTGTAAGAGAAGAAAAACAAACAGATTATAATCATGTACATTATTAGAACTAGACTAGCATTTGCCCGCTGCTTCACGCGCGCGTGCCTTGGCAGGTGTAGAAATTATTTACCGATTTTATTCTCTTATCAGACATTAACGTGGAAAGGCATGAACTGTTAATGTATTCTGAATAGTTTCGTTTGTTTCGGTTAATACGTTAGGTTCGGTTTTCATACTGATGTCAGAGAGTTGTTATATTCATATTTTAACGTGATGCAATTGATTCAATAGTAGAAAAGGTTCCTGAAAAATTAACAGTAGTAATTCGTGGTTGTAATTATTGTGCGAAGTATAAACACTTATTGTTTAGAAAGGCTTTTATTTTTGCGTTATAAGTAAATAAAGCAATGCTTAAGTGAAATAATGTACTATCTTCAGCATACTTCGTAGGTCACTCAATGTAATGACTCTGTGTAGACCACGTTTCTGGTCTGATTGTTCATTGTACATATGTACAGGCGTGATCTGCCACTCACCCTGGAGCAAGCAACGTATAGCTGGCCGTGCGAGAAACATGGTGTCCGAAGATCAATGCCTACGGTTCCTAGTGTCTGTCCCTGAGACTTGTTAATTGTCATGGCAAAACATAACGTTACGGAAATTGTAGGCGCTTAAATTTGAACGGGAAGTTTGAAGGAACCAATGGTATTCGTGGAAGGAATACTTCTTCTCCTCGTCCACATCCTGTTAAAATAACGGCCTCAATGATGTTTTGTGCAATGATTTCACCAGAAAATATAATGAAAAATATTGTTTCCATGATACTTAACTAAAAAAAGTTTATTTTTAAATGTGGATACCGAGGATTGCAACATAACCGCGGTGCCATAAATTTATGTAAATATAGCAGTAATCTACGACTTAGTCCTCTTGGAAGTGTGCTGAAATATAAAAATTCGTTACCAATAATCACAGCATCTCAATTTTTCTGATTTATTTATTTTTTGTTGTTTTTTATTTTTTATTGTTTGGATATTGGTTTTATTTTATGTTGATACACCATCAATTATTCCTGCTTTAAAATAGAAATTTACGTGAATTGGAGCTACTTTATTTCAAATCGTCGTATCATTACTGTCATTATTTCAGTCAGATATAATTAATCCAAAAATGTCGAGATGTGATCATGGTACAGTTTATGTAGTAACGTGCATGTAACTGAAACAATTATTTCTGAGTGGCAACATTATGGCAAGTTGTGAATCGCTTGAAATGCAACCTGACAGCTGATATGATGCTTTGTTATAGGCCTAAGAGACGATGCCTGCAGCTTTATAATCTACGTGGTGTAGCATTAGGATATGAAACATTTTTAATTTAAGTTTCTTTCAATATAGCCGTATTTTCTATGGAATTATTTCAGTCGCATGTAAGTACCTGGCGAAACAACAGCCTGGACCAGATGACAATTGACTCGTTTTGTTTAGCATCAGGCATAACGGGTTTAGTTTTAAAATTTACGCGGTGTAGAATAGAATTTTAGGATGCCTAGTTATATTTGAAATAAAAATTCGTTACCAATAATCACAGCATCTCAATTTTTTCTGATTTATTTATTTTTTGCTGTTTGGATATTGGTTTTTTTTTTATGATACACCATCAATTATTCCTGCTTTAAAATAGAAATTTACGTGAATTGGAGTTAATCTTGGTTTCAAATCGTCGTATCATTATTGTCATTATTTCAGTCAGATATAATTAATTCAAAAATGTCCAAATGGATCACGGTACAGTATATGTACTAATGTGCATGTAACTCAAGCAATTATTTCTGAGTGGCAAAATTATCGCAAGTTGTAAATCGATTGAAATGCAACCTGGACAGTGATGACAGCTGATATGCTTTGTTATAGGCCAAAGGGACGATGCTTTTAGCTTTATAATTTACGCGGTGTAGCATTAGGATAAAAATTATCGCAAGTTGTAAATCGATTGAAATGCAACCTGGACAGTGATGACAGCTGATATGCTTTGTTATAGGCCAAAGGGACGATGCTTTTAGCTTTATAATTTACGCGGTGTAGCATTAGGATATGAAAATTTTTTTATTTGAGTTTCTTTCAATATATCCTTATTTTCTATGTAATTATTTGAGTCGCATGTACCTGAATTTTCGGATGCCTAGTTATATTTGCACGTTATAGCCACGAGACATATTAATCGAATAAAGTACTTCCAAATATGTGCAATTCCGCACAAGTCATTATGAAAGAAGTATGTTTTATTACTTGCTGATATTTATAATAGCTGTTTTTCAGACATCGCTCTTCGAGAAAAAACTGAATTTCGTATTAAGTATTGGCTTATTGTGGCTGTATTGTACAGCGTTCACTTAGCAATTTTGTTCCAGAGACAAACTGTATAACAGTCTACCAAAGACAATACATGTCTTCAATATTAGTAATTCAACAGACCTGTTACGATTCAAGTAAATGCTGATTATACTTGATTCACGTATTCTTTTTATTTTGAAGTACTGCGGTCCAGAAAAATGAATCGCAGAAGTAAAAAAAAAAAAAAAAAGGAAATCCTAAATTTTGTCAGGTCTCTTTATGAAAGGAGTGACCGTCTGAATGTGTATAATTATCTGTGGTCTACAGTTTCACATTTCTGAAGTTTTTTACTGACTTGCTTCTTCCCATGGTACATATTAGTCGTTAGCTACTTCTGCAGATGTTGATCAGCAACATTAGCTTTAAAAATTTGGAAACACCATGCAAATTGATGCGGTAGTTTTTGCGTTATTAGAGATCAAGCCTCACTACAAACGCAGCTTGCTTACAGATTTATAATAGTATAGATTTAACATCTGTAATGTTACATTTAGTTGTGAAGTAAAATATGTTTCCTTCCTTATTTTGTGTAATAGAATCACTTGCTGAACTCAGATGTGATGTTTTGATTATAGTACAAGATCATTGTCAGTAAATTGAGAGTTACCTTTCAGTAAACTTTTGTAACATATAGAAAAGTTTGGTCTTCAAAATAGTGATATGAAAATAAGTTTTATGAATTGAAACAAAAAATTGCAGTTCTATGGTTCTATGTAGATCAGAATATGAAAGCAGACTATATCATATGGAAATACTGTATGAGGAAGTAATCATCATCATCATCATTATCCAGTTCCAGTCTCCCGGATGCTGATCACAAGCACTCTCCACTTCTTCCCATCCATGAACAGCTGATGTTCATGAAGAGTCCTACTATCATGTGCTAAGTCTTCCAGATCCTTTTTGATTTGGTCTATCCATTTCTTTTTGGACCATCCCACACATCTTTCCCCTTGATGGATCATATTAAAGTAGGCCTTTGCTCTTCTTTCTTCCTCCATCCTTTGAACATGTCCATACCACCTCAAGTGAGAACACTGTATGAATTTTGCCACACTGATGTTTATACTGGCCTCTACACAATTGATTTCATTCCTTACTTTGTCCTTTCTTGTTCTCTGAAGCATGGTGCGCACAAACTTCATTTCAGAGGCTTGAAGTCTACTATTGTCTCCTCTGGGTAGGGTACATGTTACTAGTGCGTAAGTCAATATGGGGATGTAATTGATTTTGAATAGCGTTTGTTTGCTCTTTCTGACACTTTATTGTCGCACAACAGAATTCTCACTTGGTTATAAAAGACTCCTGCATTATTGTTTCTGTTTGTAATTTCACATTTACTGGTTTTGTCTCTACTCAGAGTACTGCCAAGATATTTGAATTGGCCAAACTTTTGTAGTTGTTGATTGTTTAGGTAACTATTCACATTAGAAGTCCCTGTACCTGTTGCCATGACCACCTTCTTACTTTGGCTGATTTTCAGTTCTTATTCCTCAAACAGCTTGTTCAAAGCCTCCAGCTTCTCTTGCATGTCTTCTGCACTTTTCCTCAAATCATGACATCATCAGCAACTAGGGCTTTTGCTTCTTTTCCATGCACTTCTTTGGATTTCTTCAAGATGTCATCCATCACAGCAATGTAGAGTAGGGGTGACAGACCACTGCCCTGTTGTACTCCTCCTCTTGTCTCAAACCACTTTCTCTCTCCGTTGCCTATTTGCTCACAGGTTTTTGTGTTTTCTTACAGCATTTTAATCTTGTTGATTAAGGATCCAGATACCTTTCTTCTTTCTAGGCAATCAGAACTGCTGCTCTGATACTGCATTATATGGTATTCATTATGCATTGTAGTTGACAGATCTACCACACTCTTCTTGTCTTAAGTATCATTTAGGACAGTGATAAAATCAGCTGATCTATAGGAGTATGTATTTTTTGAGAAAAAAGCATGGATGATATATTATTTAAAAAAATCATTATTCAGCATACATCTGTAAAACATCTATGGACAGAAATGTTACTTTCAGAGAGAAGTACCAAGACATAGGCCACTCATCTTATTTTAGATAGTTATTTCTAAATGTTTACACTGTGTGATGTTACTACACATCACCTTAATCCACAGTAAAACAATTATTAATGATTTGACAGAATTTGACCCAAAATATCCTAAGTTGGCACGGGAAGGTTTGGTATATTTGATATTAAAATCCTAGGCATAGCCGGTGCTGCTTTTCTGTTCCTGCCTTTATGACCAGACATTCCAAATCCTCTTCACTGATTATGATTTTACCAAACAGTTGCATCCTATAGAGATAATCTTGTATGAATTAGTTGTAGTTTAATAATCCACAAACCAAATTGCATCAATTCACAGGAACATGTCTTCATTATCTGTTCATATTTGTACTTATATTAAGAAGAAACATTTTTATGGTTGTTGAAAATATAAAAGTAAAATGAAGTAAAGAAAAAATTTGATCTTACTCATCTTCCTAAATTTGTCAGATCCTTTGCTTCAGTTTTCCGTATTAAAAAAAAAAGTATTTAGTACCAATTTAATTGTGATGAAACACGTCAGTTCCAGCTTTCCCTACTTACATATTTTCTAATTTCATGAATTTTTATCTTAAATTCTTACACTGTTTCAGATATATTTTTCAGCGCTACTTCACTAATTTATTCCAGTCTGTCACTTTCTTACCTACAAAAGAAAATCATCTCCTCTGCCTGAAATTGAACAATAGTTTGTGCTATCATCATCTCTTCCCTAATTCTTCTAGCAATATCCATCCAGGCCTCTTCACGAATATATATCTCATACACAGCACTATTTACTGCCTCCCTTCTTGCAATGGCTCATAATACTGCTCTTTTGCTATATCAGTAACTGATTGTGTTCTGTGATAACTTCCACAAACAAATCTAGCTACCTTCCAGTGCACATTCTCCAAACCTGTATTTGATATCCAAAATATTCATCCTGTACTGCCCCACGATCTTCAAGCAGCAGTGCGGCCAAGTTTCTGTAACCCAATTCTCTCACTTCCCTGTTTGATAATATTCCAATTAGAGTAAAAATTGATACACCATTAATGGACAAATTTTAAAAAAAAATCACATAAGGTTTATAACATACCCACTTGTTTTTAGTATTGATCTTGACATGCTTCTCAAATGGTGAAAAAGAAAATTATGATAAAAGTGTATTAGTTGGATATGTTAATTTGTACAAACTTCATTATGAAATTGATGTAATGCATCCTAAGGACATTGATGATACAGAATATATGGCAGTAAAATTATATGATGCTTACTTGAAATGTGACTTAAAAGTTGATTGAAAGTGAATAGTTTCTGTGTTTAATGAACAGTTAACAAGACCCTTGCTTGAACAGAGTGAAAGGATATAACGTTCTTCATAGTCTATAAAAAAAATTATTATTAATGGCAAATGGGAAGAGGAACATCAGAAAATTTGTAGATGCTTTCAATAGCACATTATGGCAGTAAAACATAAGCTTTCATTTGAGAGGACATGAAGTATTCTTGTTATTCAAATTTGCTGCTGTGATTCATAGAATTTTTTGTGTTCTAACGGTTTATTCTTTAAAGGAGGATGCAACAAATTAAATAACAACGAACATCTTTTGTCAACAGACACCCTATCACACTGTTTTGTAACAATAAATCTTCCCAAATTCATTATATGTGTGATGTACCACCTAGATGAATATTTTTTTCTGCCTTCCTGGCAAGCAGATATGAATAAGTATTTAATATTGTGATATTTGTTGATGGATGCTCAGCCTTTCATTCCAAAATGATTTGAGTCTTCCTGAAATTTATGAATGATCCCCAAGGGTGCAATACTACTCAATAAACAGACTTACAGAATTTTCTAGATAAGAATTTTGATTAATTTTCTCAAACCTAATTGCCTATTTACTTGACATTTATAAATGTTTCTCATGGTTGATGGAAGTACCTAAACCGCTACTCTTCGAAAATTCCACTGTTGCACCATAGCTTAATTGACTAATATTTGCTATGAAAATCTAGTAATACTGGAAGAAGACATGAACATTAACATACCTGCAGATCAGATTGACAAAAAACTGTTGAAAGAAAAACTTAGACTTACAAAACATTAAAGTTCAATGAACTAATTAAATTAATTAACATGGGCGAAATTAAAACTTAAACTTTTTTATATCATGAGTGAATATAATTAACCGCAGAAAATATAACAAACTATTGATGAAACAACATTATCACTGGGGTGCCCTTGAAATAAATATGCCACTTGACAACTACTGGTACACTTATATGTATAGGAATTACAAATTATGATAACACCACTTACCTTAGATGATGTATGGGGATTGTGAATACAAAGCGACGAAAACACACAGGCTATAATACTTTTTGGGTCTTAGCCTTTCACCAACAAGAGAACATTGTGTATGGTGGATGTTGTAGGAGACTGCCTCACCCTACAACACCCACCCTCTACAATATTCTCTTGTTGACTAAGAGCTATGTATGACCTGTCTTAATGTTTTTGTCTGTTATTTTTGTTCATTCCCCCACAAGCATCATCTAAGTTAAGTGGTGACTCATTTACCTATCCTATTTTTTATCCTTTTCGCTTTAGCACCTATTATTTCATATATATATAACTATGAGCAGGAAAATGCTTTCATGCAATGAAACTAAGGAAGGATAGGGAAATATGACCCAACACCACACATGAAGGCAGCTGGGAACGATGAACACAAAAAAGAACAAATGCAAGAAACACGCAATATTTCGGCATATTGCCTTATTATTACAAAAGTGAGATACCAGGCAGAGCCAGACGTGTACACGACGATGGACCAAACAGCCATCATCGTGTACACTAATATAATTCCTTTTCGCATCTTAGCACCTTTGATTTCATTCTTTACTATACATGTATTTTAAACATTCGGATAAAAAAAAACCACCGCTTACCATAGAACAGGATTCCTGCGGCGTCGAGGCACGGTAAAAACACATACACACATAGAGCAAATGTGTGAAGTAGAGTGAGATGGCTGAAGGCTGACAGCCAGCTGAGTTAGCCAACAAGGCTGGTAGCTAGCTCATTGTGGGGGGAAAAACAACAAGACAGGAACTGAGGGTGGGAGTAGAAACGCATAAACCAGAAAATAATGAGAAATAATAAACCATTCCATAGGAACCCATCGCGGAAGCACGGTAGACGTCGCAGATGGACCTAAATTGCCTCTTACATATGGATGTAGGTACAAATAACTGAGAAATGTGTGAAATAAAAGTAATATAAAAAATATTAGGAAATATAAAATTCAGCAAATTTCGAAGTTACAAACTACAAAAAAAATAGGCTCTGGTGAGTGATGGTTATGTGGGGAATCGTAGGAGGTGAGGGGGATGAGTGGAAAAGGGGGGAGGAAAATTGTTGCTATCTTAAATTTAGTCCTGGTGGTTGTCTGGTACCCAGTTGGTACTGATAAGCCAGTTCCCACCTTCTGAGTTCCGAGATGCTGCTTTTTTTCTGAGAGGATTCAGATGGCGCAAAATTTGTTGAAATTGTTGGTGCCGTGGGTGGTGGCATGATAAGATACAGGATGGTCAGGGTTCTGGGTGAATACCGATTGTCTGTTTCCATTTATTCTGATGGCCAGTGGATTCGTTGTCAGACCAATGTAGGAGGCCAGGCAATGATTACAGGTGAGTTGATACATAAGGTGGGAGGATACACACGTAGCAAGTACTGTGATGGGAAAGCTTTCCCCAATATCGGGGTCGGTAAAGGTAGTGGAATGCAGGTGCATACTGCATAATTTTCAGCGGGATCTGTTACAAGGAAACGAACTTTGGGGCTGTCCTGCAGCCTGGGGGGGGGGGGGGGGGGCCCTGTGTTTATGGACCAAGAGTTGGTTGAGGTTTGGAGGTCTGCTGAAGCAGGTTCTGGGTGGGTGTGGGAGGATTTTTGGAAGGAGGTTTCTCATCTCAGGGCAGGCTCGAAGGAAGTCGTAACCTTGTCGCAGGAATCGGTTGACAGATTCCAAACCTGGGAAGTATCGGGTGATCAAAATGGGGCTGTGTTTGGTTTTAGAGGGTTGTGGGCTGTTGATAGGTTGAGCGGGTTGTATTGTGGCCCATGAAACTTGTTTGTGAACTAAATCTGGTGGGTAATTGTGGGATATCAGGACTTCGGAGATGTTGCTAGAATGCTGTTGGAGGGCCTGTTCATTGGAACATGAATGCCAATGCTGTAGGGGAGGGAGTGTTTAATTTGATGAGGGTAGCAGCTATCTAATGAAGTTTGCCACCATTTTGGCTTCTCCCAGTTTCGTTAAATCTCTACCCAGTTGCACCAATCTCACTCCTTCAGAACCCGGGCCATCAGGGAGCTCTCGTCTGATCCAGACTTGATCATACTATCGGCAGACAAGGGCTCAACTACCGTGGTCAGGAACCTTGTGACTACGATAATGAAGCACAGCATTAGCTGTCTGCCACTAACACTTACCGCCCCCTCAATGCTGATCCCACACCTGAAGTCAATGATGGAATAAAAGACCAGTGGACCCCTACAAGGCCTCACTCCCCATTTTGTCTTGGTCTTCACTCCAAAAATCCGTGCACGCCTTCCTTAGGCTGGGCGCACATTGGTGCATAATCGACGCAGCGCAGCACAATTTCTGTGTCTCTATGTTTTGGGGCGGAACAGTGTGTATTCAGACGCAGAGCAGGGCAGCGCAGTACTGCGCCGCACGTGGCCTGCGCGACGTTGTGATCACAACACAGAAACTGTGCCACGCAGCTCACTCATGCCGGTTTTTGCCGTAACACTTCTTGCGTTATTTATAATCTTGCTATACTTATAATCATTTTCAACTATGGAATAAGAAAAATTGATTACTCTGGTTCGTAACCAACCTGCAATTCACAATATCAGTCATAAAAAATACATAAAAATTATATTTAAACAAGAGATTTGGACAATGAGCCCAACAAGTGGCGAGTAAATTCAGCATTTATTTATCATACAACTGTCCACTTACAATTTTCACTTTTCTTTTCTTTTTTTGAATTCATTTTTAATAAAACTATGAAAAAGATTGATATATATAGGCTATTATCACATTATTTGTTTTCTTATTATTTGTACTACATCATTCAATAGTGTCCCCGAGAATCACTTAATTTGTTGACACTGCTTTTTTAGTTTCAAGTGTTTATGTTCTGTTATATAGTGTTCTTAAAAATATAATCTTATCTTATATATATATAAAAATAGACGTGTTTTTCCCTATATTTCACTTTTCAGCCACCACTACCTAGCACAGATCACTGATGTTTGTGGGTGGAAGTAGCATGGAGTTTCCTGTCGTGCACAACGTTGGCCGAATGCCGATAGCTGTGGGGATGTGGGAGATATAATGATTAAAGTTGGTCAGTGCAGGGCGTTTTCATATTTCGACCAAAAATTCGTATCTCCATATACTTCTCTTTCCTGCCACAACTACATAACATAGACTTTTGGTGTTTGTGTGTAGTAGTAGAATCGTCTTTCCTGTCGTGCACTATGGTTGTTAGATGTCGGTAGCTATGGGGATGTGGGAGATATGGGGGTTGAAAGTGGTCGACCTGTGGCAATTTCATAGTTCCGCCAAAGACAAAAGTGTCATGGTGTATCATTTTTCAGCGAAAACTATAGATCACAGATAACTGGCGTTTGTGTTTAGTAGTAGCACAGAGTCACCTTTCGATCACAACAGCGGCCGAATTTCAGAAACTGTGGTATTGTGGTAGATATGGTGGTTGGAAGTGGCCGACCAAGGATATTTTCGTATTTCGACTGTCTCCGCATATGTCACTTTTCTGCCACAACTACATAGCATAGAGCATTGGTGTTTGTGTTTGGTAGTAGAATCGTATCTCATGTAGTGCACTATCATTGTTAGATGTCGGTAGCTATGGGGGTGTGGGAGAAATGGGGGTTGAAAGTGGTCGACCTGTGGCAGTTTCATACTTCTGCCAAAGACAAAAGTATCATGGTGTATCACTTTTCAGCGAAAACTACAGATCACAGATAACTGGCGTTTGTGTGTAGTAGTAGCATAGAGTCACCTTTCGATCACAACAGCGGCCGAATTTCAGAAACTGTGGTACTGTGGTAGATATGGTGGTTGTAAGTGGCCGACCAAGGATATTTTCGTATTTCGACCGTCTCCGCATATGTCACTTTTCTGCCACAACTACATACCATAGAGCATTGGTGTTTGTGTTTGGTAGTAGAATCGTATCTCATGTAGTGCACTATCGTTGTTAGATGTCGGTAGCTATGGGGGTGTGGGAGAAATGGGGGTTGAAAGTGGTCGACCTGTGGCAGTTTCATACTTCTGCCAAAGACAAAAGTGTCATGGTGTATCACTTTTCAGCGAAAACTATAGATCACAGATAACTGGCGTTTGTGTTTAGTAGTAGCACAGAGTCACCTTTCGATCACAACAGCGGCCGAATTTCAGAAACTGTGGTATTGTGGTAGATATGGTGGTTGTAAAGTGGCCGACCAAGGATATTTTCGCATTTCGACTGTCTGCGCATATGTCACTTTTCTGCCACAACTACATAGCATAGAGCATTGGTGTTTGTGTTTGGTAGTAGAATCGTATCTCATGTAGTGCACTATCGTTGTTAGATGTCGGTAGCTATGGGGGTGTGGGAGAAATGGGGGTTGAAAGTGGTCGACCTGTGGCAGTTTCATACTTCTGCCAAAGACAAAAGTGTCATGGTGTATCACTTTCAGCGAAAACTACAGATCACAAGATAACTGGCGTTTGTGTGTAGTAGTAGCATAGAGTCACCTTTCGATTCACAACAGCGGCCGAATTTCAGAAACTGTGGTACTGTGGTAGATATGGTGGTTGTAAGTGGCCGACCAAGGATATTTTCGTATTTCGACCGTCTCCGCATATGTCACTTTTCTGCCACAACTACATAGCATAGAGCATTGGTGTTTGTGTTTGGTAGTAGAATCGTATCTCATGTAGTGCACTATCGTTGTTAGATGTCGGTAGCTATGGGGGTGTGGGAGAAATGGGGGTGAAAGTGGTCGACCTGTGGCAATTTCATACTTCTGCCAAAGACAAAAGTGTCATGGTGTATCACTTTTCAGCGAAAACTATAGATCACAGATAACTGGCGTTTGTGTTTAGTAGTAGCACAGAGTCACCTTTCGATCACAACAGCGGCCGAATTTCAGAAACTGTGGTATTGTGGTAGATATGGTGGTTGGAAGTGGCCGACCAAGGATATTTTCGCATTTCGACTGTCTGCGCATATGTCACTTTTCTGCCACAACTACATAGCATAGAGCATTGGTGTTTGTGTTTGGTAGTAGAATCGTATCTCATGTAGTGCACTATCGCTGTTAGATGTCGGTAGCTATGGGGGTGTGGGAGAAATGGGGGCTGAAAGTGGTCGACCTGTGGCAGTTTCATACTTCTGCCAAAGACAAAAGTGTCATGGTGTATCACTTTTCAGCGAAAACTACAGATCACAGATAACTGGCGTTTGTGTGTAGTAGTAGCATAGAGTCACCTTTCGATCACAACAGCCGCCGAATTTCAGAAACTGTGGTACTGTGGTAGATATGGTGGTTGTAAGTGGCCGACCAAGGATATTTTCGTATTTCGACCGTCTCCGCATATGTCACTTTTCTGCCACAACTACATAGCATAGAGCATTGGTGTTTGTGTTTGGTAGTAGAATCGTATCTCATGTAGTGCACTATCGTTGTTAGATGTCGGTAGCTATGGGGGTGTGGAGAAATGGGGGTTGAAAGTGGTCGACCTGTGGCAGTTTCATACTTCTGCCAAAGACAAAAGTGTCATGGTGTATCACTTTTCAGCGAAAACTACAGATCACAGGTAACTGGCGTTTGTGTGTAGTAGTAGCATAGAGTCACCTTTCGATCACAACAGCGGCCGAATTTCAGAAACTGTGGTACTGTGGTAGATATGGTGGTTGTAAGTGGCCGACCAAGGATATTTTCGTATTTCGACTGTCTCCGCATATGTCACTTTTCTGCCACAACTACATAGCATAGAGCATTGGTGTTTGTGTTTGGTAGTAGAATCGTATCTCATGTAGTGCACTATCGTTGTTAGATGTCGGTAGCTATGGGGGTGTGGGAGAAATGGGGGTTGAAAGTGGTCGACCTGTGGCAGTTTCATACTTCTGCCAAAGACAAAAGTGTCATGGTGTATCACTTTTCAGCGAAAACTACAGATCACAGATAACTGGCGTTTGTGTGTAGTAGTAGCGTAGAGTCACCTTTCGATCACAACAGCGGCCGAATTTCAGAAACTGTGGTACTGTGGTAGATATGGTGGTTGTAAGTGGCCAACCAAGGATATTTTCGTATTTCGACCGTCTCCGCATATGTCACTTTTCTGCCACAACTACATAGCATAGAGCATTGGTGTCTGTGTTTGGTAGTAGAATCGTATCTCATGTAGTGCACTATCGTTGTTAGATGTCGGTAGCTATGGGGGTGTGGGAGAAATGGGGTTGAAAGTGGTCGACCTGTGGCAGTTTCATACTTCTGCCAAAGACAAAAGTGTCATGGTGTATCACTTTTCAGCGAAAACTATAGATCACAGATAACTGGCGTTTGTGTTTAGTAGTAGCACAGAGTCACCTTTCGATCACAACAGCGGCCGAATTTCAGAAACTGTGGTATTGTGGTAGATATGGTGGTTGGAAGTGGCCGACCAAGGATATTTTCGCATTTCGACTGTCTGCGCATATGTCACTTTTCTGCCACAACTACATAGCATAGAGCATTGGTGTTTGTGTTTGGTAGTAGAATCGTATCTCATGTAGTGCACTATCGTTGTTAGATGTCGGTAGCTATGGGGGTGTGGGAGAAATGGGGGTTGAAAGTGGTCGACCTGTGGCAGTTTCATACTTCTGCCAAAGACAAAAGTGTCATGGTGTATCACTTTTCAGCGAAAACTACAGATCACAGATAACTGGCGTTTGTGTGTAGTAGTAGCATAGAGTCACCTTTCGATTACAACAGCGGCCGAATTTCAGAAACTGTGGTACTGTGGTAGATATGGTGGTTGTAAGTGGCCAACCAAGGATATTTTCGTATTTCGACCGTCTCCGCATATGTCACTTTTCTGCCACAACTACATAGCATAGAGCATTGGTGTTTGTGTTTGGTAGTAG
This sequence comes from Vandiemenella viatica, assembly GCA_031002005.1. Classification (NCBI taxonomy): domain Eukaryota; kingdom Metazoa; phylum Arthropoda; class Insecta; order Orthoptera; family Morabidae; genus Vandiemenella; species Vandiemenella viatica. Next base: position 222,516,926 of record JARYHS010011408.1, on the reverse strand, counting down.
AATCGTATCTCATGTAGTGCACTATCGTTGTTAGATGTCGGTAGCTATGGGGTGTGGGAGAAATGGGGGTTGAAAGTGGTCGACCTGTGGCAGTTTCATACTTCTGCCAAAGACAAAAGTGTCATGGTGTATCACTTTTCAGCGAAAACTATAGATCACAGATAACTGGCGTTTGTGTTTAGTAGTAGCACAGAGTCACCTTTCGATCACAACAGCGGCCGAATTTCAGAAACTGTGGTATTGTGGTAGATATGGTGGTTGGAAGTGGCCGACCAAGGATATTTTCGCATTTCGACTGTCTGCGCATATGTCACTTTTCTGCCACAACTACATAGCATAGAGCATTGGTGTTTGTGTTTGGTAGTAGAATCATATCTCATGTAGTGCACTATCGTTGTTAGATGTCGGTAGCTATGGGGGTGTGGGAGAAATGGGGGTTGAAAGTGGTCGACCTGTGGCAGTTTCATACTTCTGCCAAAGACAAAAGTGTCATGGTGTATCACTTTTCAGCGAAAACTACAGATCACAGATAACTGGCGTTTGTGTGTAGTAGTAGCACAGAGTCACCTTTCGATCACAACAGCGGCCGAATTTCAGAAAACTGTGGTACTGTGGTAGATATGGTGGTTGTAAGTGGCCGACCTAGGATATTTTCGTATTTCGACGAAAGGTATGTGTCTCCGCAGATTTCACTTTTCTTCCACGACTACATAGCATAGTGCATTGGTGTTCATGTGTGGTAGTAGAATTGTGTCTGTTGTCGTGCACTATGGTTGTTAGATGTCTGTAGCTAAGGGGGTGTGGAAGATATGGGGGATGAAAATGGTCGACCTGCGGCAATTTCATATTTCTGCCAAAGACGCATGTGTCACGGTGTATCACTTTTAAGTGAAAACTATCAATCGCAGATCACTGGCGTTTGTGTGTGGTAGTAACACAGAGTCTCCCATCGATCACAACGTTGGCCGAAATTCGGTAACTGTGGGGGTGTGTGAGATATGGTGTTTGAAATTGGTCGATCATGAATATTTTCGTATTTCATCCAACGACTTGTGTGTATCCGTAAAGTTTACTTTGCTGCCGGAACTACATAGCGTAGAAGACTGGTATTTGTGTGTGGTAATAGTATCGAGTCTCCCATCGTGCACTAGGGTGGTTAGATGTCTATAGCTGTCAATATGAATTCTTTACAATCACAAACGAAGTCGTGGGTACCAGCTATATAAAATAAAAGAGAGAAACATTCTTATAAAGGTCATGTACCATCAAACACTAAATAATTAAATAAATAACCACGAAAATACAGTTAGATTTTCTTCAGTTCTAATAGATATTTGAGCTTTGTCGAGAAAATAACAGATTACATTATGCCGTGAATCTCCGCTCGAGTCATCCAGAAATTATCTTTTGAGAATTCTCTTGTCACTGCAAAAGCCAGATGAGAGTTTCTTCTTTTCATATACTCACTTTTGCATAGTTTTATCTAACTCAGCTTCTCCCCCCTTTTCCACTAACCCCCCTCACGTTCTACGATTCTCCACAGAACCATCACTCACCAGAGCCTATTTTTTTGTAGTTTGTAACTTCGAAATTTGCTGAATTTTATATTTCCTAATATTTTTTATATTATTTTTATTTCACACATTTCTCAGTTATTTGTACCTAAATCAATATGTAAGAGGCAATTTAGGTCCATCTGCGACGTCTACCGTGCTTCCGCGATGGGTTCCTATGGAATGGTTTATTATTTCTCATTATTTACTGGTTTATGTGTTTCTACTCCCACCCTCAGTTCCTGCCTTGTTTTTTCCCCCACCATGAGCTAGCTACCAGTTTTGTTGGCTAACAGTTGGCTGTCAGCCTCCAGCATGCAGCCATCTCACTCTACTACTGAAGAAGGGCTATAGGCTCGAAAATTTTGCTCTATGTGTGTACGTGTTTTTCCGTGTCTCGATGCCGCAGGAATCCTCTTCTATGGTAAGCGGTGCTTTTTCTCCTATCCAAATGTTTAATATATCCACTTTCCGAGCCTTTGTTTCCTAATAATATGTATATATATAAGTTTGGATACGGAAATGAGCCACCACTTATCTTTAGATGATGGATGTGGGGCGCAAACTCATAGAAAAGACAAGGATCACAAGATTTTCTGTGTGGCAGTCTCCCACATCACCTACCTCCCTTAATATTTCGCTGTTGGCAAAGGGCTCGTCCGAAAATTTCTTTATCAGTTGTATTTTTGTCTTCCCTTTCCCTATCCTAATTTAATTCCTTTTTGCTACTTAGCGCCCCTTTGATTTCATTGTTTACTGTATATATGATCTCCACTCCCGATGAAATTTTTCCACAAGTAATCTTGCTTTATCATCCCCACTTTCCCATTATGGTGTAAAATGTCATTATCCTAGGACTATTTCTCAGATTTCATAACAAACGACAATATCTCAGTCACTCCCTTTTGATTATAAAAATCTCAGAGATATGACAAGAAGTATTATTTGCATAGCAATGTGTCAATGGATTGTGTTTTCTACCGTGATGAAAATAAATTGGCTATACTTGGTATGTGTTAAAGTTCTTTTGTAATTGTATTGTCATTCTAAGTTCTAATTGCCAGTTCATTCCATGTGGATTAGTGGATTGTTGTCTTGGCATTATAAGGTCCACATTACTAGTCTCAGATAAACCACAATTCGTTAGGCTCTGTCAAAGCTAGGAGAACAATCACTCTACAATCTGTGACTTTGTGAGGAGACAAACCTTTTGGGTTCTTTGGTTATTATTGATATAACTTTTGTAATTATTCTTGTATTTCGTTTCTTGATTTATCCCACCCTAAAAATTTATTTGACTTATCCTATTTACAATAATTTTTTATATTCAATTTTTATGTATCCTGTTCCAAATCATTATAGTTTCTGAATATTTTAATGTTTTCTTGAATTTTTAAATATTTACTTTTTACATCTAACTTTCCTTTTTACTATTCAGTTTTTTCTTTCCCAAATATCATACTGTTGCAGTAATTATTTAATTCCTTGTTTATATCATTTAATTTAAGAATTATTATTATTTTGAAAATCATTCTTTTATCTGTTACAGGACTTGTACGAACACCTTCTGTTACTCCACCTGTTAGACTATTTGGCTCACCACCCCCACCTCATTTGGAACCAACAATATACAAGTCTGAACCTGGAGCTGTGGTCAGTTCATCACCTGCAACAGGAGATATGCTAACTATGGCCATCAAGATACAGCTTGACGACAGCCTACTTAACCTCAAGGTCAGTCTTGCTATAGAGCATTCTTAATCTTCTTCGAAAGCATTTGAGCTTAAAGACATGCATATCTGAATTTGTGTGATTTTTTTACTTTTCATGCATTGCATTGTTAAAAGAATAACACCACAACAAAAGATATCCAGTGATAGTCTATGAAAGAAAGTAGAATATGAGCAAAAGTAGAGAGGAATGTCTAGAATTTATCAGAGTGTACAGACATCTCTTGTTTGTACAAATTTGCCCTTTCAACCTTGATGATCACGAAAGCATACCATTTTGCACCAGTAATTGCTCATTGATATGTATTCTTATTGTGAAGTTTTAATTTTGTAGCTGCAGTGTGATCAGCACTATATCCTCAAACATTTAAATTCATGTGGCTGCATGTGCTCTTGCGAACTTAGCTGCATACTTTATTTTCATGAGGAAGGGCATAGCCCAAAATATTGTATTTCTTGTGTATGTAAAGTGTTTCTTGTCACTGCAGCTTTCCATTTTTCACCTTTGGTTAGGGATGGATCTACTTTATCTTTCCTTTCCATATTAATATTGCCTCATTGTATTTCTACCTGCTCCATTTTTGCTCAGATTTGGGACAGATTGTTTGACTGGGCAAGTAAAATACAAAGTTGCGTGATATTCATGGCACACTCAAAATTTGTCATGAATCTAATATGGAAAGACCATTTTATGCTGCTAGAAATGTTATTCTTGAGCAATTTAAGTTACTGATACCATAGATGTCAGTGTGTATTCACATAGCTGACATCCATTATTTATTTATTAACTTTTTAAATAGTTTTCAGTTTTATCCTCAGACTGATGTTATTTCCAGAGTATTACTGTATTAATTCACAAAGCAATGGAATGGTTTGAAGACACTGTATTGATTTTTATTTACAGCAGCAATCTTCCCAGACCTCAGATTTCAGCAATGTATAGCTACAGTCCGATAAATTGTATATTTCAGTTCATTGCTGGAGTACAGCTTTAAAATTTCCAGAATAAGCATTTATGTGTTCTTGGTACTCAGGGTCTCCATGATATTTTCAGCATCTTTTTGATTACAAGATACTTTTTTAAAAGTTGCTGTAACAGTGACACCATAAACTCAACATACCCTTCTTTGTAATTAGCTGCTTCATTTTGTCCATACAAGTCATATGTTGGTGATGGGACAAATGAAAAAAATACGTTGATGTGGAATATAGATAATATTTATAGAAAAAAATATAAGGAGAAGATGATTCCACAGAGACAGAAATCTGTCGTGAATATAACTGACCACAGGTGTTAATTTCAAAAGTCAACCATGTATAAGCTAATGATGAAACAAAACAAAAATTAGGGGAAATGGAAATCATTTATGCAAATAAGTGCGAGACACGTAGAATGCAGTTGTATTACATTCCAAATAAGTTACTATTTTGATTTGCAAGGAAGATATTGTTTTTCCCGAAAGCTCTATGGTAGAAGAGGGGGTTAACAAGATAGAAATCCTCTGACCACAGGGATGGGGTTACAAAAGGCCAACATTTATAAAGTAATGAAAGGTCAAGAAAAAATAAGAAGAGAATGGATATAATATACATAAATAGGGCCGTGACACATACAGTGCAGTTTGATAATGTGTCAACACCAACTGTAAATGAACCAAGGGACTATGGAAGAAACAGAACAAATATATAAATAAATGACTACACAAAACAATTTTTTTTTAATTTTGTTTCTCTTATATATGTTTCCAAATCATTAACAGCATTAATACATTAAAATTCACCACAAATACAATTACAACAGTGTGATGTCAACGGAGCGTATCCATTTGATTAGGAAATCATTAACAACATAGAGAGCAGACAGACCACCCAGTAAAAATTTGGTGGGACAGTTTCCACAATGTGCCCAACTGTCTGCACCACACCGCAGTCACAATCTAGACAAACAATTAACTATTCTTGTGAGTGATAAATATACCAGGGTGAGGAAGGTGTTTGATATTGAAATCAGGGTGTGTCTGGTAGCCAGAATGTGCTGGTAGGCCAATTTTCACCTCAAGAGTTTGGATGGGCAAGTGATTTCTGGGAGTTCTGTAAAGACTCAGATTGTGAAATAGTTTTTTAAGTCACAAAGTTGTTGAAGCTGGGTGGTATGGATTTTGGGAATAACCTGTTGGTGTCCCTTCATCCTCATGTATAACTGATTTGTGGTGACACCAGTGTGGTTCTCCTGCTAGGTAGTAGCCATGGAAGAGGTGTAGGCCCTCTTCTGCAGGATCAGTTAGGCACAGGATACCAGTTCACAAGTTTTTTCAAACCTAGTGCAACATTAGGTCAGGTAATAGAGGATATAGGTTCACTTTGTAGGAGTTTCATTAAGGATGATAGAGTAGTGATAGTGGGAGGTGCGGGAAATAGTATTGATAGAAACACGAGTTATAGTATAGAGAGTGACCTGAGGAAGGTGGTGAAGGAGGCACAGCATACCAGGGTGGAGCTCATAAAGGTCCTAAGTCACCATGACCGTCCACAATTGAACTATGCTGTGAAGCGGGTTAATGTGGAAACGGAAGTGCTACTTGGGAAAGGCATTAGTTCTGTGTTGGGGGTTGTGCCTGTGAACACCATTGGTAGGTGGGGTTTCACTAGGCATGGCCTACACCTAAATAGAAGGGGGAAGGGAGTACTTTCTGAGTTGTTAGCTAAAGCAGTGAGGGAGCCCATTTCCAGTGATGATGGGGTCAGGACTGCACCTTTTTTAGGTTAGGGGCTGCTGGTGAAGGGACAAATAAAGATTATCAAAGTGATGCTGATTGCAGATTCATGATAGGAAAAGTCACAGATGTTAAAGAAATAGATGAAGTGGCTGAAACAATAACTGACTGGGGTAAAACTGGAAAAGAGGAGATAAATTCTGAAAATGTAAAGCCAGTAGTAAGGGTGTTAATGGTAAACTGTAGAAGTATAATGTAAAAAGTAATCGAATTTGCCAACTTAATAGAGATACACGAACCACAAGTAATAATTGGGGTTAAAAGAAGAAGTACTAGACAGTGAGGTTTTTCCTGATGGTTACAGAGTGTACCGCAGAGATAGAGGAGCAATTGGTGGAGGAGTTTTCATGCTAATTAGCAAAAACTACCACAGTTCACTGGCGTTCGTAGATCAAGACCATGAGTTACTTGGGGTAGATTTCTGGGGTAATAAAAAAGAAAAAATCAGAGTGTTGGCCGTTTACTGTAGTGAAAGAATGACAGAAGAGGATGAGGCTCTTGGGGAGAAATTAAATTCATACTCAGATTTCAGAGGTGAGAATAGAATGATCATCATTGGTGGGGATTTAAATTTACCAGGTGTAAACTGGGAAGGAAATAAGATAAATAACACAAGGGAACAAAGATTTGCAAATATCTTAATAAGGGAAGGAGGATTTACACAAGTGGTTGAGCAAAACACTAGGGGACAAAATATTTTGGATATATTCCTAATAAAGCCCGATGATAACCTCGTGGGGTGTCAAGTAACGGAAGGAATAAGTGATCATGACGCACTTCTGATGGATATTAGAGGATTCAGTGAACAAGCAGCCAAAACTGAAGGGGGAAATAGGTACAATTATAAAAAGGCACAGATTTCAAATTTGAAGAGATATTTCAGAGAACGTTTCAGCAAATGGAAGGAAGGCACAAGTACAGTAGAGTCAAGGTGGGAAGAGTTCAAGGAGATAATAAGAAAGGGGGAAGAAAAATTCATTCCAAAGCAGAAAATAAAGATAATTAGAGAACCTGTGTACTATAATAGGGAAGTGAGGAGGTTAAAGAGGTTGGTACGAAGAGAACATAACAGAGTTAAGAGACAGCAGGGTAGTAGGGAATATTTGAAACAACTAAACAAGGACTTAATAACAGCAAAGAAAGTGGCTAAAGATGGGTTTATGAAGAGTATTGTAAGTGCAGGAGGACCACTGACTGATGCATCTAGAAATTTCTATGGCTATAACAGGAAACTGAGGGTAAGGGAGGGTGTAGAGATGCTCTTAGATAAGGATGGAGAAGTAGTTACTGAGAATTTGAAAAAGGCAGAGATTTTAAGTAACTGGTTTAGCGAGAGAATTAGGGACAATCAGAAACGGGAAGGTCTAATTCGAAGAACGAGCTTAACAATACGATTAGAAATGAAGATACTAAAAAATTTGAAATTCAACCTGAAGAAATCATGAAGGAAATAAGCAAGCTGAAAACACATAAAGGGGCTTGTGCAGATAATATTACTACAGATATCTTAAATATAGCTGGGTGTGACATTGTACCTTATCTTGAAATATTATTTAAATTGAGTCTTAGATACTTGCTGCTTACCATAGGACTGGAAAAGTGCAATAGTAGTATCGGTACATAAAGGAGGGGTGAGAAATAGAGTTGAGAATTACAGGCCAATCAGTTTGACCTCAGCGGTAGGTAAATGAATGGAAAGATTGATATGCAACCACATCAGAAATATATGTGAGGAACGTAATTGGTTTTCAAGCAGGCAACATGGGTTCAGGCAAGGATATTCATGCGAATCTCAGTTGGTGGGATATATGCAAGATATTTCAGATGAAATGGACAAGGGAGGCGAAGTTGATAGTGTAGCACTAGATCTGTCAAAGGCATTTGACAGAGTTAGCCATAAAATGGTAATAAATAAGGTAAAAACCATTGTAGTAGATGAGAAAGTGATTTGCTGGGTGAAGAATATTCAAAAGGCAGAAAACAGAAAGTTAGGGTAGGAAATACAGTATCAAAAGAATTGGAAGTAAAAATGGGTGTGTCTCAGGGTAGCGTATTGGGACCATTGCTATTCATTATTCTAATGAATAATTGTGTTGATTGTTTACTATGCAGATTGTTTGCAGATGACATAATGCTATATAAAAGAATCAAAACGATAGAGGATTGTAAACAGTTGCAGGGTGATCTTGACAGGATATCTAGTTGGGTTTGTAAACATGGGATGAAGGTAAATCCAAAGAAGAGACAGCTTATTAGATACACAAATAAAAAACAAAAGGTTAATTATGAATATAACGTGGGGAAAGAATTGCTTACTGAAGACTTGAAATGTAAATATCTTGGAATTACAATTTGATAACAAGCTTAACTGGGCAGGTCACATTGGACAGGTGGTAGGAAAAGGTTTCAAATTATGCACTTGTTGGAGAGAGTGATGAGGGGATGTGTGAGAGAAGTAAAGGAATTGGGTTACAAAACTTTGGTCAGACCATTGCTCGAATATGGTGGTGTAGTATGGGACCCTCATTTTACGTATCAAATACAGGAGTTGGAGAGGGTGCAAAGAATGGCTGCTAGATTTGTTTCTGGAAATTATTGCAGAATGCAATCAGTGACGGATATGATAAAGGAGCTGGAATGGGATTCATTGCAATACAGGAGGAGGGTGAAGAGGGCCATGCCTGTGTACAAGGCGTATACTGGTGATGAGGTATATAAAGATATTGGTGTAGGTATGAAAAGTAGTTCATGGAAGGGAAAAGATGGCCATGACCACAAGCTAGCACTCGATTTCAGGCAAAAGGGTGTGGGAAGATTCTCTTTATTAGGTAAGGGTGTCAGAGATTGGAATGAGTTACCAAGAGAAATGATGACTAATTTACTGAAAACGTTGAAAGAATTTAAAGATAAAATTTGTAGAGGGCAAATATAGATGGGTGCAGGATAGGGGGAAGATGGGTGTATATGGAAATTGCCACCGGAGCCTGTGCTCCATTGCAATTAAATTAAATTAAAGAACATTGACAATGGAGGCAGATGATTATCTGTTATGTGATATGGTACAGATGGAATGGTCTTTGATGGGTTAGGTTTTACTAGTGGTAGGGTTGGCTGTGGTGGGTTGGTGCATATTACATGTTTCACAAGAAGGGAACAAATTGCCAGGTGGTTTAGGATAATTTGTGCAAAGTATATTTTTTAAGTTTTTTGGCCTGCTGAAGGTGTTGTGGTAAGGATAGTGTGAAGAATGGTGCAGGAAACAGACTTTATAGAGTCAGGACTGAGGGTGATGGGTGAGCAGCAACACTATGGTCTCACATTCTGGAGGATGCGGTTTCGAATCCCCATCTGGCCATCCAGATTTGGGTTTCCGTGGTTTCCCAAAATCACTCCAGGTGAACGCCATGACAGTTCCTTCAAAAGATAATGACCAAATTACTTCCCATACCTTGCTTCTACCTCTAATGACCTTGACATCAACGAGTTGTAAAGGAAAAAATAAAAAAATAGGAAGGTAAGTCAGAGCCATGGAGAAGAATCTTTTTCAGGGATTTCAGGACAGAAGAGATCTTGGTGAGAAAGCCAGGATTACAGTTGGTTTAGGGTGTTTGTTGTGGTATATTAGGTAGTTTTTGACTCAGGGGCATCTGTTTACAGATCAATCATGAAACATAAAGGCTTGTGTTAGGTTGTTGGAGTAAAGGATAAAAGATCCTTGATCAGAGCAGGTGTGTCTGCCTTGGATGGCTAAGCTGTAGGAAGGAGCATGTGTTGTGATATGTGTCAATTGTAAACATGTAGCTATTGTTGTAGGTTGATATGAATAGAAGTGTGTAATTGGCCAATATGTACAGAAACGTATAGGCCAAGGAAAATGATGTGGGTATCAGAGTAGGGCCATTTGAAATTAAGGAAATTGTAGGAAGTCAAGGAGGTTTACACCATGGGTCCATATCTTGAAATGTCATCTGTATGTCTGAATCACATGTTCAGTTGTGAGGTAATCTTTTTTTTTTTTTTTTTTTTTTTTTTTTTTTTTTTTTTTTTTTAAAAAATAAAAGATCCTAGTAAGTGCCTAGGGAAAGGTTGGCACAGTACGATGTCACGCTAGTGCCCTTAGCTGTGCCTTGTACCTGATGTTAAATATTGGACTGGAAGTTGAAAAAAATTTTGATCAGAAAGTAATGGATCAATGAAATGTGTAAGGCGGTGCTAGGAAGTGTGTGTTGAGTGTGTCTATCAAGGAAGTGTGCCCTGGCAGTTGCCCACATCTAGATTGGGCAAAGTGAATCATTTAAAAGAGCATTGCGTCTTTGATCACCTTTTGAATGGTTCACTAGTTCATTTTAACTAAAATGAATGGGTATTTCTATTTTGAGTGTAATATCTGTTCATTTTATTTACATTTAGACTGATTTCGTATATTAATCTTACACGTGGTCATTTATTTTTCTATTTATCCTAAAATGTGTTGTTCCACCCCCCCCCCCCCCCCCACCCAAATACTACTTGATTATTTTTCACTCAGAAAAGGCCATTTTGAAATGTGAATGAAATAATTTTTGGGTTGTTGTGAAGTTTTGAGAGGGTAGCTTCGTAATAATAAAGCATGGTGTGAGCACCTTAGAATTTGAGTAAATTCTAGTTTGCTTAGAATCTTTAAACTAACCTGGAATCGGGTAATCCATTATTATCCAACTTGTAAACCATGGATTTTTGCTACGTGATCATTTCACTAATTCTCGACACATTTTGATGTAGTAAAATAATTTCAAAAATAATAATAATTCAAAAGAAAGATAAATTCACTAAAATTCCATAGTTTCGGGCCATTTAAATAGCTTAAATAAAACTTTAAACACCTCATGGAACACACTGGCACTTTTAATATTTTTTATCATATGTTTTCAATAATTTCTCGAACTAAAAAGTAGATTCCTTGAAAGAACTAAAAATCTAGTATAACATATTTAAATTTCAGAACATATCATGCAGTAGAACAAATTTTATATACATGTTAAAGTTATTTTGTCATCAATCACAACGTGGTACTTTCAAAATCAAATTGTGATTAAACCAAACCACTTTCGTAAATAAAACGACTGTTAAAACATGTAATTAAATTCTAAGAAAATTCAGATAACTCTACTGTTTCGATATAAGCAGCAGAAGGATAATTAAACATAAACCGAGTTAACTTCTGAAACATTTCAAACCTAATCTTCATAAACTAATAACTTTGCTATTTCACCACCGATAATAATATAATTTACATCACTGGAATCGGAAATTTTTATAGAACACGATGATACTAATTTTATTGCGATAATTTGTAATTTAGTAGGGTCACCTAAAAAGTGCCCAAATTAACACACAAATCGGGGAATCACTACTTAACTTTCGGAATCTTTTTATCAATACGCCGGTTAAACTAAATTCATTAGTGAAGAAGCTAATCATTTGAGAATTCTAACTAAACACTTTTTATGTACCTTGAAGACAAGACTATATGCAGTTAAAGTTTGAACATCTTCTTTAATCACAATCATTTTATACTATTTTGGGTAAGTGCCCATATACCTGTGGTATGCGGATGGTGGTATATAGGCAAGAGCCTAGGAGAGGGGGCTGTCTTTACGGTTTGGTCTTTATTCTTTATTGTTTTGTGTTTTGGTCTTTACTCCGGGAACGTTGTCTGAAAGTAATCTGCGCTAGGTATGGTGCGTTTGTGTCGGTTAGGAGTAGCAATAACCGGAAATAGTGGAACCATGAGTGACCGCATGGCTTGACGGACTAACTTTTCAAAAGGGGTATTGGCCGGTTCTCTTCCTCTCCATAAACTGCAATTTTTGTGGAAACGTTTGTTCGATATCCTACTCAACTGTGGAATGCAATTTTTGAAAATGTGACTTTGAAAATAAACTTCAAATTTTGATTCAAGTGAATTTTTGTGATTTCGTAGTAGACTGAAACCCTTCCGCAGCTTTGGGTTAAAAAAGCTTTGTCGTGGCCGTTAAGCATTTTAGTTGAGTATTCCAGGCTGGCTACATGGTCATTTAAAATTATTTAGTCAAATTTAACAGAACTTTTCACTTCAAGTAAATATTCAATTAAGGTACTAGGCCTATACTTCACCCCTGGTATAGCCTTTGTTCCTTACAATGGCTAGTTTTATATTAATTTATTTATTGGTACAAACACAAATTTACAATCACTTGCCCTTAAATCGATTACAAGTTACTGTTCATGAACAATATTTGACTTATTTTTTTCATTCATCAGTGTACCTTTTTTCTGCGCAAATTTGCCAAGCTTTCGAAAACTGTATCAGGCTAACTTGACCCACACTGGCCTGCACCATCACCGTAGTGAAGGTTTTCTTATTGTTGGAGTTCACTCAAACGACACCACCTGCCATTAGGCACCTTGGTCAAACAAACGGCACACATCTTCCAAGAACTATCATTCACTTTTATCAAGCAGCAGCTCACTTCCTCTTACAAAAGAACGGGTTTACTCGTGGGCATCTATGGTGATCAGAAAGGCATCTGCAGCTATGGGTGAGGAAACTGCTGACAGGCGCTGTAGGAAGTATGAAGGGTCTCTGACATAGTGTAGGAGGGTATGGATGAAATGCTATAGGTGTTATTCCACAAGGGTTGATACCCAGAGGAAGACATGGAGGCAGTGATTGTGAGGTGTCCTGCTTTGCTTGCCTCATGCATTTTGGGCAGAAAATACATTTTTGGGGTCTGGGAGCTCTTGAAATGGGGTGGTGTGACAGCCCTAGTAAAGGTGTTTGGAGGTTTAGGAAAGAACAGATTTCTCTGCTGATCGAGTTAGTAGAATCAGTATGTAGAGATGTTGCAGAGCTGTGTAAGAGCTTCAGCCTCATAATCACTCTGATCTATAGCCATAATTGTCTAATCATTATCAGCAGAAGAGTGTTTTGATTTTTTGAAAGTTCTTTCTTCTCCCACATATCTGTGAGAATAATGTTATTGGAGTGGGGGGCGGCGGTATTAATTTAGGAAAAAGGCGACATGAGGGTTGAAGTGATGAACTCTTGGAATAGGAAAAAGGGAGGAGAGATGTATATAATTGGGATAGGAATTGTTGGGGGCTGGGTTCCAGGTTATTACAGTATTCCTCATTCCTGTGATTAGTTGTAAAACAATACCACAACAGAAGGTGCAGCAGATCGAAAGGAATCCCTAATAATAGTAGCATATTGAATTGTTTGGGTGGGAAAGAAAGAGACACCCTTGGAGCAAACAGGAAGCGGAAGTTAGGAGAGTGGATGAAAGAAACATTCACTACTGGTATTTTTCCAAGGGTGTGAAGTGGGTAGGAGTATGTGTCATGGGTTAGGGTGGTAGAGGTTCTGGGTGGGGAAACTTGAGAACTCTTGATAGATACGTGATTATGATGATAAATAGTGAATAAGTTGTATGTTGTGTATGTTGGGAAGTTGTAGGCACAAAACCAAGTAGCTCATGCCCAGAAAGAAAAAAGTTTGCAGAAATGTTTATTCTTTTTATTTTTTGGTTAATGAATGGTCACAGTGATTAACAATATCAATTTTATTTATTTACAATGGAGCGCATGCTCCGGTGGCAATTTCCCTGCTTTCTTATTTTTCCACTTTCTTGTTCAGTCCTAATTGTGTCCTCTACAAATTTTAATATTAATACTTTCAGTGTTTTTGGTAAAATACTCATCACTTCTCTTGGTAATTTATTCCAATCACTGACTCACTTACCTTCAAAAGAAAGTTTTCCCACTCCCTTAAGCCTGATATCAAGTGCCAGCTTGTTGTCATGGTCATCTTTACCTTTCCATACGCTTCTCTTAATTCTTGCACTTACATTTTCCCATGCCTCATCACCAATATATGCATTGTACACTCTCAGCACTCTCTTCACCATCCTCCTATCGTCCAATGAATCCCATTCCAGCTCCGATGTCATATCAGTTTCCGATTCTGTTCTGTAATAATTTACAGAGACAATGTTCTATAGGTGATGAACAGTCAGGAAATGTGATGAGAAGGATTTTGTGTAAGGAAATTAATTAGGATTAATGTTGATGGGCATTTTTGTCATATTACTAAAGGAGTATGTGGTTGAATGTAAAGGACTGGAAGCAGGACATACAGACTGTAGAATGAAGTTGCAGATGGCATCCAAGATACAGGAAGCATTTGGTAAAATATATTGTGAAAGGTGGAATTGGAGGAAAAGGATGTGAGATCTGAGTTAGCAAAACTGGGAAGTGCCCAGGCTATTCTCAGATTTGTTATGAGTTTGCACTCATGTGAATGTATAATCGCATGTGAGAGTAATTGTTATTTCTTCATTTCTCCTTATTTCAATACAGAAATATATTTTGTAGTCCAGCTTTTATCATAATATAGCTGAAACACCAAAACATTTAGTTGCTTTTGGGAATGGTTGGCATTTAAATTAGTTGTTAATCAACAAGAATAAAAAAAGTAAATATTGTAAATATATGGCAAACACAATGAAATTTAATCAAATAGAACATATATACAAACTGCTGTATTTCAAAATAGAAGTATACAAAAAAGAAAGTGTAAATGGTGATGCTAGCATAATAGTTTATAATATGAAGTTCGATCCATCTGATTTATTATGGAATATTTAATTCATTACAAATTAGCATATCAAACTTTAATGGACAGTCACACTTTACAATATTTCAGTGTAAGCTTCAATCATTTAAGTTTTTTATCATTAAGGTTTATACCAAAATATCGTAAAGTTTGTTTGTCTCTTTGTGTTCCTTGCATGCCTGTCATCATACCTAAATTTCATTGCTTTAAAACAGTCTTATTGTAACTTATTATTTAATGGATATTCAGAATAGTTGGGAACTAACTTCTCCAGACACATGTTATATGACACATCAACATTGTTCATGAATTGGAAGAGATTCTTCACCGAGCGGGGCGGTGTAACGGTTAGCGTTCTCGCCTCGCATTCGGGAGGACGGCGGTTTGAATCCCCGTCCGGGCATCCAGATTTGGGTTTTCCATGGTTTCCCCAAATCACTCCAGGCAAATGCCGGGATGCTTCCTTCAAAAGGCCATGGTCAAATTCCTTCCCATTCCTTGCCCCCATCCTTGCCCCCCATCCTTTCCCGTCTCTAAAGACTTCGATGTTAAAAAGAGACGTAAAGCAGTTACAAAAAAAAAAGATTCTTCATTCATTTCAAAACCTTTTGTTTTGTCATGTGTTCTCCACTTTTATTCGTATCTCCTTTACTGACTTAACAGACATTCAGGGTGGCAGCAGGTCTCCGTGGGGCCACACTGAGGCATCGCACATGTGCCAGCAGTACCAGCTGGTTTACTCAGTTTGTGGATTTCTTTGATGTTCGCGACTATCCTATTGCTGGATATGACCCACCAGGTGTCATCACTGAACTTCACCTGCATCTTTGGAACTGTGCTGTAGATTACAGGTAAGAATTGTGTTCTCTATTGAAATTCATTAAAAAGGATACAATTGGTTGCGCAATCATGTTAACGATGGAGTAAGAGTTTGTGGTTTCATCCTGCTTATTGGTTAGTGACTTTACAACAGCAAAAAAAAAAAATTAGAACCAGAAGATGCTTTCAACAGAGATCTTTTCCTGAAGGAGTTCTGTGCCCAGAAGAAGAAGAAACTCGCTGCCAAATGCACAAAGGCTTAACGTGGTCCTAGTTGGCCCCAACGAATATATATATAAAATGCTTTTGTGTTATTGTGTGATGTGAGTGTTTTGTTGTAATTGCAGGGTGCTACTTTCTCTAGCCTTAACATAATTTCTATTCCATTCTAATGTTGAAGACTTGAAATGTAAATTTCTTAGCATAATATTTGAAAATCTCAACTGGGCAGGACACATTGGACAGGTTAGTAAAAAAAATTTTAAAATCCCTCACATGTTGGAGAGAGTGATGAGGGGATGTACTGTAGAAGCAAAGGAATCGGGTTCCAATACTTATGTCACACCATTGCTTGAATATGAGACCCACATTTTGGGTGTCAAATATAGGAGCTGGAGAGGGTTCAAAGATTTGTCTCTGGAAATTACCACAGTCCACAATCAGTAACCGATATGATAAAAGCTGGAATGGGATTCAAGAGAACACAGAAGGAAGGTGAAGAGAGTCATGGGGATTTACAAGGCATATATTGGTAATTAGGTGTGAAAAGATATTGGTGAAAGAATTAGAAGTATTGTATGGAAGGAAAGATTTTATTTATTTTTACTTGTGGCTTTATGCCTCATCGACGTTGAGGTCATTAGAGGCGGGATGGGACAAGAAACGGGAAGGAATTCGACCGTGGTCTTTTGTAGGAAGCATATTGGTATTCACCTGGAGTGATATGGGGAATCTATGGAAAACCCAAATCTCAATGCCCCGGCGGGGATTCGAAACGCCGTCCTCCCGAATGCGAGGCCAGAGCGTTAACTATTCACCCACCATGCTTGGTGGAAAGATATTACAATGACCACAAACTGGCACTCGATTTCAGGCACCAGGGTGTGGGAAGATTTTATTTCATAGGTAAGGGGTCAGGGATTGGAATAAGTTACCAAGAGAATTGATGAATAATTTACCAAAATGGTGAAACAATTAAAAGTTGAAATTTGTTGGGGCAAAAGTAGGTGGGTACAGGAAAGAGGGAATAATGGATGTGTAGCGAAATTGACACCGGAATGTGCGCCCCATCACTGTTAAATTAATTTAAATGACATTGGTATCAGTAACTTGTCCTTAGCATATTGTTTTTTTGAAACTTATGCTTTATGTTTCAAATGGATGATCAGGTGAGTCTTTTTAGAACTGACATCCAACACACAATCATCTTAATTTATTTCTGAGTGTAATGGTTTCTTGCTGCATTCTTGACATTACAGACTGTCACTCTATATGATTTTTAGCTTCCTTAAGAGCCAATACACAATGAAATGTATTGAATATTTTTAAAAAATATATTCACCCACCACTACCTATTCCAGTACTACCACAGGGGAATTTATTCCTATTATTGGGCATGCCACCTTATGTACCAATGTATTTGCCTCCCCTGTCTTATTTTAGCCTCACCATTTACCAACTGTCCATCAGGATGAACAGTCACAGGCAAATAGTTGATACTGCCAACTTAGACCATGGCAGTCCATGCCAGCTCACACAACTCTAACAATCTCAACAATTGTTAAACACTAGGAGCTATCGGAGTTTTTCGTGATACTACTACCTACATGGAACTCTTTAGATGGGAACTAGCCTGCGAACATCTCCCTGGCCTCAACCTCTGTTAAGAACCCACCTATAAATCTGTCACGTCATTATAAATATAAAATTATTTTTATACTAGTGTAAGCCTGTGATCGTTTCTTGCGTATCGCCATGGGTCTCGAATAGTTCCAGTTTTAGGATGAAAGATAATGACAGGTTGACTTGATTTGACCAGGTATAAACTTGACCTGTGTTTCAGGGTGAATAAATTCTCTTGAGTTTGAAGAACTCAAAAGCATTAATAGAGGTAGATATTAAACACGAACAGGGATGATAGGGCAATCGTATAATTGCTTAAATACATACTTGACTTGTATTTGACCTTTAAAGTTCACTCTGCAAAATTTTAAAAATTCCTGTTTGCTTCGATAGCATCATGTTGTTTTTTTTTTTATTGGGACGAGGCAAACACTCAGAATGTAATCATTTGTCGTAATGGTCAGAAAACTTAATAGACATTTCATATTATTAAACAGTTGAGCAACTCCGAAGAAATGAATTGCCAGAATAGTTGATTCAGTAACATATTTGGTCTGATGTCCACTTAAAATAACCTAATAACTCACGTGCAGCAAACATGAACAAAGAACATTAACAAAGGTGGTCAGTCAAATACCTAAAAAGCAAATAAATTGTAATGCATAAACTTTGGTCAAGCAACAACATATAATTGGCATTTGTGATTACAGCAGAGACCATGAGTAATTTAATTTTTTTTTAAGTTTCTTTTATTAGCAACATGTTACTGAATAGGAGATACATGTTTTTTCAGCCGCCAAATTTATCTATATTTTTTAAACTATGAAATGCTACAAAAAACAAACTTAATGAATGTATTATGGCAATTACCCAAAATATTGCATTTTCTTTGTTTATGTGTTGTTTTGTGTTGCTGCTGCCCTCCTCCCTTCAACTTTGGTGAGTGTTGGGTGTATTTTGTCTGACCCTTTCATATAAACATTGCCTCGCAGCAGTTCTTTCCTTTCATTGTTACCTATATTATGGCAATTAATTTGATAGCAGTTGCTTAGCTATTAAATTGTGGAGATAACCACGAATTTCTTCTAATGGTATCTCTGGTCGCTGTTTTGTGAGTGAAGGCTAACGCGTGACACCATTCTCCAGACAATAGCTATTGAGGTTCGTGAGCTTACGAAATTATATAGTAGATATTTTTTTAATGATTTTTTACATATTTTTATGATTTTTCAACAGATTCAAAATATTTTATATATGTTTTATTAAAAAAGAAAATTTAATTCATTTTATTTTATGTTGACTGGTTGATACGAAGATTATACTTTCCCACAATTATCGTTGGTCAACTTTCCATTCATGCCCCTCCCCCACCATTGGAATCCCCACCATTCCCACATGGTTCATCTCTGGCTCAGTCTGGTGGAAGATCTTTGGGTACACACATGTGATCCTGTTGCCATACGTCTCACCTTTAACATGAGTAAGGTTTTTTTTTTTACCATAATATTATAAAGTTTGTTATTTTTGTTTATGTCCTGGTTCTCCTACCTCCATCTTTAGTAAGCAATGTTGTTGTTTTCCCCATGCTTCCTTATTACAATTGCCTAATAGCAGTTTCATTCTGACTATTATCAAACTACAATAAATGGCCTTAATACTTCAGCAAAAGCCTACATTTGCTTGGACTTGTTATGTGATTTTGCATATGTATGTAGTATTTATTCTTCAGTTTAAATGATATCATTCCACCGAGCATGGTGGGTGAGCGGTTAACAATCTGGCCTCGCATTTGGGAGAACACGAGTTCGAATCCCCGTCTGGACATCCAGATTTGGGTTTCCCATGGTTTCCCCAAATCACTCCAGGCAAATTTTGGGATGTTTCCTTCAAAAAGGCCATGGCAGAAATCCTCCCTGTTCCCTGTCCCCAGTCCTTTCCTGCCTCTAGTGTCCTCAACATCGACAGGGCGTAAAGCCATAAACAAAAAAAATATATCATTCAGTGCAGTTGCCTAATTTGGTCAGGATATAAGGCCATTATATTCTTATTCAGTCAAAACAGTATCAGTGCAAGTTTTAGAAGAGCTGTAGTTCTGTATCTTTAATAAGTGTTGTTTGCCATAATTTGGTCTTATAATACCATTGGATATTTTTTACATTATTGTCAGGGGCTGATTGGCCAAGGCTAGTGGGCATGTGTGGATAGGTGTGTGCTGACGAACTAACCTTAGGGAATTCCAGTTCTGCTCAAAGCGTCTCTTCTAATGTTCTGGCAGCTCCACTAGAACCTTACCGTTGGGCTGTTCGGGCTAATGCTTGACGCCACTGGATTGAAGGACAATTAGGAAGGGGACTGTACTCTGAGATGCTGACTGCAAGGGAGCAGATTCCTGACTGGTCACTGTTCGACCTGCTCAGAATGTCAATGATCGCCAATTACCAATAGCTCGATGACTGAATTTTCCTATAATTCTGCAAATAGTGATGGTCTTCAAAATGACCTTTACATTATAATTTGTTCAGTGTGACATGTATTAATCTTAGTAACTGTATCAGTTTTACATTATAAGTAATTGGACATTTTGATCATGAATGGATAGCAGCGACAGCTGAAACTATTGTTATTCAGTGTTTGCATGTATTCTACTGTTGTAACTTACGATGATCTTGTGTGCATGTGTTGCTATCAGGGAAAAGAGGCTTGTGTATTTCTGGTGGTTTTATGCAGTGAGTTCATCTACATCTATACTCTGCAGTTCATAAAAATTTAGGGGAAGCGGCACAGGGAACATTTTGCTTTAAAACTAATCTTTTCCATCCCTAATGGTGCAATGCAAAAAATAATATGTCCCACGAAAACAATATATATGGTTTTGGTGTATTTACAAGTCTGATAAAGCAACACAATTATTATATATATAGGTAGAAATTTTACTATTTGGTTACTAAAACATGGCATACATAATTGCCAGGTCACCTGATTCTTTTTCTTTTTAAACAACAGTCAATAGCATTGAGAGAAACCATTGTTTGTTGTGTGGTATTTTATATGGCTTATTCTAAGTCAGTATTTCTTTTCTGGTTTTCATTTTTGATATTAGCAACTGGATGTTATCTGCTTATGTCATTATTTATGACAATACCCGAGTTTAAAAGATTCAGTGCTTCCCTTGACAGTGCATAGTTCTATATGAGCGATGCCAGTAGGTATGTACTAGCATTACTGCCATCATCTGAGTAGGTGATGTATGAATAGTTTCCAAACTAAGCATTGTAACAACTTAACATTTAATATGTTAGTTAAACATGCTGATCTGTGTGAATAACAGAAATTTGACCAAGCGTGGTGGTGTAATGGTTAGCGTTCTTGCCTCACGTCCGGGCATCCAGATTTGGGTTTTCCATGGTTTCCCAGATCACTCCAGGCAAATGCCAGGATGCTTCCTTCAAAAGGTCATGGCCGAATTGCATTATCCAGAGCAAAGTAATTAACATGCAAATATGCACTGAAAAATTTACTATTTGGGACTCTCAATATATAAATACAGGGAAAATCACTAATATTGGACTATTCTTATAGTTTTGGGGTGAATCCTATATGTCTAGCAAATTGCCTGTTCCTTGGACTACGAGAATTACTGTGTAATTATGATGACAGTTAGGGAATGTCAATAAACTACGTGGCTCGTGTATAGAGGAGGAGGGGTTGGCTGGAAGGCTAAAGTGATAACATCTCTTCTTTTGCAAAGTTTTCAGGTTCCACATTCAATTTACTTTGGTTTTATCCCAAAGAAAAATTATCTACCTGTTTCTTTTTCTTCCGACAGAGATTTTTCCAATGATAATCTCCATCAACATCTTCAAAATTAATTATTGGCAGTTTAAATTAGTGTGATCAGTTCTTTGTCCCCAATAACTGTTTTCTGAGCCAATATTTTTATAGACATATTTAAAAAAAAATAACTGTCCTTTTTTTAACATAGCTTCTTCTAAAATGTAGTTGAATTTTCCATGGCAATCAAATTACTTTTGCCAAGCAATCTTTCAAAATATATTTCAGTATATATGGGTTCTTGTTGAATCTCATCTTCTCCCAAAGGACCAGGACTATCTTACAAGTCTTCATTACGCCTGATAAACATTTTTGCCAAGTGTTTGATCCAATAATAACACTATGAGACACTTCCAAAGACTGTCAATACCAGCAATGAACTAATTGTTACCGGTGTACTAAAAAACCAAATGTGAAAAAAGTAGTTGTTTTAAAAAAAAAAGAGAGAGAGAGAGACAGACAAGTTCTAAATTAGTGAAGAAAAGCATTTTCAATTAATTTTTTTATTTTAATTATTGTTTCATGTTAAATAAAAGAAATGTAGCATCTTATTTTTTAAAAAAAATTTGAAGATCTATTATAGCATACTGATACTGTGCACTTTCCTCTTAGATCACACAGAGATTAAATCTAAAGAAGAGAGCTACAATGCAAAACAAAAGGAGTTTAAGTAATAAAATAGTGATTTTCCATCATCAAATACTTTATACAGTTGAACAGTTTATGAGTCAACGGCCAATATGGTCAGGTGATTAAAATTCAGAGTACTGTTTGTTTGTAAATAACTGTTATAACTACATAACATCAACTGTCGTGTGATCTGCCTACAAAATGAAAATAATTAAGCTTAAATAAAACCTAACTATCACACCACCTGTAGAGAAGGCAGCTGCTGATCTCAGTTGCATTGGCGTTTGTCAGTGACACTCTATGAAAGATTATGTCCTTCCCAACAGAAAGCAACATTATCCCCCTCCTTTTTGCTTGTTATCTTAGGCTACTGTTGCCAATATTGGGAAATCATGGGTGAACGGTTAACGTTCTGGCCTCGCATTCGGGAGGACGCATTTTCGAATCCCCGGCCGGACATCCAGATTTGAGTTTTCCATGGTTTCCCCAAATCACTCCAGGCGAATGCCAGGATGCTTCCTTCAAAATAGGCCATGGCCGAATTCCTTCCCATTCCTTGTCCCTAGACCCATGCCGCTTCTAATGACCTTAGCCGTCGATGAGGTGTAAAGCTATTAAAAAAAAAAAGGGAAATCATTATTGAGCAAAGGAGGATTTGTAGCCAAACAAATCACTTCAATATATTTTGTATAAATGATTGGGTCCTCCTACCATCACAGTATCCTTTAACATTAATTCTCTTATTTTTGATGTCTTCATAAATACTCAGAAGTCATCCAATTTCTACTAAATGTAAAATTTCATAGGTATCCTCTAATCTTAATCTGCCAGTGTGTGACGTAATTATGCTGTGATATTTGACGACAAAAATATGAAGGAGAAGTTATTGTAAAATTGTTTATTAGTCACTAAAAATGTCAGGCAATAATGTTTTGCAATTAGTGAAACATTTCTTCATAAAAACCTTTATCTAATGATAGTCGTACAGGGAAAGTTCAACTTGTTGCCAAATAATTTAATTGAAGTTTGCATTTATTAGTGTGTGATACTAATGTTATGTTGGTATGTTAATCCAGATGAACTAGAGAGAGTTTAATCTTATTTTATATACTGCTTAATAATAGTTGTTGGCACTGAGTGGAAATACTAAGTTTAATCTCTAGTATCTATTCAGACACATCGAAAGTAAATAAATAAATATCTACTTTAATTAGTTATTACTCCAAAGTTGGTTATTAGTTTGTTTTCTGTACTTTGTTAACAAACAGAGGTTGTCTCTTGTGCGTATTTGTAGTACAACAAAATCACCACAACATTTTTAATCTGTATTCAAATATTTCCATACCAGATATCACCAATCATTCAAGGAAAAGCAGGACAATCGAAAACATAATAGCAGTGCTGCACAACAGCCTGTAATGAAACAAATGAGGCAGTTGGAGCTGGAGGGGGAGGGAGGGAGTTTGTGTAAACAGAAAGTGCCTTACTGATATTTTTCCTTATGTATTTACTAGAAACATCATGTTTGTGCTTCGTGTTTATGGACGTAACAACTATTAAATGCTATACATACAATATATGTGCTCCAAATTATTCGCTTACATAATAACTGGCATGATGGTTATTTCTGGACCGAGCGTGGTGATGTAACGGATAGCATTCTGGCCTCGCATTCGGGAGGACGGCGGTTCGAATCCCCGTCCGGGCATCCAGATTTGGGTTTTCCATGGTTTCCCAAATCACTCCAGGCAAATGCCGGGATGCTTCCTTAAAAAGGGCATGGCCGAATTCCTTCCCATTCCTTGCCCCCATCCTTTCCCATCTCTAAAGACCTCGCTGTTGAGAGACGTAAAGCAGTTTAAAAAAAAAAAAAAAAAAAAAAATTTAATACTACTACATGCCTTTTGGTTTTGCTAATAGGGACATATTTGGCTTAGATGGAAAAGTCTACATTATTTCTGTGTCTTAGTTTTCAGTAATAAGTCTATAACCTTTTCTACAATTCTGTCCACAGGCCACTGCATCTGCCATTGAAGTCTATGATTACTGTAGGCAGCTTCAGTGTATCCAGTAATATAGCTGCTCAAACAAGCACATCTACACTTCGCTTCATTGCTGAAGATGCAGCACTTTTCATATCAAACAAGGCAATTTCAAAGCAGCAGCAGCAGAACACTCCTGTTGATCTTCAGCGGGACTATGTTTCTGTTTTGGATATGGGCTTGTTTGAATTGTCGTTACGACTTAGTGACAAGGCAGCAGGTAGCCCACGTATTGACCTACGAGCATCTAACAACCTACTGCACATCCGTACCTGTGCCGATTCTGCGAAGGCACTTGCTGATCTCCTGACGTACTTTGCATCTGATGGTGATCTCCAACCTACGGGTGATGATCAGAAATTGCGTGAGCGCTCTGATAGTCTTACACAGACTGAATTGAATGAGGAACAAGTGCTTATTAACACTGGGAATAGGTCTGAGATTCAACAGTTGGGAGGCGATAGTTTGTCAAAGTCTCAGGTAGCACATGTGCATAATATGATGGAGGAAGCTATGAAAGAGACTCAGAGTTCTGAAACAGCACTGAAGTCAAGTAAGTCAGTCTTTTATTATTTTTTTATTATTTTCAAATTTTCACATGTAGGTAGTAGTCTTTCTAATGGTATTTCACTTCTCTTAAAGAGTCACCACGATCTCAAAGAAACAGGAAAGATGTAGAAGTATTCTTCTTTCCTGATGAAAATCATCCTTTACCAATAAAGCCGTTGGGTGATTCTGAATTGTCTCAAGATGAGGATGACAACTGGGAAGATGAATTCTGTATTCTGGATAAGGAAGCTGGTTCAGGACTTCTGGTAATTGAGTCTTGTTTGAATGACAGACCCATAGATAGACATATAAGTTTGGGTGCAAAGTGAAAAAGTAGCTGTTTGAATCATTGACCTTATTTATTGAAATAACGTTGAGGATAAATCGTAAGGTTTTCACTTACCATTGCAGAAGGGGTGATGTTATGCAGACGAAAATACATGAAACAAAATTCAATCAAGGCCCTTCTTCATTTATTATCTTGGTTGTCCGGGTTGAACCGCGTCAATTTATGAATAAACCTGGACAACCAAGATAACATCAACAATGACCGCGGAAGTATGCGCACCCCCTTCTTCATTTACTGAAAGTACACTAATGAGTACAGACGCTGTTTCGCTATGAGCTAGCATAAAATCGAGAACATTAACTTTGTTGTAGGCCATGTTCCACAGTTGTTGCATAAATATTTTTTAATAAAAATCCGTCTTCTAACAACTGGTTTAGATGAAAGTTAAAAATAAAACCAGTTGTTAGAAGACGGATTTTTATTAAAAAATAAAATGGAGAAGTTTCTCAAAAGATCTGTTGAATTCTCCATGTCTGCAACAAGTGGTAGGCAGCAGCGGAAGCAAATCAAAACTGAAAAAAATTGACAATTACCTGAAATGTGGTTTTATGGTCATGAATAATAAACCTCAATGTGTAATTTGCGCCATGATTTAGTAATTTGAATCTCAAAACTAAAACCCTAATTTTCCAATTTATTAAAAAAATAAACAGGCATAGTCTTCTCAGTGAAAGTTCGTATTTTTATCACATTGTAAGACATACAACGCTTGCATTTTACTTTTTCCTGGTGACTGCAACCCACCTGAGCAAGATTTGGCATCTCACATGTTGAAAAACCCTGCTCTAAGGCAATTGCCTTTTCTGGATGTTGGTGTGAATAATTGAGAACAGTTCCTAGCCATGAAATTCTGATTGTTAGAACTATTAGCAAAAGTTTAGTACTATACTAACATTCTGTTTTCTCCCCTCATGTAGTCTCGTAATGGTTTACCAGAGGTGAGGATGCTTGTCCAGGAACCTGTGAGAGTAATTGACAATCATTTCTCGGTGCCTCTTGGTAAGACAGATCTACTAAAAGCCCCAAAGCATTTCCCTGCTGCAGTGCTTAGATATACATTGAGAGAGATGAGCATTGTCTGGCATATGTATGGTGGCCAAGATTTTGCTCAGCCAGGAGCTCCTCAGCCAATTAAGAAACAAGTTAAAATTGACGATAATTTCAAGATTGAATGGTGAGTAAACTTCAGATTTTACTTAAAAGTATGCAGTAGCTTTCAAACCTACATATTGAATTCTTTACTTCATTACAGCAAAAGTTGCCCTTCTTCACCACCTTTTAGTAACCATCACGTGACTAGATCTCCAAGTGAAGTTCGATTGGGAGGAGGGAATGCAGGTGTAACCTTCTCCAAAGCTGTCCCTACAGAAGTAAGTTTGGCTTTTAGAACTTAACATAATACAGCATAATATGATAAATAAAAATATTATTAAGTATGAAAATGTATACCATTACTTCTGCCATCTTTTCCATTTGCAGGACAATACTTTCCTTGTTAAACACTGCTTCACTACCATTAAAGAAACAACTATATTTACACATTCCATTTCATTTAGGGTAGGGAAAGTAAATTATTGAATGTATGAAGCTTATGGTTGCAGTTTACTTTTCTCAGACAAAATTATAACAGAATACGAAACATTACTTTAGGGAGTGTTAAAAATGAAAAAATAACTGGATAGATACAAGATTAGAAATGAACTAGAAAATGGTGAAGATTAAAGTAGGAAGGCAGGAAAACTTAAAAATTTAATACTGTTTTCTTGTCAAGTTAAGCTCCTATTTTTTTCCAGTAGCTTCTGTATTTTACCCCAACAGTATGACATTCAATCTTAAAAATATTATCATGATAACTATACAAATTGATAGTTGCAATAATTGATACTGTGAAGATATATGAAATGAAGAATGTAAAACGGTAGAGCATGGAATGGCATATTGCAGTCTGCTGGTAACCATCTTTTGTGATGCAGAGAATTATATTGTGGTTCAATTTCTTGAACCTGTGAATTCCAGTAGTGCAGATTGTTATATCTACATTGCTTTATCAGCTCAGTCATACATTGCTTGATAAATGTCTTAAAAAATGACAACATGCATACTGACACTGGTATTTTTCGGGCAGAGAAAATTGTTTGGTAAATTCATTCTTTCTTATTCTCACCACCTGGTGCCATCTGTTTACCACTTTTTTAGTTTTGTGAAGCATCGGATGCATGGCCAGCACTAAAAGGTGATGCAATTTATATAAAACATATTTATTTTGACTTATTCAGTTCGATGAAGGTTTCTGCAACAAAGGAATTTTAAACTTTTTGGAATGATATATGGAAATGGATATTGCATTGAAGTAAAGTATGTAGATTGAGTTAGTGTATACAGTCTATCTTCAGTAATCATATATATTATTTCTATAAGGTGTTGTTTGTCACAAGCCATTATCTCCCTTCATACAGAACCAAAATTGAAAAATGAGGTATCATTTTAAAGCATAATGTGTCTGCTTTTGTGACATCATATTTTAAGAAACTAATTTTTCCAAAATCAACTCTCAAATGAAAAAATGTTAATATTTCTAAAATTCTTTATTTGTTTCTCAAACCATTTATTTTCCTGGAAATCTAAATGAAATCGATAACTGAAGTGGGATTATGAAGAATAATGTCTCTGCTTTAATCTTTTGGGATTCAACACTCAAAGTGAAACAGTATCAATGGTTCTATAACACATTTTTGTGTCACCAACCATTTATCTCCATTAATATCTAACCAAAATAGATAAATGGGGTATCATTCTAAAGATTAAGGTCATATTTTAAAAAAGGAATTTTTCTGAATTTTATTGTTAAAGGGCAAAAATATCAATATTTATAAAATACATTTTTTGTGTCTCGAATCATTTATCTCCCTGGATATCTAACCAAAAACGATAAATGAAGTAGCATTAAGAAGAGTAATGTCTCCGCTTTAGTGACACTGTGTATTTTTTTTTTTTTTTTATTTATTTATTTTTTTTTTTTTTTTTTAAAAAAAAAAAGTTTTTGGAATACAACCCTTAATGTGAAAAATTATCAATTGCTCTACAAGGCGTTTTTGTGTCTCGAGTCATTTATCTCCCTTGATATCTAACCGAAATCAAGAAATAAAGTATTATTTTATAGATTAAGGTCTCTGCTTTGGTCAAATCATATTTTAAGAATAGAATTGTTCAGAATTCTATCTTTAAAGGGCAAAAGTATCAATATTTCTGTAACGCATTTTTGTGCCACGAGCCATTTATCTCCCTTGATATCTAACCGATATAGATAAATGAGGTATCATTTTTAAGATCAAAGACTCTGCTGTGGTCACAACATATTTTAAGAATAGAATTTTTTGGAATTTGACCATTAAAGGGCAAAAGTATCATTATTTCCATAATGTAATTATTCTGTCATGAGCCATTTATTTCCCTTGATATGTAACTGAGATCGAGATATGAGGTATTATTTTAGAGATTAAGGTCTCTGCTTTAGTCACATTGTATTTTAAGAGAAATTTTTACGGAATTTGACCCTTATGGGCAAAAATATCTTCTTCTTTTTTCTTTCAAGCCATTTACATCCCTTCATACTTTACCGAAATCGATGAATGAATTGCTATTTTAAAGATTAAGGTCTCCACTTAGGCAACATCAAAGATTAAGAACCAAATTTTTGGGAATTTAACCTGTGAAGGACAAAAGTAATAACTATGAAAGTCGTGTATATGAGACACATAATAGCTAAACCACTAGATAGGAGCAGCACATATTACAGATATATTAATAACTGCTTCACTGGTGTCGATAAGAACTGAGCATGTTACCATTGAATAGCAGCACCACATATCACAGAGGTTTCAATAAACCGTGTGTCTTATGTACAGTAACTAAGCTTATCGGATATTTTTTGTGTTACAGAAACATTTCTGTTTTTCTATACAATTCATACATAGACATTTTATTTGGTGAATGTTCTCACGATCTACAATCATAGCAACACATATCACAGAGATATGGATATTCTGTGTGTATATTGTTTAGGTTAGTTGTAATCTCTTAAGGTCAGTGACAGTTTTTCATCCATATGATTTCCACGTTCAAAAGGTTTTCCTAATTGTTTTGTAATATGTTGTAAGTATTTTGTTACATACCTATTACACTAAACAAATAAACAATTGCTATAAATGAGGTGGTTCTTTTTCATTCTATACATACCACAAACATTACTAATCACTATATTCATGAAATTTTTGCACAGGTCATCTTTTAAATTCATATTTGTTAAAAAAAAAATGCACTTTAATTTCAGTATAACTCCTATATTTCTGTTACCATATAAGGCATCCACAGTTTTTATCATTAAAATTGCAAAATTCTTTTAGAGACTTTTAGTCTATTTAATAAATTGGCATTAGGTATTCTTTTAACTTTAGCTTCTTTCTTAGTGCCTTTGTTCACAGATTTTTTTCATATTGAAGTTTAAAAGTTTCAAATATTTCATCACTCACTTCAAATACAAGGGTGGCTATTCCCCTCCTCCCCCACCCCTCCTGCCTTCTTCAGATTTCCATATCCAAAATGTAAATAATAATAATAAAATAAATAAAACAACTTTTATAAAATTTGGATAGGGAAATGAACCACAACTTACCTTAGACTATGGTAGTATGGCTTGAATGCCAGGCAACCATCATCTAAGGTAAATGGTGGTTCATTTCCCTATCCTAATTTCTAATCCCTTTTCGCTTTATAGTACCTATTATTTACCGAATTAATAACTTTTTATATATGTTCTGAAATGAAATCTAAGCTGAATGTTTTTATTTAGTAGTTTTTTTTTATATATATATAAAAAAAGATGTGTCCCTATTTGTAATTTTCCAACCACATGACTGAAAATGTTTAATAATTCAAAATGATTGCATCATAGAAGGACTTTCAGTGAAAATTGTTTTAGTTAAGCTACGCTGGCAAGTTTTTTTTAGATTTTTCACATTATTTTATTCTGAACAAGCAGGCTTAAAATTCTGCCATCTTTGCATCGTATATATTAAATTTGAGAGGAAGATGTGTTTTGCCAACCATAAAATAAATCCATATAAAATGTTGAAAAATAGATTACCTATGTACAAGTAACACAGGGTTTTCTTTTTCTGTTGAGTGTATAATTGAATAGTTATTCAAAAACACAAACAGTGTTGTTTTGGGACATTTTATTTGTATTTCATGACTTTACCCATGTGTATTTTGCATTTAATTTTTTAATTATATGATTTTGGTTTAAATCTGTAACAATGAAGACAATTGTGATTAATAAATAAAGGTAATCAATTTTATTTTCTTAATATTATATTACCAACAAACTTTATTTTTTAGTCTGTAAATAAACCTAGCGTCTATGCAATTATGTTCATTTTGTAAAATCATCAATCATGTTGTTCAGTCATCTATCTTTATAATTCGGAGTTTATGGATCTCTTTAAACTCTAGTTTTGACTTTTGTAATAATACCAGCATTAAAAATTTAAAATGAGTGTTTGAACTCGCATTACCAGTTTGACATTTGACATCGATTTTACACTTTTTACAGTAGTATTACTATTCGAGTCAGAAGCAGAGTTAATTTTTTTATGCATAAACGTAAAAAATGTTCTAAATAATCTTGTATCAATGAATATTCATAGAAGCTAATAATAGTACTCACAAATGATTTTAGGTCCCAAAATTAATAATTTCTAGTTTTAACTACATACATGTGAAACATGCCAGATACTAAATTTTTATTATAATTTCAAAGAACTCTTATTAATTTCTTCATTTGTAGATGCTCCCCTAAAAATCAGACACTTCATCAGTGATTATAAGAAACTTTGTCACCTTCACTTTTTCATCCCAAAGCAACATTGTTCTCTCAGGTCTCTTTTCACCATTGGTCTAAATCAGTGGTTCAGAAATATAGACATCATGATTTAGCCCCATGGTGAAACCCTTCTTGAATTTCTAAGCTCTCCGAGCAACATTCACTCCCTTAGCTTTACTTGGTTCTATTCCTATACCCATATCACCTTCCTTGATATAGACATCACTGTATATAATGTCCACTTCAAACTCACAAACCTACAACACTATTTCCCCTTTGATAGCTGCCAACCATATAATGGAAAATGCTCCACCCCCTACAGCGTTGACATGAGGCAGATGCATCTACATCCACATCCATACTCTGCAAGTCACAAACATTGTGGGTGGCAGAGGGTACTAAGCACCAATCCTAAACCCACGCATTCCAATCCCGAATAGCGCGAGGAAAGAAGGAATACATAAAAGCATCAGTACGGCATCTTATTTCTCTAATCTTATCCCTCCGGTCATTACGAGCTAAATAGGTTGGCGGAAGAAGTATTTCATTGCACTCGAAATTTAAATTTTTTCGCATATTCTCCAATAAATTCGAATGCAAGCTACGTCTTCTGTCTTCCAAACTATCCCAGCCCAATCTATGTATCAATTCTGTGACACTTTCATAAGGGCTGTAGCAACCAGTAACGAATTGAGTGGCCCTCCTCTGCACCCTCTCTATTGAGTCAATCAGAACCTTGCGAAACGGATCCCAAACTCCACAACAGTAATCCAGATGCGGACGCACTATTGTTCTATACGCTATCTCCTTTGTATGAGCATTACAATTCCTCAAAATACGACCTATGAATCGCAATTTAGAATTCGCCTTGCCTACGACGGAAGTTATGTGCATGTCCCATTTCATGTTGCTTTGTACTATCACCCCCAGAGACTTCAGGGAATCAACCGTGTCAACAGCTGTATTGTTTATTTTGTACTTGTGAACAAACTGATTCTTTTTGTTGCTTATCCGCATTGCCTTGCACATTTTGCAATTAAGTATAAGCTGCCATTTACGGCACCAATCGAAAATAGCATCCAAATCGTGCTGAATTTCTAAGCAATCGTCGGAGCACCTTATTTCCCTATAGATAACTGCCTCGTTGGCAAACAATCGCAACCAGCATTTCATGTTATCACCTAGATCGTTTATAAATATTAAGAAAAGAAGTGGTCCTATTACACTTCCCTGATGAATCCACAAAGTAACATTTATCTTCAAAGAAGCTTCCCCGTCGACAACGACATACTGTGATCGATCAGTTAGAAAATCACGTATCCACTCGCAGATCTGAGCAGAAATATCATATGCTCGAATCTTCACTAAAAGTCGGTTGTGTGATACAGAGTCAAAAGCTTTCTGAAAATCCAAGAAAACTGCATCAACTTGCGAACCTGCATCGATAACTTTCATTACGTCATCGGAAAATAGGGCTAATTGTGTTTCACACGATCTCTTCTTCCGAAATCCGTGTTGACACGGTGTAAGTGACTCGTGCTCATCTAGAAACTTCATTATGTTCGAGCATATGACATGCTCCAGAATTCTGCTACAGACAGATGTTAGAGATATGGGTCAATAATTCCTAGGATCACTCCAATCTCCTTTCTTGAAAACAGGAATTACCTGGGCTATTTTCCAGCTAGAAGGTACTTTTTTCTCTTCTAAAGAATTATGGAACATATCTGACAGGAATGGTTCAATTTCCTCCGCGTATTCAGAAAATACTCTTACCGGTATACTATCGGGACCCGGCACTTTACCCCACTTCAGGATTTTTAATTGCTTTACAATACCTACGCTATCAATTTCTATCGGATCCATCTCTAATTCCACACGATGTGGTAAAGTGGGGATGTTTTCCATGTTTTCGCGCGTGAATGAATTTTTTAATTCAGTGTTAAATACGGTAGCCTTGTCGCGGCTGTCTTCAACTTCCCGTCCGTATTTTATTAGTACTGGCTGATTGTTCCCACTACAACTAACTTTTTTTAGATACGACCAAAATTTCTTAGGGTTTTCAGTGAGGCTCTTAGAGAGACAATTGGCACAAAAGTCATTAAAGGCCTAACGCATCGCATTCTTAACATGTCCCCTTATCTCCTCTAACTCAGTCCGATGCATCGTCCTTTTTGATCTTGCATGTATCATCATTTGCTTTTCGAGTAACCTTTTAACCTCCCTTGTGTACCATGGGGGATCGTTCCCTTCTCTGATTGTCCGTTTCGGTATATGCAAGTTCATACCTTCCCAGACTATATGTAAGAATCGATGCCACCTCTCTTCAACGGTGCCTCCTGCTACTAAGAAGGTATGGTAATTATGCCTCAAATACACTCTAAATCACTCTTTTGAAGCCTTTTTGAATCTGTAAATGATCCTTTCTTTCCTCTTTTTGTGCGTGGTTGTTAGTTTTACTGCAGCAATTACATCTTTGTGATCACTTATAATAATTCAGGCCAATTTGTAACGACTATATCCAATTTATTTTCGCTTCCATTAAGGCATCGTGTTGGTTCAGTTACAAGCTGCTCAAGATTGTGATCTGAGAAGAGATCTAGAATGATTTTGCAAGCTGCTTTATGCCTGCCCCCAGTCACATGAACGTAATTAGTCCAGTCGATATCTGGTAAGTTAAAGTCACCACCTAGCATTATCGTGTGGTCCGGAAATTGCCGAGCTATATTATTTACATTATTTCTTAATGCCTCGGCAATATTTACGCTTGTATCTGGTGGACGATAGAAGGAGCCTATCACAAGTTTTGTCCTAGCTACTTTGAGCTTGATCCATATGATTTTGCGAATAGTATCGACATCTGTTTCACTACATGGGAGGTACTTACTAACAGCTATAAATACGCCACCTACTTGGGAATGCAACCTATCCTTACGGAAAATGTTCATGCTATTATTAAAAATTTCGGCAGAACTTATATCCGGATTTAACCAACTTTCTGTGCCTATTACGATATCAGCATCTGTACTACAAATAACGTTTTCGAATTCAAGCTGTTTATTACAAACACTTCTGCAGTTAATTACTAGAACTTTTAATGTTCAAGATTCTTTTAAGCTACCCCTAACATGCGGTGCTGAAGTTATCTTAGCTGTCCTCAACTGAATTTCCTCCTCAGGGTCATTCTCCCTGAGCCTAAAAAACCCTCCTATACACTCCACACGGCCCCTGCCTCCCGTGTAGCCGATTCTTGTGTGTAGTGCACCCCTGGTCTATCCAAGGGATCCCTACAAGACTCAACACCAGGGCGAAGATCAAGGAATCTGAAGCCATGACTATCACAGAAATGCCGTAATCTCTGGTTCAGCCCCTCAACACGGCTCTGAACCAGAGGACCACAGTCAGTCCTATCAACAATGCTGCAGATGGTTAGCTCAGCAGAAATCTTACAGCCAGTGGCCACAGAGTTCACCCTTTCCACAAGTCCCCCGAAGGACGAGAGGATAACCTCCGACCCTAGGCGGCAGGCATCATTGGTGCCTACATGAGCCACAATCCGCAGCTGGCTGCACCCCGTCCGTTCAATGGCATCCGGGATGGCCTGTTCTACATCTCTGATCAGACCCCCCTGAATACACAATGAATGGATTCCGGGTTTCATCCCCAACCTATTCGCCAATTCCCTAAAGGGCTCGATAAAGTGCCTAATGTTGGAGTTACCGACCACTAAAACCCCCTTCTGCAGTTGTCCAGACTTAGCGGGCTGTGGGGCTGCCAACGCTCAGGTAACTCTAGTTCACAAAGCTGCAAGCTAGGTGCGCAGATCAGTCACCTCAGCCTGCGTCTGCACACAACAACCACTGTCCCTACACATACTACCTTACAGAAAGAAAATCTAAGCAGTACACAAAAAACGGACTCACTGTGCATTCTCAATAGCCAAATATACAAAGACGAAGCTTAAGCTAACTGCGCACTTTAAATTAACACTGGAGGTACTACTTTACGCATCTGCTCTGACCTAAAATCCTCACCATACTCCCACAACCAGACACTATGCCTTATATCTCATAATTATGCTTTGGACTTGGTTCACTAACTGATATTCCGAGCTAAAAACTGTCCACCACTCCAAAACACACAACCCAAAATCAACCGTAATCCTGTCTCTCCCATACATTCTTCTCTGAACCAGATTATTCATCATGGCTAGAACTTTCTCAGATTTTTCTCTGAAAAATGTTGCATCCTCACCACTATCCTTGTCACAGTGCTCCCCATCACCTTCAGCAGGTCATACCAACCCTCTAATGCTCCTTCCCTTGTAAGAAGCCTCTTTGCAAAACATGTGATATGCATCCACCCAACATGACCTGTTGTAACCTGCCACTGGTGAAACCTCCACCATCATAGGCCACACCACCCATCCATAGCACATCCCATCTTATATACCTGTTTTCTTGCCAGTGTTCTTATATTGAATGTCACTATGGTCACAGACAAACAGTTTACTCCCAAAATCTATACAACATTGTTACTAACTATGCCAGCTCTAACAAACTCTAATGACCTCAATAACTGTTTCACAGTTAGAGCCATCAGAGCATTCTCTAAAACCACATCCCCATTTGTACTCCGAATATAGAAATTGACCTACAAACACTTTCTAGCTACCTGACACTTCCTGATCCTCAATCTCATATAATACATTCCTCACCTATCACTTGCTAGTATAGTGATTTCAAAATTTAGTTTTGTGTGGATTTTTTATTTCATATTTACCTTTTATTGATTTTTTTTCTCTTTTGCATGCCTCCTTTTGATATTTATTTCCGCAATTAACATTACCAATAATACTGTTATATCCCCTAATCACCACCTTCAGTCCAACCGCTATGCTTAAAACTGGTATTCATGTGGCAGTGCTGCCCATTGGTGCCCAAGTGACCTCAGTCACTTAGTTCTGTTTTATTGAAGATGAGCATGGTCCAAACTGCTCTTCTGCCTTCAACTTTGGTGAGTCAAGTGGCTTAAATGTTGCCATCAATCCCTAAACTACCTGTTATACATTTCATTTTAAAATTATTGATTTTTATCCACTTCTGGTCTAATTATTTTTATAATATAGTCTCCTTGTGCTTTTAATTATAAATCTGGTGTAAATCAGTTTTACTGAAAAAAATTCTTCCTCTTTTTGATTTGAGCCCTTCTTGATTGCTTTCTGACACCACTTTTTAGATATTTAAAATATCTTTTGCTAGTACTGTATGCTTGTTTCCTATGTCTTCCCTTTTTTCAAAAACCTTTCTGTTACCCCTCACTTTTATTAATGATTTATCTTACAGTTTGTTCAAGATTTTACTGCATTTCTGAATTTCTTTGTTCTCTTTAAGGGTAAAGGATACTTGTACCGACTGAATAAAAGAAAGTGAATATTACTATCTTTATTCAGAGTGCTAAGGAAGTGCTGATATTAGTGGAATTTTGTGTACTTCAGTGATGGCATTTCTGTTATTATATTGACAATGAGTTTTTAGCCAAAAAAGAGCCTTTGTTTTTACTGCCTCCTTGTTTTTGGACTTTGCAGTATCCAGCTAGCTTTTTTGAAAATCAAAAGTTCCACCCTCTGTCTATATTTCAGAAAAGTAAACACTTAATTTCTCTTTGAATATTATTATGTAATTTTAATTTTATTTTTCGGACATTTTGAGTTTATCCCGTGATTGCACTCTTTTATTCTAGGCAAGATCTCTATTTTATTCTAGACATGTCCAAAATCTCAGGTATTATCAAAATGCTACATTTGGAATTCATTCACCTAAACCTATCTCCCTTGATAACTTCATGGGTTCCTGCATTTATTCATAAACAGTTGTGATTTGTTATTGTCATTGTTTTCTACTCTAGATAATTGTTTTTATGATTTAACAGCCATGAGATATTCAAATAATTATAGGATGATATCAAATCTATCAACTTCTTTCTGTCTAAACAAAATGAAATGATACTTCCTTAGGTTCGGTTCATCAATAGCAACACTGCTCTTGGTAATTCAAAGCCTAGACCACAGATGACATGGCAGACAAAAGGAGGTCCTGGCCGCCGCCATGACATTCTAATGGAGTTGCAACTAAACAAGGTTTACACTATAATTAGTCTGTTCTAAAAATTTGTTGTAAGTAGAACTTAGTGGTTCTGCTTGAAACTTCATACCTTGAAACTATTACACACGATGTGTTCTGTGTCATGAAATTGAAGTTTCTGAACAGGTTCGATTTCAACATGAGGTGTATCCAGACACTACTACAGAAGCATCTCGGCAAGTTCTTCTAGTCAGCGAGTTGGAAATAAGAGATCGTCTTGCTTCTTCCCAGATAAATAAATTCCTTTACCAGTACTCTAGTGAAACAAGACCCAAACAATCGCATGCCAATATGGTAAGTAAGATTTTTTAAATTGAATTTCTGATTGACTATCTCTTTAAAAAAAACACCGTCTAAAAGGAATAAATAATACTATGGCATGGGTCTGCTTTTGTGAATCACAATAATTCAGACAAGAATAGAACTCACTTGCCAAATAGAAAAACTGGCTCTACATGGCACTTTAACATATGATAATTTAAAACACGGAGTTTTCTGCCAAGTCAGTGACAAATTTTGTATATTGAGGAGTACACAGATATGATGTGAAAAGATAACCATAGGTAAATTGATGGTGATGATATTGCATTATAAAGCAGTGCATAGGCTAGGAAGTAAATTGCAAAACCATAATCATGACCTTACTTGAAAATGGTGAGTCTATTTCCTCTACCTCAATCACTTTGGATTTCAGTTATGAGTCTTGTATACTTCACAGCTGAAAATATTGCTTTGGCATTTGGTTGTCATAACCCGGCTATTTTCTTTTCAACCTCACCAGGAAAGCCAGGTTATAACCTGCCGATGATGCCTTTTATTTGTTTTGGCAGTTGTGCATATTAATGTAAGGAATTTAGTTGAATATGATGTTGAATAAACAAGAAAAACTACACATATACACCATCAACCTGAAACGTTTATTCAAAACCAAGATAATAATCACCTCTCACAATCTTAATACAGTCTGTGCTCTCTTTGTTTCTCAGCGATCACACACATCTCTCTCTTACTATATATAATTTTCTTTGGCCGTGCCCACTGACCAAAGATTATTGTCACTTAAAATTAATACTTAAAAACTAGTCTTAGCGTATATGTTACATTGTACAACACTCATGTCAACGAATCATACATCATCATAAATCAAACTGTGTGTATAATATATGGCACAATTAAGTCTATTCCGTACTACTGGTTATCGTTTTAAGACATATTCAACTGTCTACCATTGCAAACAGGCACTGTTGTAAATTTAAAGAAAAATATCAGCAGAACTAAGATCTACCCATTTATTAAGATTTGGAAAGGTTTAAGTCTTGATGACTGAAATCCCATCATCCTTCTGCAGTCTCTGGTAAATACATTCATTTCTGACAAAAATTCTTCTTGGGTGTTCTGCCAGATCAGTTCTTCCGTGTGCGACGTTTCGATGACCGCCTCTGTTGTCTTCATCAGGTGAAGAGGTCGAAGTTGACACTGCGACAGCAAGACACTGAAACTGACATATGGAAGAACTAATCTATCAGAACAACCAAGAACAAGTTTTGTCATCTGTACACCGGGAAAGGCTTAATATTCTTATTTTAATAGCAAATCAATGAACCAACCAAACTCCAAATATGTGGCACTCAATGTTTGATGCTAATAATCCACTTAGAGGTATTAACTATTCATGTAAAATTTGTGTACCATTAAAAAGAATATGTAAAAATCATGGTAGTTGTGGAGCTCTGTAGTTTAGTGGGGAATGCAAAACTCTCCATCAGTCATTCAGCGTTGTAAAATATTGGTGACTAGCTTTATAAATGTGCAAAATTGGCCTGTTTGTAAACATACTAAATCTATAAACAGTGGACCAATTTCACTAACAAAGATTCACTGTTATGTATTTTTCATCTTATTAAATTTTTGATAGCTATGTTACAAAATTCTTTATTTACTGGAGAACGTGATGAGAGGATGTATCAGAGAAGTTAAGAAATTAGGTTACAAAATTTTGGTCAGATCATTGCTTGAATATGGTGGTGTAGTTTGGGTTCCACATTTTGAGTATCAAACCGAGCGTGGTGGTGTAACAGTTAACATTCTGGCCTCGCATTCGGGAGGACGGCGGTTCGAATCCCTGTCCGGGTATCCAAATTTGGGGTTTCCATGGTTTCCCAAATAACTCCAGGCAAATGCCGGGATGTTTCCTTCAAAAAGGCCATGCCTCCCATCCTTTCCTATCTCTAAAGACCTCGCTGTTGAGAGACGTTAAGCAGTTTTTTAAAAAAAAAAATTAATATCAAATACAGGAATTGGAGGGCGCGCAAAGAAGAGCAGCTAGATTGTTTTATGGAAGTTATTAATATAAAATACCCGGTCAGTAACTGGTATGATAAAGGAACTGGATTGAAAGTCATTGGAAGACAGGAGGTGAGTGAAGATAGTGCTGGGAGTGTACAAGGCATATATGTGGTGATGGGGCTTGGAAGAATATTGGTCAAAGAAATAGGAATAGAACATGGTAGGAAAAATATGACCATGACCACAAGCTGGCTCTTAATTTCATGCATAAGGGGTTTTTTTCCCCCCTTGGGTTAGGGTGTCAGGGGTTGGAACAAATTGCAAAGGGAAGTGATGAATAATTTACGAAAAATGCTCAATGAATTCAGAATTAAAATTTGCAAATAACAAAAGTATATGGGAAAGGATTTAACACTCAATGAATATAATTAAAAAAAACAATAAGAAATGGATAATTATGTTCCAAAGGGAATTACCACTGGAGCATGTGTTCCATCGCAATTAAAAGTTAATTAATATTATTTACTTACAAATAGCCTTTGGGTAATACATTTAATTAGTTAATAGATACATATTAACAGCACATTAATTTAAAACTTTTCAATATAGAGAACAACTTCAACATCATCATTTTTACAGGATCACATATCGTTCACAGCCTTCCAACGATCCCTAAATCTTCCAACAGTTGCAGATTTTTTTATTTATTGTGGCAATTTATTGCAAATAATTAGTCCTGTATGAATTACAGTCTTTTGAGCTTTAATACCTTGTTTGCACATAATATGAAAAAGTTTGAATCTAATGCCAATATCCCTACAAATCCCATCACCAACCAACATACATCTTGTACACTTTCAGCTCTCTCTTCACCCTCCTGTCTTCCAGTGATTCCCAGTCAATCTTTATCAGTTACTGAGTGGCTGCTGCAGTAATTTCCAAAAAGTAATCTAGCTGCTCTCCTTTGCACATCCTCCAACTCCTGTATTTGATACCCAAAATGTGGATCCCATATTACACCACCATATTCAACCAACAGTGTAACCAAAGTTCTGCAACTCAGTTCTCTCTCTTTGCTGGTACATCCTCTCATCACCTTCTCCAGTAAATGAAGGGCGATTTTGTAACCTTTCCAATGTGTCCTACCTAGTTGAGTTTACTATTGCATGTTATGCCAAGATATTTACACTTCAAGCTTTCAACAACAATTCTGTCTCCACCCTATAGTCACAAAAAACTAATAAGCCTATTAAGCTGACACTTCTTGGCATTTGTCTTCATTCCATGTTGGCCTACCCATTTACATATTCATTCCAGGTCATCCTGCAGCTGTTCACAGTAATTATCTGCCTAGTCCCATCTTTATGAATATCACTGTTTCTTTGTTCCAGTTTATTTAGATACCTTGGT
The DNA here is from genome assembly GCA_031002005.1 of Vandiemenella viatica. Classification (NCBI taxonomy): domain Eukaryota; kingdom Metazoa; phylum Arthropoda; class Insecta; order Orthoptera; family Morabidae; genus Vandiemenella; species Vandiemenella viatica. Next base: position 222,476,452 of record JARYHS010011408.1, on the reverse strand, counting down.
TATTTTCCAGTGTGAATATAAATGTTAACACATCTCTTACTTCTTCTTTTTAAATGTATAAACAATCTAACATTGTGAATATATTACTATTATTTTCTGTACAGCTTTTAAATAACACTTTTTATTTAAATGTATCTGTAATGTATTAATTTTTGTCTTTTTTGCCATTGTAAGTAGAGTGGAGTAGTTTCTTATATTTGGCACCACCATTGCTTCAAACAGTTGGGGTTTTCCCCCCAGATTCAGACAATTTCTTCTTTGATTTATACACTAACTCAACCTTTTCTTGCCACTTTTTTGTTTGTATAATCCACTTGGCTGAAGTTATTAACCTATGTTAGATCAAAGGAGGTAGGTATTAACATTCAATCTGATCTTCAACTGATGGTGGATTAATTTTGTTTCTTTTTTTTAAGGATTAATAATAGTTTTATATAAGACAGGATAATAATTAGTTTGTAAGGATGAAGTTGTGTGACACCAACTTAAATATATATATGTGTGTGTGTTTGAATATACCCCCACCATTTTCCCGGCCGGCGGTCTTTCTGGGAGGCTGTCTCCAGTTGCGCCAATCTCTCATAATGTTCTCACGTTTGTAAGCACCTTAGAATTTTGGCAAATTCTAGTTTTGCTTAGGCGGGACTTAGAAATTTCGAGAAGAGCAGTTTTTAACTTTAAGTAATTTCCCTGTAATCTTGCTCACAGTAACAATTCATTATAAAAATCATTTTAAAGTGTATTTATCATATCGGGAAATGTTTGGTTTGAGAGATATTCCCGTTTGTTCATGTTTGGAAACACGCTATCTGAAAAGTAGAAATTCTAAGATTTGCAATATCTTTAAATCGCATAAAGCTACAACCGAACTTTTATCACCAGCTGTAGTCAGCACTATCCACGATATTTTGGCAGTAAAATTAAGTAATTCGGCCAAGTTTAATTAGTAGTTTTAACTAAGAGAAAAAAATAAGCTTTTTATTAAAAGAGATATTAAATTAAAAATTACATCAGCAGATAGCGCTAATTAAGATGATTTTATACATATATGGGTTTCCATGAAAAGTTTTAGCATTCGCCCGGTAATCAAGTTTTTGAAAAATAGATTGTCGCGGATTGTTGTGCACGCGCGTAAAATTCCAGAACACTTAGGGATTTTCCCCAAATTAGAATGTGTCACTACGCGGAGTTTTAAACAGCTAAAACTTTAAAACTAATTACTCTAAATTTCTCACTGGACTGCCGTTGGACTTCTAGTAGATAAGTCCAGATACTGTCAAAGTTTAACATTTTTAATAGTCAGGATCGTCAAATAAATTACACACACTTTTAGCTACACGGAAGCAAAAGGATGTGATACAGTTGCTGAGGTCACTGGTTCTCGTGGTTTCTATAAAACTACCCTGCCGCCGTTATGTTCTGTCTGTTCCTGTCCATCGTCTCGCTTAGTCTGTCTTTCGTCGCGCTGGCTAGTTCAACCATGTTGGATCGTGTCGTGTTATATAGTAACTAACATGAACTTGTAAATTTACATCAGGGGTTCGGTTGGTTAAATTTCTCTCCACAACTTGCAACTTTTGGTAAAGAGTGTTCGATTTGCCTACTCAACTGTAAAATGCATATTTGAAATTGTGACTTTGAAAATAAAACTTTGGATTTTCTAGAAGTGAACTTGTGTGCTTCAGTAGTTTGCTTACTACCTTTTCTCTATTTGTGGGTTAACAAATATTGTGGTGACCTCAAGCATTTAAGTTGAGTTATCCTGGCTACATGGTCAAGTCTAAATTATTTCGTAAGTTTTCCATAGAACTGTGAGTCAACCTCAAGAGCTTAGTTAAGGCACTAAGGCTATACTTCAGCCCCAGTTTCAGCCTTGGGTCTTACATGTTGACGAAGGGTTTATCCCAAAAATTACTTTATTATTTGTGTTTGTGTCTTTTCTGTGTGTTCGCGCCCCACATCCATCATCTAAAGGTAAGTGGTGGCTCATTTCCCTATCCTAATTTGATTCCTTTCTGCTACTTAGCATCTTGATTTCATTGTTACTATATTCATAAATGATCTTGGGTAACAATGAAAGGAAAGAAATGGCGCAAGGCAATATTTACATGGAAAAGAAAGGGAAAATACACCCAACACTCACCAGAGTTGAAGGGAGGAGGGCAGCAACAACACAAAACAACACACAAACGAAGAAAAAAAATATTTCGGGTGAAAACCCCCCTTTTCAAGTTAACAAAGGTAGGTGGCTGGGTTTGCGCAAGACTTGCGTTCGACGCAGTTATATGAATGGCTGCATATTGTACTTAAAGAGAGTTTTTAACTGTCAATACTAAGTTAATTAATAATTTTTCAGGTTGTTATAAAAGCTGTTCACATAAGACCAGATCCAAAGTTGAAGGCCCAGGAGTGTAGTCTCAGAGTATCTGTGCTGCCTTTAAAGCTGAATATTGATCAAGATTCATTAGTTTTTTTGTTTAATTTCTTCACTGAAATATCTGGAGGAGTTAAAATTGAAGGTGAGAATGTAAGCATTGTATTTTGTACCTATTGTTTCTACATCGGTATAACAATTTCGTATTTGTGTTTTTACTATTTTTAACAACTGTGTATTTGGTAGGTAATTTATTATTTATTTATTTTATTTATTTATCAATCTTGTTTCATGGATCCCTGCTGAGGAAGCGAATGTGAAGGGATGTGAAACATGTCATGGTTAATATACATACATACATACAATATGAGTCATAATCATAGTAAAAAACAATTATACGTTACAAAGAAAAATAAAGACAATAAAATAAACATAAATTTTTACAACTGTGATTTGCAAAAGACATATTGAATACAATTAATTGTTTTGTTCAAATTCTTGAATGGAGTAGAAGGAGTTGCCAATAAGATAATCTCTCAGTTTTTCTTTAAATATATCTTTATTTTCTGCAAATTGTTTTATACCCTTGGGAAGTTTATTAAACAGATGTATACCAGAATAATTTACTCCTCTTTGTACTAATGACAGAGATGTTTGTGGTTTGTGCAAGTTATTTCTGCTTCTTGTATTGAGATTGTGTACCTGTGAATTAGAAGTAAACAGGTTACAATGATCTATGACAAAGCACATGAGAGAATATATATACTGAGAACTCATTGTAAGAACACTCAGTTTTTTAAAAAGTTGTCTGCAAGAAGTTCTTGGTTTTACCCTACACAACATCCTAATAGCTCTTTTCTGTGCTATGAAAACTTTTTTACTTTGTGAAGAGTTTCCCCAAAAAATTATGCCATATAACATTACTGCATGAAAATATGAGGAGTAAACCTGTTTCGTTAATTCTAGATCTGCTGTTAGAGAAAGTGTTCGTATTGCAAAGGTGGCACTACTTAACTTCTTCAGTAGTGAAGTGATATGTTCATGCCAACAGAGTTTCTCATCTATTTTAATACCAAGGAATTTTATACTCTTTGTTTCTAATATTGTGTTATTTTTATAGCTTACTTGTAAATCTGGCTGTGCATAATTTTTTGTTTTAAACCTAATATAATGTGTTTTTTCAAAATTTAGTTTTAATGAATTTGCCTTAAACCAATTTGCTACTTCACTAAGTACTTCATTTACATTAAATTCTAGATTGCTGTTTGGTGTTTTTCTCACAGTCAGGTTAGTGTCATCTGCAAATAAAACACTCTTAACTTTGTCAGATAAGTTTCCAGGAAGGTCATTGATATACAACAAAAAGAGGAGGGGTCCTAGGACAGAACCTTGTTGAATTCCATGTTTTAATTTTTCCCAGTCTCATGAAGCATCTTTGTTTATTTTAGTATCAAAAATGGACACTTTTTGCATTCGACTTTCCATGTATGATCTAAACCATTTACCTGCGATTCCATAAATACCATAGTATTCGATTTTTTTCAAAAGTAGTTCATGATTTACACAGTCAAATGCTTTTGCAAGATCACAAAATATTCCTACAGGGCTCATTTTATTATTAAGTTCCTCAAATGTGTTATTTAAAAATGAATATATAGCCATTTCTATAGATGATCCTTTTTGGAACCTGTAAGACCGTAGGCCGATACTGGGGTTATGGTATCGCCTAAGTGCCTTAACTTAAACACTTGATAGCTCACAATTCTCAGTACATCTGCTAAATAATTTTGATTTGATTTGACCATGTAGCCAGGATGACTCAACTAAATGCCTAGGTCGCCACGAAATTTGTTACCCACAAATTAAGAAAAGGGTTTTAAGCTACCAACTGAAGCACACAAGTTCACTGTTAGAAATTCCAAAGTTTTATTTTCAAAGTCACAAGTTCAAAATGGCATTTACAGTTGAGCAGGCATATCGAACTATCTTTACCAAAAATTACAGATTGTGGAGAGAAATCTAACCGACCTAAACCCCTTTAGTAAATTTACAAGTTCTTAACAGTCATTGAAGTTACGAGGTAACACGACACGATCCTTCATGGTTGAACTAATTTCTAAGTCCCGCCTAAGCAAAACTAGAATTTGCCAAAATTCCAAGATCCTTACAAACCCAAATTGGGATTTAGTGAGGATATTATTTTGCGTAACATGTTTTATTACTCTACAATACATGACTTTTTCAAAAATCTTTGAGAATCCTGAAAGTAATGAAATGGGACGATAGTTATCTACACATGTTGATTCTCCTTTTTTAAACAGCGGTTTTACAACTGCATATTTTAGTCTATTTGGAAACACACCTTGAATTAACGATTCATTACAAATGTTGGCAAGTACATGATCGATACAATCTGAACATCTTTTTAGTAATTTACGTGAAATATTGTCATAGCTGGAAGAATTTTTAGGTTTTAATTGTTTAATGAGTTTATTTATTTCTGAGACTGTTACTGGTGGCAATTGCATTTCCACAAATCTATTTGGGTATGCAGTCTGAAGAAGCCTAAGGACACTATTTGGGGACTGCTTTTTTATGCCTAATTTCTCTACAACTGTAGTAAAATGTTTGTTAAATATTTCACAAACTTCCCCTACTTCACTATGGACAGATCCTTTTTGTTCTATTTTTATGTCTTTAGAGTGATTTACAGATTTTCCTGTTACAGTTTTATTATATTCCATATAGTTTTCATCTTTTTGCCTGAATTCTCTATTTTCAACACTGGAAGGAGGCTATTGAGATTAGGCTTAGCAACAATGTTATTAATCGTGATGAAGGCCTCAATTTAAGCCAAGCTTGGAAGCCAGCATTTGGATTATTACAAACGATACAGAATCGAGCCATATTAGGGCATACGAGTGACCCGATCGTGACATCATCAAGCGAGCAGGGCCTAACTAGACCGCCCCTCCACGCGCTTTCCCCTCCGTTCCCGGCTGCTGGCGCTATATAATAGACTACCATGCGGCAGACTTCAGTAATGTTAAGCGGGGGGCTTGACAATGGAAGCAGTGGAAGCTTCCGAAACGTCGCCAGACGGCTCAATTCTGACGCGGCTTGAAACCCGAGAAGTTTTTATCAAGCATTGCCGCCGCGAAAACGTACATAATTATTCATAATATCCTTTATCTCTTTCCATAGAATCACCTCTCACGAGAGCTAATCTCTGAGTCATATGAAATGTCTGTACTTTTTTAAAAATGTATATTTTTATGTGTATATGTTTTTTATATTCATATAAAAGAAAATTTTACTGCTTAATATTTTCTGCTGACTTCTTCCACATTTCAGTGACATATTTCCGTGATGTTATTCACAATTTTCGGGTTTACGCTTTTCACCACCCATCCATACTTTCAGATGTGTTGATTTTCTCCCACCACGAACCACTAGCCAACATTGTGCACCTTCAAGTTAGCTGACAACCTCCAGTGTTGAAGAGGGGAATACGAGCCAGAAAATTACAAAACTCTATATGTATATATGTTTTCTTTGTTTCGATACTGCAGCAATCCTCAGCTGTGTTTTATCCAAATGTTTACTGTATCCGCTTTATAGTGCCTTTGTTTCCGAGCAATATATAATTACAGACTAGGACCTTATAATTATGATGTTTTTGGGGCATTAACACAAATAACAGATGAAAACACTTTAGTAATTTTCGGATCATAGCTCTTTACCAACAAGATAACATTGAGGAGGGTGGGTGTTGTAGGAGACTGCCTCACAGAGTTACTGTTGGCCAGGATGTAAATTCAAACAGAGGACAGGGGTAGTGATTTAAAGCCAATACCCAAATATTACTAAATACAATAATGATGTTTGGTGGCTGAAAAGAGCAAAATAATAATAAATAACATATTATATCAAAAATCTGTGACACTAAACATCACCTCTAGTTAATGGTGGTTAAATTTAGGTAGTGGGGATGGAGGGAAGTAGAGAATGGTAAGGAAAAAAAAATAATAGTAATGACAGGGTATTATCTTAAATTGAGACCAGCAGGTTGCCCTGTGTCCAGTTTGTATTGGCAGGCAAGTACCCATCTTGTGAAATATTTGAATACTGCATGAGGGACTGTTGATTGGAGCATATACAACTACCATGAGTGCCAAGACTATAGGGGAGGGAACTTCTAGTATGGTACGGATGGCAATTGTAAAAATGGAGGTACTGTTGAAGGTTGGTGGGTTTGGTGTGGACTGAGGAGTGAAAGTAGCCTGAGTGTGGGAGTAGATCGATGTGAGTTTCAGCGTTTTAAAAGATATTCAGATTGTTCAGGAAATTTTAAAGGTTGTTTTCCCCATTTGTCCAGATCATAAAAATATCAACTATAAATCTGAACATCATGCAGTATTCAAACTATATTTCACAAATATTGAAATCTCCCAACTACCTTTCTACTTTGTTTCTCAAGCAGCTTTCACGGGCCACATTACACCCTAATCAGCCTATCAACCTTCCTAAACCCCTCAAAACCAACCACAATTCAGTCCTGGTCACACAAGATAATCAATATTGTCAGAGAATCGACAGTCTCCACAGAACAAATACGTATACAACCAGCCATGCCAGTCTCTAGCAGATTCAGTGGGCAGCTAGTCCCCTGAAGATGACCTAAGCCCAGGTCGAAATTTTTGGAAGGAGAATAAGGAGGTGCATTTCGACACAGTGTTAATATCATAAGCAATTTATATTAATATGACGGCTGCAATAACAGCAAAATCTTTTATAAGTGATAAGTTTACTGAAGGGCTCTTAACAGAGGTTGATGGTTGAATCCAGGATAATGCCTGGTCTCAAGAAAATGTTGGTAGGCTAGTTCCCTTCTACAGAGGTCTGAAGGGGTAGTAGTATCAAGAAAAACTCTTAACAGCTGTTGAGATTGTTTGAGTAGTGGAAACTGGCATGAGCTGCCACTGGATGGTCTAGGTAGGCAGCTTCTTATATCAGCCCCTCCACTAACCAACTGTCCATCAGGATGAATGGCCACAGGCAAACAGTTTACACTCCACGGTGCCAGTCAATTGTCTTTGAACCCTCATCCAGCTTCCATTCTCCACCATGTAGTTACCTCACTCTATTATTGATGGAACCCCAAATTTCCAATTCTCGGTGTGTGTACTGGTCTTTCCGTATTTCAACACTGTCCTGCCTTCACCTATGGTAAGTGTTGTTTATTCTTAAATCAAAATGATTACTTTATAAAAATTGACATAATGTTAATATTTGGCCCAAATCAGACCAGCAGTATGAGTTCTTTCTTTTTCTACTTTACCTTTTTTGTTTTGTTTTGGTCTCTCGTTATCTTGATGTACCAAGTATTTGCTATAATGTTTCTGGATTAATTATCATATGCTCATAAAAATAATCATATTAGAAGTAATCTGCAAGTCTTTGTGACAATTAGTTGTTATACTTTGTACCTTTTACTGTGGTTTATACTGTGGTTGTTATACTTTGTACCTTTTACTGTGGTTTATCAGATCCTTTTTATAAAATATGTTTGTCCTTCAGCAGATGATGGTAGCCAAGGCCATACTCCACGGCATAGTACTCCAACTCATCAACCACCTGTGATGACTGTTAATGTGGAATGCACATCATCAGTGCCTGCTCCTGAACCTCAGCCACTTTTGATCCAATTGGAAGACGATTCTGGCAGGCAACTCGCACTGAAGACCACCTGTACTGATGCTGGTGTAAGAGTAGATGATAAGCCTCCTCCTCCACCAATTTTTTTTCGGTAAGATTATATGCTTTAAGTGCACATCTGACCATAAAATTCTTGCTTAAATAATAATAATAAAAATAACCAAAACATTCTTTTATGCTATTCAACTTAACACGTTTGTATCTATGGTTCATTTGCCATCCATTTATAGACGTTAGTGTCTTATTCAGTTCATCAGTGGGTGAAATATATCCGTTTTTATGCATATATTCATGGTGATGGTACCCCTCAGTTGCCTTACTTGTTCCACCACTCAAATTTCTTTACATACAACTATGTCCAACCTTCAAAAAAGTGTTGTGGTCAGAATATACAGGTAGTAAGCTTATATTCAGTAAATTTATTGACTTTGGTGCAAAGTGTCATTCACAGCTCTAGCACAATTGATTAATTTAGAAAAGTCTTCCAAAATCAATCTGAATATTTACAGCTTTTAAGAGATTCCACAGTGGACCAGTGCACAAGGGCCAAATATGTGGGGATGCTACAGAATTGCAATTACACAACAAAAAACACAGATTTGTAAAATATACGGTCTGATTTTAGGTGTTTTGTTTCATCACCTTTGGTTTTTTGAATGAAAAAAAAATGGATGACTTTCATGTTTCCACCATGCTTCCACCATCTCCACCAACCTTGTCACCACCGAAAGCTTTCCTATTATAAGGAATTCAACCTGCAAAACTTCCCATTCCATATACCAGCTAACTTGCAATTTAATTTAATTTAATTTAATTGCAATGGAGCACACGCTCCGGTGGCAATTTCCCTACACACCCAACTTCCCCCTATCCTGCACCCACCTACATTTGCCCTCTACATATTTTAACTTCAAATTCTTTTAACGTTTTCGGTAAGTTATTCATCATTCCCCTTGGTACCTCATTCCAATCCCTGACACCCTTCGCTGAAAAAGAAAATCTTCCCACACCCTTGTGTCTGAAATCGAGTGCCAGCTTGTGGCCATGGTCATCTTTTCCCTTCCATGAACTACTTTTCATACCTACTCCAATATCTTTCCATGCCTCATCGCCAGTATACGCCCTGTACACTCCCATGACCCTCCTCATCCTCCTCCTGTCTTGCAATGAATCCCATTCCAGCTCCTTTATCATATCTGTCACTGATTGCATTCTATGATAATTTCCAGAAACAAATCTAGCAGCCCTTCTTTGCAGCGTCTCCAACTCCTGTATTTGATACTAAAAATGTGGGTACCATACTACGCTACCATATTCGAGCAATGGTCTGACCAAACTTTTGTAACCCAATTCCTTTACTTCTCTCGTGCATCCCCTCATCGCTCTCTCCAACAAGTGCAGGATTTTGAAACCTTTTCCTACCACGTGTCCTATGTGTCCTGCCCAGTTAAGCTTGTTATCAAAAGTAATGCCAAGATATTTACATTTCAAGTCTTCAGCAAGCAATTCTTCCCCCACCTTATATTCATAATTAACCTTTTGTAATTTATTTTTGTATCTAATTAGCTGACTCTTCTTTGCATTTATCTTCATCCCATGTTTACCAACCCAACTAGATATCCTGTCCAGATCACCCTGCAACTGTTTACAGTCCTCTGTCGTTTTGAACCTTTTATACACCATTATGTCATCTGCAAACAATTTAATTTCAGATAGTAAACAATCAACATTAGAATAATAAATAGCATTGGTCCCAATATGCTACCCTGCGGCACTCTCATTTTTACTTCCACTTCCTTTGATACCGCATTTCCTACCCTAACTTTCTGTTTTCTACCTTTTAAAAATTCTTCTACCCAGCAAATCACTTTCTCATCCACTCCAATAATTTTTACCTTATTTCTACCATTTTGTGGCTTACTCTGTCAAACGCCTTTGGAAGATCTAGTGCTACACTATCAATTTGGCCTCCCTTGTCCATTTCATCTGAAATATCTTGCATATATCCCACCAACTGAGATTCACATGAATATCCTTGCCTGAACCCATGTTGCCTGCTTGAAAACCACATACGATCCTGACATACATTTCTGATGTGGTTGCATATCAATCTTTCCATTAATTTACCTACCACTGAAGTCAAACTGATTGGCCTGTAATTTTCGACTCTATTTCTCACCCCTCCTTTATGTACCGGTACTACTATCGCACTTTTCCAGTCTTGTGGTAAACAGCAAGTAGCCAGACTCAATTTAAATAATATTTCAAGGTAAGGTACAATGTCACATCCGGCTATCTTTAAGATATCTGTAGTAATATTATCTGCACCAGCCCCCTTATGTTTTTTCAGCTTGCTTATTTCCTCCATGATTTCTTCAGGATGAATTTCAAAATTTTTAGTATCTTCATTTCTAATCGTATTGTTAAGCTCGTTCTCCAAATTAGACCTTCCTGTTTCTGGTTCATTGTCCCTAATGCTCTCACTAAACCAGTTACTTAAAATCTCTGCCTTTTTCAAATCCTCAGTAACTACTTCTCCATCCTTATCTATAAGTGTCTCTATAACCTCCCTTCCCCTCAGTTTCCTGATATAGCCATAGAAATCTCTAGATGCATCAGTCAGTGGTCCTCCTGCACTGACAATACTCTTCATAAACCCATCTTTAGCCACTTTCTTTGCTGTTATTAAGTCCTTGTTTAGTTGTTTCAAATATTCCCTACTACCCTGCCGTCTCTTAAGTCTGTTATGTTCTCTTCGTACCAACCTCTTTAACCTCCTCACTTCCCTATTATAGTACACAGGTAGGGATTGCAATCCAGCAAAGCGGAATCCTGCGGGATCCCGCATCATTACACAGCCTGGCGGATCCCGCACAAAATTAAGCGGATCCGCAATCCGCAAAATCCGGCTAAAACGTGTGTCAGTCTGCGTCACTCGCTGCCCCACTCGGGATCTATCGGATGTATTGCACTGTTTGCCTGTACCCTTGGACTTAGCATTTGACTCCTGTTAATAAATGTTTCTTTTTGCCAACATTCTTCATTCGTAAGTAAATAGATCCACTTTTATGTATTCATTAAAACATGTTTGTTTTGAGCACACATTTCTGCATTTTGAGTTATGGTGCGTATTTATGACGATTTTCTAACTATATAATTATTTTTTAAGTGTCGCACACGTTATCTGAACTACAGGGTTACGGCTTTTTATTCACGGTTTCATTATTCCCATTTTCTGTATTTGCAGATAAAGTAATCCCACAAAAACAATTCTTGTAAAAATAGGCCAAGTCTCGTGTTCGTGCAGTGACAAAAAGTTATGAGATCTTCCTCTGAGCCAAGTCTACACTTTTCAGTGTATATTCACTTCACTTTATGAAACAGAATGGTTTCTCTCGGTATCATAGATCGTTTATTTAGGATAAAAAATCTGATGACTTGGCCATTATGCATGTCATAATTTGAACTTAAATTGAGGGCATAATATATATACTTGTCAAATTCGAAAAAGAGCGATGGAAATCTTGGCCTTTACGTATTTATAAGTTTGTGTACGTTAACTAAAACATGGCATGCATAATGGCCAAGTCATCAGATTTTTTATCCTAAATAAACGATCTATGATACCGAGAGAAACCATTCTGTTTCATAAAGTGAAGTGAATATACACTGAAAAGTGTAGACTTGGCTCAGAGGAAGATCTCATAACTTTTTGTCACTGCACGAACACGAGACTTGGCCTATTTTTACAAGAATTGTTTTTGTGGGATCTCATTTCTTTTTGTAAGTTTATCGCTTATCCTGAATCGCCGCTCAAATGTAATGATTCCACTTAAAATCGGTTAATAGGAACATTTCAGATTTTAAGACATAAATATACGTTTACCAACAATGCCCCAATCTCTGAAAACAATTGATGTGACCAGTAGCCGAGCAATGCAGATTGCCGCTGGATTAACTACCACCATAAATAAATTACTAGTAACTTCCAAACTAAGCATAAGACCAAAGTAAAATTTAAGATGTCACTTAAAATTGCTTATGTCTTTGCATTAAAAAATTCTCAGCCATGTAGCTTCATCGGGAGAAAAGCAATTAAGCCGCAAATATGTGCCAGAATTTTTCATATTTGGGATTGTAATTAAATAAATACGGGAGAAAACTCCAATATTAGACTTTTCTCATGATAATGGGGTGAAATCATATATGTGTAGACTACCAAATTACTTGTTTCTGGGATGGCTGGAGGTACAGTGGGATTTTGATATCGGGGTGTCGTGGTCAAAATAAAATTTTGAATTTCAATAACTTCCAGAATAAGAAAGGCAAATAAGTAACATTAACACATTAGTTGAACTTAGTAAGCTCACTCTACAATTGAAATCTGAAGTGTATAAAGTTATTAGGGTAGGAAGCGATTTCACTTAGGGGTAGGTAAGGGGTAGATATATGGAAATTTACGAGTTTGTTGGTATGTGAGTAAAATTTTATCTGTGTAGCAAATTTCAGCTTTCCACGGCTACGGGAAGTGCCTTAGAGTTTTGATGATCATCAGTCAGTCAGTGAGTAAGTGAGTGACAAAATCGCTGTAGTTTGCATCCTAACAACAACCGAACTAAGACCAGTATCGAAATAAAATTTAGTACGTTTGCTAAGATTGCTGATATCTATGCATAACAGAAATTTGAGACATGTAGCATAAATACGACCGAAGAAATTGAGGTTCAAAAATGGCCCGAATCGCTTCGAGAAAAGGGTAGGCAGTGCCGCCGTTGACTCGACTTGTCGGGTGCACTGCCGTGCACTCAAATTATAAATGCGGAAGTAGGTCTCTGTCTTTTTGTTACGTTTTGACGACTTAGTGGCTATACCAATAATGATGGAATTTGACAAGGAAATACTGTGTATCTGTAGGAAGGACACCGGAAATATTTTTTTCGGTATGAATAACAGTTGTATCCACGAAATTTTTAGAACTTATCGAATGGTGACGTGTGTTAGTTTGTAATGATACATCGGTTGCTCAAGCTGTGCTTCTCGCGCGATTTGTTAGTGTATGATTTGTTATTAAATTTCGTTTAGAGACAAATCGTATTATTTAATATAGAGTTCGATTTGCTCAGCACTGTACTATTATTTTGTGTCTGCTTGAAAGTTTCTGGCACCAGTTTATTTTGTCTTCTTTTTTGACATGCCTTGCGGGTGTAAACCTAGCCTAAAGTGTAGCTCTAGCAGAGCACGAGCAGCTAAAGTTATTAGAACCCAAGAATTGGATGCTCATGCTAAAGAAAGAAGAAAAGACCAAGCTGAATTAAAGCTGCCATTAGTTAAACACCCCCCCCCCCCCCACACACACACACACACACACATCCCCGAACCCCCGCACCTTCTTTTGTTTTTCTGTTTTTAAATATGTTGGAAATTAATTCTCTTCATGAGACAGGTTCGACGGTTTGAGCATACTGATTCATCCAGAACAAAGCAATTAACCTGCAAATATGTACCGGAACGTTTCACGTTTGGGTTTCCATTGAATAAATATAAGAAAATCAGCAATATCATTACCAACAATGCCCCAATCTCTGCAAACAATTAATGTGCGTCGTAGTAAACGCAATGAGCATTGTCGCTGGTTTAACTACCACCTCAAATAAATAACAAGTAACTTCCAAACTAACCATAGGAACAAAGTAAAATTTAAAGCTTTTGTTAAACTTGTTTGCCTCTATATAGTATAGAAATGTCAGGTTTATAGCTTAATCCGGAGCAAAGTAATTAAGCCGCAAATATGTGCCAGAATTTTTCATGTTTGGGATTATAATTAAACTAGCTGATACCCGCGACTTCGTACGCGTGGATTAAGAATTTCTTTGCCAGAATTGAATATAGAAAGTTTTTGGTAACGAAGGATTGGTCCCAAACAACACCGAGTCGGCATAATATGACAGGAAAGCCATCACTATATCATTCTACCGTCGAACCTATCTCTTGAAGAGAATCAATTCCCAACATATTTAAAAAAAAAAAAAAAAACAAACAAACGAAGGTGTTGGGATGAGGGGGGGGGGGGTGTTAACTAAGGGCAGCTTTATTTCAGATTGGTCTTTTCTTCCTTCTTCTGCATGAGCATCCGATTCTTGGGTTCTAATAACTTTAGCTGCTCGTGCTCTGCTAGAGCTACAACTTAGGCCAGTTTACGCCCGCAAGGCATGTCAAAAAAGAAGACAAAATAAACTGGTGTCAGAGACATTTAAGCAGACGCAAAGTAATAGGACAGAGAAAATCTACATCTATACTAAATAATACGTTTTTTTCTCTAAACGAAATTTATTAACAAATTATTCACTAAGATAATGCGCGAGAAGCACACCTTGAGCAACCGACCTAACATTACAGACTAACACACACATCCGTCTCTCCGTCACCATTCCATAAGTTCTCAAAATTTCGTGACTACAACTGTTAATCATACCGAAAAAAAATGTTCTGTACCCTCCCTACAGATTTTCTTGTCAAATTCCGTCAATACCGGTATAGGCATTTAGTCGTCATAACGTAACAAAAAGATAGAGACTTACTTCCGCATTTATAGTATTATTACTGCAGATCACACACACACTGACTGCGAATCACCCCTGAGCGGTCAATATAACGTAAAAAAGTGTACACCTACAGCATTGCAAGACTACTTACGATTTTCCTCGCATTGCACCCCTAAATTTGTGATATCTACAGTTTAACATTCAATCCGAATAACCGACGGTCCAGGCGTGACTCTTACGATCAAAAACAATTTTTAAAAATCTTTGCCTCCATTGGGATTTGATCCGGCGGTACAAACATTAGTAAGCAAGCGCGTTAACCAACGGGCCACCAGCCCACAATAGTATATGGAACTACAGAGTCTTCCACATCCTAAACGTCGGTCTATGTTCGTTTCGGTAATTTTTCAAATTTACGTGACAATATGACGAGAAATTGTTCAACCAAATATAGACAGTATTTTTCTCCATGTTTCAAAGGAAAAGTGTGCAAAGTTTCATCGAGATCGGATGAAAACTGTGGATTTGTATGAAGAATAAACAAACAAATATTCATCTTTTTATATATAGATAAATACGGGGAAAAACTCCAATATCAGATTTTTCTTATGATTTAGGGATGAAACCATATATGTGTACCAAATTACTTGTTTCTAGGATTACTGGAAGTACAGTGGAATTTTGATGTCGGGGTGTTGTGCCGAAATAAAATTTTGAATTTCAATAACTTCTAAAGTAAGAAAAGGAAAGAAGTGTAATTAAACACTTTAGTTAAACATATTAAGCTCACTCTACAGTGAAAATCTGAGCTTTATGAAGTAATTAGAGTAGAAAGCGATTTCATGTTAGGGGTAGGTATATGAACATTTACGAGTTTCAGACTTTTCGTATAATATGTGGGTAAAATTTTATCTGTGTACCAAATTTCAGCTTTCTACGGCTACGGGAAGTGCCTTAGAATTTTGATGATCATCAGTCAGTCAGTCAGTGAGTGACAAAATCTCTGAAGTTTGCATCCGAATAACATATGAACTAAGAACAGTAACATAATAAAATTAAGTACGTTTGCTAAGATTGCTGATATCTATGCATAACAGAAATTTGAGACATATAGCATAAATACAACCGAAGAAATTGAGGTTCAAAAATGGCCCGAATCGCTTCGAGAAAGGGGTAGGCAGTGCCGCCGTTGACTCGACTTAGCGGGTGCACTGCTGTGCACCCAAATTGTGACAATTTCCATATTTGCGGCTGAAAATTTGATTATTCGTTGATATGAAACTAAAGTTATCGTAATTTTAAGTGATCGCCTACCTATTTATTTAACAGCTATAAAAAGGCAATTGTATATCCTTTGACTTATTGTTGTTTTGGCCGCTGCCTCAACGCGTTTCTTTGACGAAATCCGCCTGTTTACATGTGCCGCTCAGGCTATCGATTAATACCTCTTCTCCTTGTTATTATTTCGACTAAAGGTAAAAAAAAAGTTAAAATGAGTTTTCACGGGTGTATCTACGAATTGTGTTTAGGAACACCATACTTCCGCCGTCTTCCTCACATGTGTAATTTCGTGTGTTTGCAATGAAATCCGGAGATACAACCTATGAGGACTTAACTGCAATCATTCGCCATGAAAGTCTCCTTTCTTACTAAAAAAAAAATAATAATTTCCACTCTAAAAACGTAAATAAACATAAGTAAATCTGAAATACTTGACAGTTTACGTGTTAGTGAGTAGTTTCTTTTAATAACATTGAATCAACTGTAATATCAATCAAGGAATCAGGAGATATATTAATGAATCACGCAAAAAAAGGCCAAGTCTCATGCTTGTGCATAACAAAAAGTTATGAGATCTTGTTCTGTGCCAAGTCTACACTTTACACAGTATATTCACTTCACTTTTTGAAATGGAATGCTTTTCTCGGTGTTATGAAACGTTTATTTAGACTTAAAAAAAACTCTGGTAACTTGGCAATTAAGCAAACCATATTTTTAAACTAATGTGATGTATTGTAAGGCACATACTATGAGCTAAGACTCAATATTTTCCATTTTTATTATTTATTTAGAAATTGGTTTAGATTAAAAAACAAAAATGTAAAACCTCGAAATACACTTAAGACACTCTAAAAAGTTTTAATGTCATTTTGCCAATCAAAATATTGTTAACTGTTAATTTTTATTATTTAACATTAAAAATTATTTATTAATTTAATTATTATTTAATTTATTAACGTTTTGAGTAACTATGTTTTAAATATATGCGTTAAAAAATTGTTTGTACCAATCCCGCACGGATCCCGCGGGATTGCAGTCCTTATACACAGGTTCTCTACTCCTCTTTGTTTTCTGCTTTGGAATGAATTTTTCCTCCCCCTTTCTTATTATCTCTTGAACTCTTCCCACCTTGACTCTACTGTACTTGTGCCTTCCTTCCATTTGCTGAAACGTTCTCTGAAATATCTCTTCAAATTTGAAATCTGTGCGTTTTTATAATTGTACCTATTTGCCCCTTCAATTTTGGCTGCTGGTTCACTGAATCCTCTAATATCCATCAGAACTGTGTCATGATCACTTATTCCTTCCGTTACTTGACACCCCACAAGGTTATCATCGGGCATTATAAGGAATATATCCTAATGTTTTACTCTACCACTTGAGTAAATCCTCCTTCCCTTATTAAGGTATTTGCAAATCTTTGTTCCCGTGTGTTATTAATCTTATTTCCTTCCCACTTTACACCTGGTGAATTTAAATCCCCACCAATAATGATCATTCTATTTTCACCTCTGAAATCTGAGTATGAATTTAATTTCTCCCCAAGAGCCTCATCTTCATCTGTCATTCTTCCACTGCGGTAAGCAGCCAACACCCTGATTTTTTCTTTTTTACTACCCCAGAAATCTACCCCAAGTAAATCATGGTCTTGATCTATGAACTGTGGTAGTTTTTGCTAACTAGTATGAAGACTCCTCTGCCAATTGCTCCTCTATCTCTGTAACCATCAGGAAAAACCTCACTGTTTAGTACTTCTTCTTTTAACCAACTCTCTACCCCAGTTATTACTTGTGGTTCGTGTATCTCTATTAAGTTTGCAAAATTGATTACTTTTTGGATAAAGGAAACAAAGAAACTGCCGCGAGGCACTGAAAATAAGATAGGATAGGGAAAATAAACAGTTACCCGTCACTTACCACAGATGAAGGCAGGAGGGCGAGACACGTAAAAACACAAAAACAAACGAACTGCACAATATTTCGACTTTAGTCTTAGTTATGTGGGAGGCGAGACATATGGCAGGGGGAAAGATGTGGTCACATCCCAACCCACCACATGAATGAAGCACAGGCGGAAAATGCATGGTAGTGGTAGAATTGCCGGGTGGGGGAATAGGTTTTCAGCATTTATCTCCTCTTTCCCAGCAATGACTGAATGTCTCCCTACACAGCTCTGAACTCTAATCAACTATCAACAAAAATGAATGGCACAGAAAAAATGGTGTTCGCTTAAAATCTGGAATGTTCAGTTGCTTCTTATGACACCTCTACCAATAATTACTATTATTGCTTCACCGTTCATGCTATCAGAGCCCCTAACCAGGTGACAGCTGGCATACAAATACAAACTGGGCACCATGCAACCACAAGATTTCAACTTAATTCCTAGTTATCCTTTTAAATTTTCACAGTAACTTTAATTTCCATCTCAACCCATTTTTATTCTTTCATCTCTATTAAACATGAACCAACACTCACCAGAGGGTGTTTTATTCATATATCTTTCTGAATTTTCTTTATATAAATAAGAAAAGAAAGGGAAATTAACCCACCACATACCAAAGTGGACGGATGCGATTCGAGAACACTAATGCTGACAAACAACTACACAATATTTCGGCATATGCCTTGCTCACAAGTAGAAAAAACGGGCCATTAGGCTCGGAACGTGTGTGCACACCGAACCCGTTCCGAGCCTAATGGCCCGTTTTTTTCTACTTGTGAGCAAGGCATATGCCGAAATATTGTGTAGTTGTTTGTCAGCATTAGTGTTCTCTCATCGCATCCGTCCACTTTAGCATGTGGTGGGTTAATTTCCCTTTCTTTTCTTATTTATATCGCCTAGAAGCCGCTTCCATTTTCCTTAGTTGCATCATTGAATTACTGTTTATGTTTTATATGTTTACTAGCTTCTGAGCCTATAAAAAATGATGGATTGAAAGGAATATTCTGACAAATCATATCCTTTTATTTCCTTAACTGTATACAATTGTTATTAAATAACACTCAAAACCCTGATTTTGTGTCCATATTTTGATTGTAGTTTACATTGTGATACAGTTGGGACTAGTTACATGCGAAATAATGTCAATATACAGGGTTTTTTTTATTTTAAGGAAAACAAATGCCAGTTGTCATTCTGGCCTAAGCTAAATTTCAATCTAATCAAAACTTCCACTAACTTCGTGCTTGAAAATTAAAGCTTTTATCTTACATATCTATTTAAAAGAATTTAACTAAAACATCTGCCTCTAATAAATAAAAAGAAATTAATAGTTATGATGTTTTTTTTTGAAACCAACCAAGTAATACTATTATTTATACTCGATATTTCGGCGACATTAATCTCCGTCACCCTTGTGGTCATGAGACTTTAAGTTTTCCTAGAGCGCATTGTTCAAAAACTGGCATAGCAACCAACACGCTCTAAGCAAACTTTAAGAGTTATGACTACACCTGAAGATGGACAGAGATTTATATCACCGAAATATTGTGTATAAATAATAGTATTACTCGGTTGGTTTCCCAAGAAACATTCATAAATGTACAACGCCGAAAAAAAATACTTTGTTGATTTGTAATAATTAATAGATTTAACTGCCATACATGCTTTTCTTTCAATGTTTTGGCAGTTATTTTCTTCGTAGATGCTTAACTAAATAGAATTGTTATTAAAATAATGCTCATAACCTCTACTTTGTACTTAAATCCCTGGCTGCAGTTAGTCCGCTAACGTAGGTCGGGTGTGTGACTTCAGCCTTGCAAACATGTTGACACGACAGTAAAAGTAGCATTTTATTTGTATTTTTTAATTAATCTTGTTTAAATATTTGCTTATTGACTTGTTTTTCCCCCATGATATCATTTTATTAATTATTTATTTATTTCAAAAAAGCATTTTATTCAGTAAGCTGCAAGTCTGTCCTGCAAGCTTTTGTTGAACGTAGCACGGATACAGCATGTATCAGAGTGCTTCATGATATCTGTGGCACTTCCTCAGGCTTTGTCAGAATCAGGGAACCAACTACGGATTTCCACATCAAAAACGGTATTAAGCAAGGTGACCAATCTCTCTGAAATTATTTTCAAAGCTGGAATGGGCTGAAAAAGAAATTAAAATCAATGGCAGAAGACTTGAGATTTGCCAGTGATGAGCTTTTGGACAACTACACTGATTAATTTCAAAGCTGGTTATCGATTTCATCTGCTAGTGAAGGAGTTAGCCTGAGAATGAATCTTTCAAAAACAAAGGGTATTTCTAATGGGCCACATTATAAATATCAGTAAGTAAATTTATCATGGCCAACTTGTAAATATGAGACAAGATGTAAGAACAGAAATTTTCCATTGCGTCAAACTGAGATGGCATGTTTATGGAAGGCATTCAGTTATTCTCAATTCTACAGTGTCCACAAATGTATGTGGTCTGTTAGAAAAGTATCCAGCCTTTGGCCAGGAAGAGAAAACTGGCATGAATGGAGCGTAGGAAACCTAATCACCTTCAAAGTAGTCTCCTTGGGACTCCACACACTTGTCCCAGTGGTGTAACTATTGTTGGAAGCATTTCGAAAAAGCCTGTTTCAGAATGGAGTTTAGCTGAGAGTAAGGAGCCTGTTGAACCACTGGAGTCTTGTTTTTCGCCAAAAACATCTGAATCAAGTGCAAGCAATGTGCTGGAGCATTGTTGTGATGGAGGTGCCAATTTCCTGTTTACCACAATTCTGGTCACTTGCACTGCATAGCATCACGTAGGTGACAGAGGACTTCCCTGTACTACTCTTTGGTGCAGGGGCGGATCCAGGATTTTGGTTTGGGTGGGGGAGGGGCTTGGCTTGAGTGAATTTTGGTTTAGAGGGCTTGCCTTCAGTGGTTTTTGGTTTTTTTTGGGGGGGGGGGGGCCTTGAGTCGGCCATGGGGTAGTCTTCATAGCCTCCTCGGGCCTCGAATCCGTAGAAGAGTCTCGAAAATTACAATGTCGGGGGTGGTACCACAGTAGTCAAAGAAAGCAGTCAGCATCACTTTGACGTTGCTGCACACTTGGCAGCCCTTCTTTGGTCTTGGTGACACTGAATGCTTCCTCTGTGATGTCTGGGATTTGGTTTACGGGTCGTACCCGTACACCCAGGACTCATCACCAGTGATTATGGTGTTCATGAAGTCGGGCTCGCTGTTTGTGAAATCCAGCATGGCCTGCGGTGTTCATGAAGTCGGGCTCGCTGTTTGTGAAATCCAGCATGTCCTGCAAGACTTCAAAACGAAGTTGCTTTTGTGCTGCTATCAGCTGCCTCGACATGAATTTTGCCAACCTTCTCTTCATGGACAAATTGTTGGTCACAGTGAAATGTGCCGAAATAGTGCTGATGCCCACCTCTCCGCAATTTCGGCCCATGGAAGCATGCTTCATTCAAATCCATCAGGTTTCAGATACTTTTCTAACAGACCTTGCACATATATAAATAGCATGTGACCAGTGCTGACTTATAGATATTAGACCTGGAACCTGAATGAAATTGCAAATGAAAACTTAGAATGGCCCAAAGAGCTATGGAATTATCAATTCTAGGTTTGACTAGAAAAGACAAGAAGAGAGCAAATGACATTAGGTCAGTGGCAAAGGTCACAAACATCTTGAAGAAGACAGTATCCTTGAAGTTGCTCAGAGGAAAGATGAAAGACAGACAAAAACAGTGTAGGAGTGGAGCCCAATAGATCATAATAGACTAAGAGGAAGAACTCCTGACCAAAGGGAGAAGTACCTAAGCAGAGTTGTTGGAGTTAGCTGGCACAGGATCGCGCAAGACCATTCTACCTGGAGAATACTTTTCAAGTTTTGTCTGAACTCAATATCCCTAGAGGACACATCATTTCTTGATTGAACTGGTTACTGATTATGACTCCTGTCCTATTTCCTAAATTTTTGAACTTGTCCTTACCCCCCTTCCACATTTATGAACGATTGTCTCTTGTCACCTGCCTTGTGTGTGCCATGTTTATAAGGATCAAGGCTGACACGGGGTTATAGTATCGCCTTATTGCCTTAACTAACAGTTTATGTGGATGAAAAGTTCTGTGCAATCTCCACAAAGTAATTTAAATTTGACCATGAACCATAGAAACTCAACTTAAATGCTTGAAGGTCGCCACTAGATCTATTTCTAAACCACAAATCTAGAAAAGGTTCCAAGATAACTACTAAATCACAAGAGTTCACTTCCAGAAAATTCAAAGTTTTATTTTCAAAGTCACAAAATTCAAATATGCATTTAACAGTTGAGCAGGCAAATTGAACACACTTTTCCAAAATATTGCTGACTGTGGAGAGAAATTTCACTGACCAACCCCTTTTGTAAATTTAAAAGTTCATGTTAACCGTTATCCTCGCAGGCTATCACACCAAAGTCCCAACATGGCAGACTCGGTAGCTTCACCTTTCAACAGATTTCTTACTCGCCCCGACAAGGCTGACGCAGGCTCACTCACATAATGCTCCCAGGATACAGAAAGACAAAAGTATGATGGCGGCGGGGTCCTTATATAGCGATTAGCAAAACCAGTGATGTACGCAGCTGTATCACATCTTTTCACTTCTGCGAGACCAAAAGTGTGTGTAAATTATTCGACGATCCAGATTATTAAAAATGTTTAAACTTTGACAGTATCTGGACTTATCTACTAGAAGTCCAATGGCAGTTTAGTGCGAATTTTAGAATAATTAGTTTTAAAGTTTTATTTAATTTCCGCGTGGTGATACAAATCTCTGAAGTAGGGGATTAACCCAAACGCTTGAATTTTTACAGCGACAATCAACGACAATCTATCTTCAAAAACTTAATTACCAGACAAATGCTAAAACTTTTTACTAAACCCACTATATTTTCGTAATAGCCTTAATTAGGGCTATCTAATGATATAAATTTCAAATTAATATTCCTTTTAATTAAAAGTTCATTTTTTCTCTTAATTAAAATCGCTAATTAAACTTTGCCAAATTATTTAATTTTACTGCCAAAATATCCGGAACAATGCTGACTATAGCTGGTGATAAAAGATCAGTTGTCGCTTTACTCGATTTAAAGATATTACAAATCTTAGAATTTCTACTTTTATGATCGCGTATTTCAAAACCTGAACAAACCAGAATATCTCTTAAAATAAACATTTCACGATATGATAAATACACTTTAAAATGATTTTTATGGCGAATTGTCCCTGTGGGAAAGATTACAGGAAAATTCCTACTCTTCTTGAAATTTCTAAGTCCAACATAAGCAAAACTAGAATTTGCCAAAATTCTAAGGTTCTTACATGTTGTTATATTCTGAAAAGTTATATACTAAATAACTTCAGTGTTCCCTGTGTGAGCATATATTTTTCTTGTGTTGAGACCATCGTCAGTGGTAAATGGTTTTTTCGCCCTTGCCCAGTTTAAACAGCTGTAGGTATGTTGCAGACTTTAATGGAAGCAGTGAGGGCTTGGTAAGTGGCTGGAGGGAATTGGCACCACATCTGCACACACAAGTCACCTAATTCCCCTGAATTCTCGGGAGGAGGGTGATGAGCTCTGACGCCACGTTCAATCACATCCTAGATGTATTTGGTCAGGTTCAGATCTGGCGAGTTGAGGGCCCAGCACATCAATTGCAACTCGCCACTGTGTTTCTCAGAACACTTCATTACACTCCTGGCCTTGTGACATAGCACATTATCTTTTTGAAAAAATGTCGCTGCCCTTGGAAAACATGGTCATCATGAGGGGGTGTACGTGGCCTGCAACCAGTGTACGATACTTGTTGGCTGTCATGGTGCCTTGCACAAGCTGCACTGGGCCCATGGATTCCCACGTGAATTTTCCCCAGAGCGTAATTGAGCCACCACCAGCTTGTCTCCATACTTTAGTACAGGTGTCAAGAAGCTGTTCCCCTGGGAAACGACGGATTTGCACCTTCCCATCAGCATGATCAAAAAGGTATTGCAAATGCTGTGCTACTGTGCCAACCTCCAGTGATAATGATCATTTGCCCATTTCACTCGTAGTTGCCGATGTCATGGTGTTAACATTGCATGGGAGGAGTGTCCGGTGCACTGTGTGTTCAGATTCACTTGTACTCTGCCCAGCATTAAGGTCTGATGTTAGTTCCCCCACAGTTCGTTGCCTGTTCTATTTTACCAGTCTTCCCATTCTATGACGTCCGACATCTTTAATAAGAGCTGCACAATTGCTGATGTTTGGATGTGGTTTCACCATGGTTTCGCCGCTTATTGATACACTCAACACCTGACAAGTTGTGCAGTTCCCGAAATGCTCGTGCCGAGCCTCCAGGCCATCACAATCATCGCTTGGTAAAAATCAGACAGATCGTGCGCCTTCCCTATTCTAAAAACGGATAGCACGCTCACTGATACTTCATGCACTGTCTGTTTATATGACTAGCAGTCATTCCTCGTGAAGGGACACTGCTACCGCCTTGATGGGTTTATATATCGATGGTAGGTAGTCATAATATTCTGGCTGATAAGTGTATATCAAAGTTCAGTAAAATCCAATTTTTCAATCTCTCTATATAAAGAAAAATGAAATGCTGTTCGTTGGTAAGTGCATCACTTGAGAACAGCTGAACCGTTTTGAATTTCGTAGTAGTCTGAAAAATGGTTTTTAGAAAAAGAAATTTTGGAAACATTTCCCCGAAAATTATGTAAAAACTGAAAGTTCTTTTTTTTTCTTCTATGGACTGATATGGCTATTAAAAAAAAAATTGTGCAAAAAATTCACAAAAAACTGAAACTTCTATTTTTTTTGTACCGTTTCAGCTAATTTTTTCCTTATAAAATGTTCACATTAGTTTGAATAAGGTTTTTATAGAAAGAAAATTTGGAAAAGTAGCCCATAAAATTGGGAAATTCAGGAAAAACTAAAATTGATTTTTTTGTATTTACCGATTTGGCTAATTTTAAAAAATAAAATGTTTATATTACTCTGAATAAAATTTTTAGAGAAAGTAAAATTTGCCGGAAAATTTGGGAAAACTGAAAGTGCTTTTTGCTGTATACCGATTTGGCTAATCTTTTAAATAATGTTCGTAATAGTGCCTTTTTCTTTTTTAGCTCAAGACCCATAACTCACAATTTCAACAATCGATATGCATAATTCATCCCTCCTCCCCCACCCCCTCCCCTTTATGCTCCCGGGATGGAAATAACTCAGTTGAATGTTTTCTATTGGAAAAGAAGTGGTGGATCTGGAGAAAAATAAGAAAAACTCATTCCAGCCTATTTTTGTGCTGTTTGTGTCTAACAAATACAGTTATTTTATTTCAATTCCATTGATATTAATATATTACATGTGTACGAACAAGATATTATCTCAATTAGCCATGACAGCACTCAATCGTCCAATGCACGACGTATTTAACCAAGATTGGAAAATTGAAAAACAATGTGATTGTGATGCATTGTCAGTTTGAACGAATTTCCTGCTTTGAATCGCAACAAAAACATGCGTAAGACACTGTCATGAAAGTTTGAACGATGGAACTAGAGTGATTTTCTTCTTGGATGCTCCTGGTGGAATTGGAAAAACTTTTTTGGTCTTATTGACTTTTGGCAATGATTCGCTTGAACTTGTACTTGATTCATCAGGAATTGTGGCTGCATTGTTGAAAGGCAGTCAAAAAGCTCATTCAGCATTCAAGTTGCCGCTGAATATGTAAATCAATGAAACTCCAAAGAGCAACCTTTCAGAGAACTGTGAAATGGCCAAAGTTTTTTTGCAGCAATGCAAATTGATCGTTTGTGATGATTGTACGATGACACATAAAAAGTTTTTGGAACATTAGACGAAACGATGCAGGATCTATGAAACAATCAAAACCGGTTTAGAGATGCGATGATTGAATTCAAAATGTAAATACCTTAGGATTCATTGCGATTTAAAATTTAATGAAAATAACAATCATTTGGTTATCATGAAATTCTGGTTTAATTCAATTGTTACTTAAATTTTGGAATGAAACCGCATGGTTCCAAGTCAATCACATTCCAGCCTCATCACACATTTCTGACATTTCAGTAGTGTACTGCTGATGGAATTAATCTCAGATGTAAAATTTCCTAATGGCATACTTCTGAATGTACTCCTCCTCAAATTGTATATCCATGGTGACAATCATTAATGAATACAATTATCACTCAGAAGTACGTTTCTTTCTCATTTTTACATTGTTTATACATTCTCAATAACTTTTCACAAATTCACATAACGATCACAAACAAATTTATTGAAATTTGGACGGAACAACGTCTGTCGGGTCACCTTGTTGCTAATGTATTTAATAAACATTTTTCATCTGTTGTCAATACATTGAATACCAGTAGCTCATTGACTCAAGTACGGATTTCAATGTAGTCTTCCAAGAAAAAAATGGTGTTATGTGCGTAAATTTAGCTATTCCAAAAGAAATAAGGAAAGTTATCAGTTCTCTTAAGAACTCATACTCAAGTGGTTATGGCATGATTTCGAACAGATTAATTAAATT
The DNA here is from genome assembly GCA_031002005.1 of Vandiemenella viatica. NCBI lineage: Eukaryota > Metazoa > Arthropoda > Insecta > Orthoptera > Morabidae > Vandiemenella > Vandiemenella viatica. Next base: position 222,450,006 of record JARYHS010011408.1, on the reverse strand, counting down.
ATGCTCTACAGAATTAAGCAATGTACTAAGTTATTTGTTTAATACATCTCTACTTCAGGGTACCTTCTCAGAAAGGCTTCATTGTGCTGTAGTTAAAGCTCTCTATAAAAAGCGGTTTATAATATTTATAATATAGTTCAACAGCACGTCAAAAATAAAAATATTCTAACTAAATCACAGTTAAGTTTTCAAAATGGCCATTCAACAGAATCATATATATATATATATATATTATTTCTATAAGATATATTTTTGTCACAAGCCATTATCTCCCTGTATGCCCACCCGAAATTGATAAATGAGGTATCATTTTAAGATTAAGGTATCCGCTTTAGTCTCATCACATTTTAAGAAGGTAATTTTTCCGAATTCATCCCTTAATGGATAAAAATATCAATATTTCTAAATTTTGCTTTTTGTATCATGAACCAGTTAGCTCCCTGTATTCCTAACCAAAATCGATAAATGAAGTACAGTTTTAAAGATTAAGATCTCTGCTTTGGTGATATCATATATTAAGAAAGGAATTTTGCTAAATTTGACCCTTAAAGGACAAAACTTTCAATATTTATACAAAGTATTTTTGTGTCACGCGCTATTTATCCCCCTCAATTTCTACCTGACATATATAAATGAGGTATCGTTTTATAGATTAAGAACTTCGCTGTGGTCACAACATATTTTAAGAAAGGAATTTTTCAGAATTTAATCCTTAAAGCGTAAAAGTATCATTATTTCCATAACGTATTTCTTTGTCATGAGCCATATATCTTCCTTGACATCTAACTGAAATAGACAAATGTGGTATCATTTTTAAGGTTAAGCTATCCGCTTTAGTCATATCGTATATTAAACAAGGAATTTTTCAAAATTTGACACCTGAAGGGCAAAAGTATCAATATTTCTACAATGCATTTTTGTGTCACGAGCCATTTATCTCCTTTGATATCTAATCAAAATCAATAAATAAGGTATCATTTTAAAGGTTAAGGTCTCACACTATAAAGTAGAATGAAGTTTTTTGGAATTTGATCCTTGAAGGACAAAAGTAATAACTGTGAAAGACGCATTTGCGATAGTTCAGATCCAAGGCACTAGATAGCAGCAGCACATATCATGGAGATATTACTAAAGTGCTTCAATGGCATTGATTTTTGTTGTGTACGTATTACACTAAACAAATAAAAAATTTCTACAAATGAGGCGATTCTTCTTTCATCCTATTACAAACCACCAACTTTACTATTCATCGTATTCACCAATTTTTCGCATGGGTTATCTAGTAAGCTATATGTGAATTCAATGATTGTATTTTAGAAGGAATAAATGAAAGTTACTGACTGTAGGAATTTTTTGTGACTTGTCTAAGGCATTTGACTGTTTTGATCATGAAATTCTGGGTACAAAAATTAAAAAATCATGGCATAGGTGGCATTGTTAATAAATGGCTTGGCTCTTACATTTAAATATAAAACAAAAAATGTCACTAGAACATTTTAATACTGTGTTTTATAGTTCACCTTTGTCTAAATGGAGACATATCAGATGTGGAATACCTCAAGGTTTTATATTGGGGCCACTATTAATTTTAATGTATATAAGTGATCCACTCTGTGATACATCTGAAAACTCAAAATTTATCCTATTTGCAGATGACACAAGCATAGATTTCTCTACTGAATGTATTTCAAATTATGTCTTTCATAATTGTTTTATATGAGGGCTGTCCAGAAAGTAACAGACGTTTTAGCCTGGCGTGGCAGTGAACGGGGCTAGTGCCGCCATCTTGCCATCAGAGTGTTCCTACACTCAGTACACAATCAGCCGTGGTAGATTGCACATCGTGCATATCGTTCTTTGTATACAGTGGAGTGTTAAAATGAGTGCTGTAATTGAAAATCCCACCAGTTGTGAAGTGCGAGCTGTGATATGGTTTTTGTTGGCAAAAAAATCACAGACCAATTGAAATTCATCGCCAGATTTGTGATGTGTATGGCCAAGGAATAATAAGTGAGAGCTGACTGAGGTAGTGGTGCATTAATTTTAAAAATGGCTGAACCAATGTTCACAATGAGGATCATAGTGGTAGGCCTAGTCTTGTGAGTCAAGAATTGGTGGCGAAAATCAATGAAAACTCCGTGAAAATCATTGTTTCACGGTTATGGAACTCTCAAAACATTTCCCCCAAATTTCACGGAGGTAATGTCATGAAATTGTGATTGGTAAACTGTTTACTACAAATTTTGTGACAGGTGGATTCCGAAAATCCTAACGGAAGACCACAAAAAACAAAGACTTGCTGCATCACTGAAATTTCTGGAACACTACGACAAAAGTGCAAACCAAGTTATCGATTGTATCGTAACTGGTGACGAGACTTGGGTAAAGCACATCACCTGTGAAACAAAACGGAGTCGATGAAATGGGGACACACTCATTCACCCAAGAAACCGAGGAAGTGTCTGCAGACTCTGTCAGCAGGAAAAATCATGGCTACTGCGTTTAGGGATGCTCAGGGAGTGTTTCTCGTTGATTTTCTTGAACATGGCCAAACGATAAACTCGGAGAGTTAATGCGTAAAATCTTTCCGAGCTTTCCACAGGGATAGTGTAGTAAAAATACGCAACTGACCCGCCGAGAAAGCCTACATTCTTTCATCAGAGCGGTATTGCGAAACGCTCAGAAATTAAGATGTTCAATACAAAACAAGCGTTGGGAAAAACTCAGTAAGAAAGATTTGTTTCTCCACGACAGCGCTCATCCACACATGGCCAATGGTACTCAAGAGCTCATTGGATGGTTTTGGATGGGAAGTTTTCAGTCACCTGCCGTACTGCCCGGATTTGACACCGAGCGACTACCACCTGTTCCCAGCGATGAAGATGTGGCTCACTGCGCAACGCTTGACACTGACGGGGAACTGCACGCCAGTGTAAACAAGTGGTTGATTTCTACAGAGAGGGTATTGAAAAGCTTGTACCATGTTATGATAAATGCCTTATTTTAAATGGTGATTATGTAGAAAAATAGCCTAAGAGTTTACCTCCAAAATGTATATAATTTTTTTTTCACTTTGTTTATTTTTTATTTCAAAACATCTGTTAGCATACTTTCTGGGCAGCCCTCCTAGTTAATGGCTTGTCTTTAAAGTTCAATAAAACTGTATTTATGGAATTCAGTGTACAAAAGAGATTAACACCAAACATAGACATAATGTTTCCAGGAAAGTCCATTCAAAATATAGAGAGTGTGAAATTTCTAGACTTGCATATTGATCATAATTTAAATTGGAGAGTACGTGTCTGTGACTTACTTAGTTCAGCCACATTTGCAGTTCGCACAATTTCAGCAATAGGTAATCTTTGTATGAAGAAAATAGTTTATTTTGTTTATTTTCTCTCCTTAATGTCATATCCAGTAGTATTCTGGGGCAATGCAATTCGAACAGACGAAGTTTTCAGAGCCCAAAAAGGAGTAAAATTTCATGCACAGAGCTGTTCCATCAGATGGGAATTTTAACATTTGTGGCAGAGTATATATACGCATTAGTGTCCTTTATAGTCACCAATTATACTCTGTTTTAAACAAGTAGTAAAATACACAATCATAGCACAGAAGTAAAAACTGCCTTCATTGAATTACAAGTCATTGTCGTTTGTTCAAAACAATTTCCAATATTCAGGGATATATATCTTCAGATTGAGCAAAAAATTAAAAGAATTTTAATTGACAATGCCTTCTACTCCACCAAAGAATTTATTTCTACAAAATATTTCCAGTTGTTTGTGCAAATGTAGTTGATATAATTAATGTACATATTATTTTGTGACAAAACGTCTTCTTGTGTATACACATCTGTTGTGCTACACAATTATTTTTTTTAGTAGAGTGACAACTTTCCACATCCCAATATTTTATATTGGGATCTATGGGAAATGGATGTATTGCATTGTATAATATATGTTTCTTGTTGCTGACCTTAGCCCTAAGGTCAGGTGATTTATGTCTTGGAGGAAGGGGGTTTGGGTGGTAAGTTAACTATATGATGATATAATTTTGTCTCTTATTCTCCTGCAAATTGCCTCTTTTCTGTAGTAACTAACTGTCATTCATTTACTGAAAGCAATTCCGAAAGTGGCTCCTTCAAAATGGCAGTGAGTGTCACCAACACACACACATATTTCAGCTATTATACTGATAACACTTCGGTTGTGTCTGAGCCTATATATATATTTATATAGTTACCAGGAAATAATAGGAGCTAATAAAAAAATGGATTTACAAAAAAGGGGATAGGGAAATCAACCACCACTTACCTTAGATGATGGTATCATGGGGTGAACACATAAATAAACACATGCCCACTGTCTACAGTATATTGAACCGCCACATACCAGAGGTGATGTTTAACTACATAGATTCTTTCATTATTATTAACATTATATTTTTTCAATTTTATTTTGTTTACTTATTGATTTTTACTTTCTCAAATTTGAATATATTTTACCGCACTTTTTGTAGCATTTTGCATTTTCAAGTACTAGCTCCAATTCACTGTCCCCCTCTCTCTGCCCTCTGTTTTAATCTACCCCCACCATGTTCCTGACTAATGGTCATTCTGTGAAACTGTCTCCCGCACCACTCTCCCTCCTTTACTTTCTCCTATTGACAAAGAGCCAAGTCTCGAAATATTCATTGTTTTTCCTCTGTTTTGTGTTTATTTATGTGTTCACCCCATCTAAGGTAAGTGGTGTTTCATTTCGCTATCCATTTTTTGTAAATTATTATAACTCCAGGAGTCTCATAAAGCTATCTCCAAATAATAGAGTACCTTCATTTACAAAGAAACCTTTGGATTAAGTGCAACTTCTATCACCTTATCCTCAGAAACTGCAGTTACTGTATGTTTCATTTAGAATATCCACATTAGCAAATAGACACAGATTTTATTTAAAACAATACCAACCTCTGCTAGTTTCCCGAGTAAATTTCATCTATATACAACTCCAAGAAAGCCTCAACTCTTATGCAATATCAACCTTATATGAGCATTTATTTCCTGATAGCTGGGAAGTAAGCATTGACTTGAATAACCTTTTTAGCTACCATTTGTGGGGATAGAAACTTTTAAATATGTAACTTTTTTAATTACGTATTGTTATCTCTTTATGAATTGTATATGTATGACAAAATCACTCTCCATTAGTTGCCTTTGTACTTTATACATCCAGGGGCGGCCCTAGGGCGGTGCGAGCGGTGCGACCGCACCGGGCGCCGTCATATGGGGGGGGGGCGCCGAAAATGAAAAATAAATTCTATTATAACCCAGCTTTTAACACACATCACCCAGAAGAGTTTATAAGAATAAGAGTCTCAGCTTAATGCATAGTCGTATATTATCATAGAATAGAGTCAATTCGAGTTGCTACTCGAGTCAGTTCGAGTTATTCGAATCATGGAAATCACAACTCGTTCCAAAGTTAGCACCCTCCCGTGCCGCGTCGCGCTCCCGCACCTGTTTCCTGCCTTTTCAACTGTAGTCTCGAAGTTCATGCATGCGGGTACATGTGCACGGGGCGAGATTCAACCTATTTATCTCTTTCTACCATATTAGATCCTCAGTAATTACTATTAACGTTGGAATCGTAAATATTTACAAAGCTTATCTGGCTTTTACAGACAACACATGTCGCTAACCAAAAAAAAAAATTATGGCGCACAATACTTAAAAAGAAAACAAAACCAAGACGAAATTGAGAACGCTTCAAAACTGCTGGCAATTTTTTTTAGAAGTCATCTGAATCGTCTCCAGAACTAGTTCAACACGAGGCGGAAGGAAACTTTTAATGGAAGTTATTCAGACGAGGCTCATGACAAAGAGCAGCATGTGCGAGAAGATTTATCAATGGCTGGAACGTCGTCTGCTGTTAAAAAGATTACATGTGGGTATACAAGACTTACCACCGCCGTCGCCTTTTCAAAGTACAAATTATGACGATATTTCAAAATTGTCGCTTATTGACTGTGCTGGCAGAGATGAAATAATTATTCACGCAACGAAAAAATCCCCCCCCCCAAAAAAAACATCATGGACTTCATTTTTCGAATACATATTTTCAAAGAGTAACACCAAATGAAGAAACTTATAGAAGTAGATAGCTTGTTTATTCTAAATCTGCGGATGAAGTATATGAATATATGTTATTAATTCAACAGAAGGTCTCATTTTTATTTGGGAAAAGAAGGATTCGATGACTGGAGTTAGTAATCTGAGCGTTTCACAATTCACGAAACTTCCTCAGATCATAATCACACCACGCTCATTTGTATAGAAGCGTTGAATCCATTAAATAACTTCAATATACTAGACAAGCATTAGTAAATACAGACTTTAGACGAAAAATCACAGTGGGTTGCTATCCTCTAATGAAAGATGTATTGTTCAGAACAAGCTTTGGATCTGAAATACTTCTAATGATGGTAACTTCCTGGGTATATGATCCTTGATGATGGAGCATCTCCGACGTATTGCTAATAACGAGACTAATGTCTTATTATATTGGCAAATGTATTCAAAACGAATAATGGATATTTCAGTTTTTTTACTACCAGTTGTGGTTAGGTTGAAATGTGACCTAGACCAGAATAAAAATAGTTATCTTGTTACCACACATCGTAAGCTTAATTGGGAATAGCTGGAAGTGGAAGTAGTTTCCATCGCGATACACGTTTTGTCACTAACTTGGTTCTCAAGACATTACTAACAGTAATAGATAAATTCTTTGTCCCTTATGGAACAAGAAAACCATTCTGGTACAGACTGCATTTAGACCTAACCACAATCTCCATTAAATTGCCGCTACAGAATCAAACTATGTAGACATACCCACACACGCGTATTTGAATCGCAAACTGTATTTGCGGTAACAACATCGTTTGCTTCATCAAGATTCCTAGATTGCATAGCATAATTTAACACATTTAATTTCATCATACACTGCCCGTATAAACTGCAACGTGACGAAAGAAAGCGCAATACTAAAATTCACTGAATCGCGATGTAAAACACACCCTTTAAATCTCATTTTCAACCCTCGTTAAAATGTAATGCTAGTCTATTATGTGCAAAAAACAAGGTATGCTGATTTTTTACACTACACCAACAAAAATTTGAGAACAAAGTCATCCCATTGAGAGCTATGACTAAATATTTATAGACAGGTTCCGAGGTTTGCAATTCTTACCACCCACTTCAACAACGATAGTTAGAATTCAACTTACTTATGAAATGATATTCCAGGTTCTTTCCTCTCTTGCCTATTTGTGCAACCGTATGCAACACAAGATGGTATTATAAAAACACTTATACACATTACAAAATGAAATAATCACAGCATCTAACACAATGTGAACATCGCATTTGTTGGGGATCGCAATATCACCGCTGCCGCCACTGCGCATGCTCGAGAGTTTAGAGCCTGCTTCACAGATTTAACGTCACTTCTCCTCCATATATTTCCTTCCTCCATGCTGGGAGCTGGACTCGCTGCCCTGTTTATCATTTATACTTTGCAAAAGTTCGATTGGATATGAACGATTGTCGAGGCCAAAGATATGACAATGGATCCAGTTTGGTAGGAGGAAAAAGTGTGTCCAAAAACAAATTCTGAACCAGCATCTTCGAGCATTTTTTAATCAATGTAACTGTCATTAAATCTGGTAATAGCAAGTGCCGCCAAAACATCAGTTAAATCTGTTTCCTTGTCCGGATTTCTTTGAAGAATAATTGTTTTATTTTCTCGATAAAAGAAGCGATTGGAAGTGGTATTCAAGCACTTAGAAGGATACCGCCAAAAAATTGAGAAATTCGTTTCAAGAATAGAGTTTCTAGCATCGCTACAGTTCGTTATCACTACTCATCAGTTCGTGACGCCCTTCTGAAACGAATTATTCAGTTGCAGCAACAGATGCATTGTCACTTAGCCATATCATGGAGCAATTTGAGTTCATAATTACAGTGGTGACTTGGTATAATATATTGTTTCAAGTAAATGTTGTAAACAAAAGCTAAGCAGACTGAAAGTAGACTTATGAAACTCTTCACAGTTGCTGAAAAACAGCTTGGGAGTGGAAGGGGATAGTTTCCACCGCCCCTAAACTGGTACTGACCTGTTGAAATATTTTTTTGATTGCTGCGTTATTATGTCCTCTTCAAGTTTTTTCACTCTCTTTTCTCTAAAAAGTCGCCATGAATAAGTTAAAAATACCGAAATGTGAGAATGACGCGCAGCTATTAGATGCCTCAGGCGCTCAAAAACAATTACAATATTTTGAAATGATGGTTAATTCTTTGTGTAGTATTTTTTGCTGTTTAGATACATTTCGTTGTAAACGTCACACGAAATTAACAGATAGAAAATTTTTATCCGCAGGCTCGCCATCTTAGATCTTACGTTTCTGAGATGGGTACCGGAGAACGAATTTCCTGTAAACTTTTTATTCTTGGTCCAGGCCGAATTTCAATCTAACTACGATCACTATGACTAAACGAACCTGTTTAGGTTGATTTGATCCCTGTACAGATAATTTTTGTTTCATTTTTTGCATAACATTTCGCGGTTGCGGAGCGTCTCACATTTCGGCATTTTTAATTTAATTCGTGGCGACTTCTCCGAGAAAGGAGAGTTCAAAACGTGAAGAGGACATTATAACGAAGCAGTTAAAACAAATTTCAACAGGTAAGTACCAGTTTTGGGGTGATGGAGAATATACCCTTTCACCCAAGCTCGGAATTTGAGAAAGAGTGCCAGCTTTGATAACAGACAGTAGAGAAGTTGATTCTCAGATTGAAAATTTCCTATTATTTACCCAGTCAGATGCCGAAGTATGTAAAGATTTTTTGAGTATGAGCCGTAAATTAGATAACAACAGATCCAGAAGAATTGTTTACAATGAACGTGTTTTAGCATATGGTCGATGCAATAAAGAATTCGTTGGTCACTCTATTAGCACAAATTTCCAAGTGCATAGCCAGGATTAGCTTCAGAATATGGCAAAAACAATGAAAAATACTTCTTGAAAATGGTTTTACCTGGGAAAAAATACACGAATTTAACCTATTTAAGCATTAGTCTGCGAGGGTTCTGGCAAAATTTTGATAAAGTTAATTTTTCGGTATTAAAAGTGGAAATTTTTAATTTTCATATTTTTCAATTTTATATATTTTTAAAAAATATTAAAAACTGTGAATTTGACGTGTAAGTGAAATGAGCATTGTGTTCACCACAGTAGCTTAAATAACTTTTCGAACATATAGCATTTCTTTACCGTTGTTTCTCACTCATACCGCTTCTATCCTATACTAATTTTTCTGAGGTTTGAGTTACTATCATATATAAAATCTTTTGCCCGAGGATTTTCTCAAGTGGAATTCACAAAGCATTCATATTCGAATCCCACGGGAAGTGCTATTTGGGATAAAAGTAGATGGATAATACATTATTCAAATTTATCCCGAGCAGTTCAGTAGTTTCGACGTGAAACAGTAAAAACATCCAAGCAAACAAACTTTTACTTCTATAATATAAGCAGGATGTAAAAACTGTGTTATCTTCAGTATATCTATATGGACACCTTAATAACAAATAAGCGATTGCTCATTTGGGGCGCCACGATGAGATCTCGCACCACCTGAAAAAATTGCTAGGGCCGCCTCTGTATACATCTAATTTAAGTTTTGCTGAAAATAGGGCAAAACTACCTGCTTGATGCAGTTCATATATTATTCGCCGTAAAATTAAAAATAATAAAACACATCTTTTAAAAAGAACTTTAAGAATGATAAGCTGTGATATCATTCCCGTATATGTCATCTCAATTGTCAAATTGTAATATTGTTGCTGGTGCCTGAACCCGGAAAATATCTAATAGTCAAACAGAGTTGTATCAAAAGAGTAGGAAGTCTTTTGATTGCCATATAAACCAGCATCTAGGTAAGTGTTCTGTCACCTTTCCCCAATTGTAATTGCAGTGATATGTGCTACACCACCCTACACAGCATATGTTTAATACTCATAAAGTCAAGCAGCTTGCTCACCAAACTTGAGCCATTCACAGATATACTTACCTGTTTCATAAACTGTTTCATATTCACCAAATACTTGAGTGATTCTATTCATATATAATTTGCACCCAGCAAATTTGGTTGGATGTAATCAAATCTTTACGTATTAACTACTGTATAATCTTTCAACAATGTTTACATTTTATTATAGAGGTGATGGAGGTTTTGGTTACCGTGATTCTGACTACATGTCACTAAAAGTGGTCAGACAACTTTTGTTTATTGGGGTAATTCATGTAGCTGTTGTGACTTCCAGTCAGTTTTAGCTCACATGTAACTTCTTTACTTGTTTGTGGGAAATTATCTTGTCTTGTACTCCAGTTTCACTAGGTTGTTATGTTGCATAATATAAATAAATACTGCTATTTTCTGCATTCACCCTGACAAAATAGAGTACATTTTTATGTCCTTTTCCTTCCAACCTTGAGTCCTTTCTGTTATCTTTGTAGTAAGGATCTTAAGTTTTATTCAATAAATAAAGTTATCTTTAAATTCATTTTAAAGTAATTGCCTTTTTCTGTGTTCAGGAGCTTTGTGTTTTCACCAGAAGTTCCAATTCGCCTTGATTACCATGGAAAACATGTAGATATGACCCATGGACCATTAGCAGGACTTTTGATGGGCTTAGGTCAGCTTAATACATCAGAACTTCGCCTAAAGAGGATATGTTATCGACATGGGTAAATTTCCTTTGAAGCACTGAAAATGTAACATATCATCTACATATCTATCAGTAACCTATGCTTCATTGTATTCGTTTTCTTTTCTGTTTATATGATTGTGAAGACTTCTTGGCTTTGACAAGTTGATGGCTTATGTTTTGTCTGAGTGGTTACAAGATATAAAGAAGAATCAGCTTCCAAGTCTGCTGGGAGGAGTTGGGCCTATGCATGCACTCGTACAGCTATGTGAGTTATTCTGATGTATTTAATGTATTTATCATTGCAGATCCTTATGCAGTATAGTGTGTGTGTATATAGTAAACAATGAAACCAAAGGCTCTAAGTATATATATATATATATAATAACAATGAGCAGGAAAAAGCTTTAAGGCAATAATTTCCCTATCCTTCCTTAATTTTATATATATATATATATATATATAGAGAGAGAGAGAGAGAGAGAGAGACTCCATAATGTTCACCTGTTGACAAAGGGCCAAGTCCCGAAATATTCATTGTTTTTTCCTGTTCTTGTGCATTTTTATGGGTTCCGAATGTCATTTTCATTGATTAAAATTTTATTTCACTGATTGTAAGTATAGTTTTAATTATTTAGTGCAGCTAACTTCATCTATATTTGGTTGTTGCTTTTTTCAGTTCAAGGAATTCGAGACTTGTTTTGGCTGCCTATAGAGCAATATCAAAAAGATGGACGAATTGTCCGTGGATTGCAAAGAGGTGCAAACTCTTTTACTACTTCTACAGCCATGGCAGCTTTAGAACTGACCAACAGGATTGTTCAAGCAATACAGGTATATTTCCTTAGTGGCAGTTTAAATAAATTTGTATGTATCTGTGTTTTTTTACTATTTGTCATTGTGTTGCAATAAAATATCTGGTGGCATCTGCTTGTGATGAGATATGTGGTAATGTGATACTGATTGTTAGGCTTGCAGGGTCTAATATATCCAGTAATTATAACACGGGTTCGCTTTAAAATTCACACAACACATACAAATTTCCCATCACCACCACTAGTTACATTATTTGCTTTGACCGTGGATAAGGAATATCGTACTTTATCTCTTACAATTGCAGGTTCTGACCATATATGGTCCAACAATGTCACACAAACTGTTCAGACCTCTAAATCCTACCAGCTCTCAGTTCTCCATGAAACACTTGTCTAGTTAAAAGAACAGCATCAAATTGCTTTCAGTCCACTTTATACTTAATGAAAGGGAAACCTGGCCCAAGTTACTGTTATACATGCCACACTATAACTATGCCTCCGTCTCTCGTGACCGCTTCAGACTACTTACAACAATCACTTTACTACATCTACACTGTGCGTTTCCGCATTCAACAATGCTTTGTGGAACAACTGAGCCTTTACAGATAATTACTCCTATTTATTTCTCACAGTACCTTCCAAAATATTTTATTAGTCCTCAAATATCATCAAAATACATTAAAATTATGACTGCCTATCCACTCTTTCTGCATATTGCAACTGGTACACCAAATTTCTCCCCTACTAAAGCATAATACCTCATAAAGACCAAGAGATCTGGACTAAACTATAATAATAGGTGTTATGGCTAATTATTTTATAGAAATTGATTCTGGTAAATGGTTTATCAATAAAATTAGTAAAGTTAAATATGAATTAATGAGAGAATGTTTAAATTAAATGTAAAGATTGCCATAATGTATGTTATAATTTGAAATCTCATTTGTATTTCTGTACTTACACTCTTATGTGATTTAAATTTAATGTGATAGTAATTTCAGATTTATGTGCTTGAATCTAAAACTTTAACTGTTTGGTTCTAGAGCACAGCAGAAATGGCATATGACATGGTTTCTCCTGGACCAAGTGTTCGACGTCGTCATCGTGGTGCCAAAGGAAAACGAAAACGATACAGTCAGCCTGCTGATATTAGAGAAGGAATGGCAAATGCCATTGTACTTGTGAAAGAGGTAAATTTCTAATTTTTTCTGTGCCCCAAATCAAAATTAATTCAAAAGGAAAATGACCAACTATTTTTTTCACTGAATTTAGTATATGTTGCAGTGCAGATAGAGGAAAGAACACACCACTTAACTCAGCTGCCTACAAAATGGTTGTGGTTATATTTTTTTTAAAAAATGAATAAACACAAAACATTGAAATTTTAAGAAATAAACCCTTTATTGGCTAAGTAACAGGATATACCCAGTGTTATACACAGTCCTTCCCTAATTCGTTTTGTTTCTTTGTGTTTTTGTGTATCTGTGTAAGAGTTGATTTTTGTTAGAATCTTTATTTTAATCCAACAATCAATACCTTTTATTCCAGTCAAATCATTAGTAGTTATTGAAGTAATATAGGCATTATAATAGATATTTTGAATTATTTAGTTAAATTATCAAGTTCCTGGCCAATTTATTAGAACGCACTACAGTTTTTATGCAAATTTTGATTTGTGACTAACTAAATAAGTTTTTTAATACATAAATTGCAATAAAATTATTATGTGTAGTCCTGCTTCATTACAGAGGTGATATAAACAAATAAAACACAGTATTTGTTGAAAATATTTTATTTCAAATAATCACAACAAAATATTAAACTATTGTGAAAATGTAGTTATGTAGTTAATTCAGACAATAAATCAAACTAAACAGTCAATTCAGGCAATAAGTCAACTTTAGACAGTTAATTCAAGTTATAAAACTAACTAAACAGCTGTAGAAGGACTGAACATAAGATCAGAATATTTTATATTTGATTTCAGAATAATTTAGTAAAAGCACACATTTTCTTCACTTTGAGAGATATTCAGGATAATAAATAGTAAAAAGGTGATAAACTTTGTAGCGAGGAAATCATACTATAAAGTTTAAATACATTAATAGCTAAAGGCCAGTATGGAAAATTAACATGCTATTACACACTTTAAATTCGAGAAGTCACATTTTGGAAAAAGACAGGAAGTCACTTATAGCAAGAAAGAAACATAATTTTTTCTTAAACAATATACACATTTTTGGAAAAGCTTGTTTTTCGAGCAAACTATGTAGTAACTTCAGACACATGGCATGAGGAAAAATTAATCAATTTAGTAATACGCGTAAATCCATTTGAGTAAACCATATTCTGAATACACTATAATCCTTTAGAAACAGTTTCCAGTAAGAGATATGAAATATTTTTTATTAGGGTGAAACATTTTTACAACTTTGAGAAATATGTCTGGATTTCTGTTGCATTATGCGGAAGTAGTGTTTACTTAAGAAATTCATAGTAAATCGAGGAAAACAGTTAGCAACTTCGAATTCATTCAACAGGCATTTAAGAACACGTAGAATCATTTAAAGTAGGTTTCAAAGACATCAAAAAGTTATTAGTGGGGTCGAAATTTGCAATTGTGCCATACCTTACATTAAACTGTTAGAAGAGTAAACATGGCTTGCTTAGTATCAAATGAAAGATAATTTAATCAGAATTAAAAGAAAAGTTGTTTGAGCCTCTTAGCTATAAAATTGTAGATATTAGAGGCAATTTTGTGTTAAACAGAAAATGATTTTTTACAGTCAAAATATTGAAGATACAAAAATTTTCATAATGATTGAAATTTACATTTACTTATAATCCTAGCTACTATTAAAATTTCAGAGCAATAGGAATAGTGGGAGTCAAAAATGAAAAAAATATGATGAAATTAAGGTGCAAGGATATGTATTTTTCACACGTCGGGAGGTCACCTGAATGGTTGGTGGAGGAATTTTTTCTAGAAGACAGGGAGTCTATTTACACGAACAACGGGGACTATATTATGTCTTTTGCTGGTTACCACTGGAGTGAGAAGGTTTTTGGTTTGTGTAACACTCTGTGCTGGTAGGCAGGAAGTGGCATGTGTGATGTAAGGGCAGGGGCAGGCAGCTATCTTAAAATTTTGTAGTGCAGCTGAACAGTTTAAAATATTTTCAATGTGACTTTAAGTTTTTGTAAAGGGGTTTGGTCTGGTCTGATCGCTTTTCATAACTTGCAGTCGACGAACTTGGTGAAGATTTTCTGATTGCCTATCGATTGTTTGGACTTGTATAATTGTTATTGAGAATATAGTGAAACTTTGAACTTTAACTTAGCAGCAGTGACTTTTATTACTATGTGAACCTTACCTTTCCTGATTTGGGGTTTGATCAAGTTAGGTGGCGGCCACAAGAATTTAGAACAATCAAATATCCAAAGGTTCTTGACAAACACAATTAGAGTTGAGGTGACTAACTGTTTATTCTAGCCACGATAAACATTTTCCCCTTACAATGCCTACACCATTTCATAATTAGAAATTAGTTGTTCTGTCTTTCTCATATTATTAGTAAAATTTAGACATAGGATTCAACAAACTTTCTAAGGTGTTTTCTGTCTTCCAACCTATGCACTCACTGTCTATTTCTGTTCAGGAGTTTATACCTATTTTTTTTTTTTTATTTGTTCATATATTTCTTTTTTCCATACTCTTGTTTTTCTATTTATGCACCATACTGCTGTCACCTGTGGTAACTGATTGTTCCTCAATTTCCTTATTTATATTTGCTAATCAGCAGTTTTCTTTTCTGTCAGACCAAATATACATAAACAAGAGAGCAGAAAAATATATGTTGATCTTATTTGTGCATAACATTAGAACTGTGGAGCCAAATTTCGTACATAGAAATAAATCCTTAAACAATTTGTATCTCGAGTGTGGTAAAATGTTTTGTGTCACATTATTTCATCAACAAATGTGAGGAATAAATTTTTTATTATTATTTAGTAAAAAAAGTGTTTTTTTTTTTCAATTCTTTGGTTGTTCCACCCAAATATGAGTCAAAAAGAATTAATGATGCACTAAATCATTGTATTAGTGTGTAAATTGCTTTTATTTTTCTGTCTACTGTAGTCAATACTGTTACTGCACCTTATAACATATTATTTCTTACTTGCCAAAACTAAAAT
The DNA here is from genome assembly GCA_031002005.1 of Vandiemenella viatica. Lineage (NCBI taxonomy): Eukaryota > Metazoa > Arthropoda > Insecta > Orthoptera > Morabidae > Vandiemenella > Vandiemenella viatica. Next base: position 222,434,234 of record JARYHS010011408.1, on the reverse strand, counting down.
TCCAGGTGTGATCGTACGCATCTGCAGACAGAGTCAGTGGTTTCTTGGCTGTCGGGGTGACATCGCTTTGTTGTGTATAAGTAGTTACTTAAAATGTGCAATTTCTTAGAAACAGCTGCCACTCCATGTTTTAAGGAGATTGCTCTTTTGAACTGACCATGTCTTTTGAATCAGTACTAAAGAACTTCTATAAAATAATATGGAGATGTTATTTTCTCAGTCACTTTGAATCTAATGTACTTTTTCAGAAGTTCCTCCAACATCTCCAGAACATCAACACTATTAGTCCTCAAAATCTGATTAGCAGATACCATTAGGAGTATATTACTTATTTTACAGCCACTCACATACATTATGAGATACTTTCAGCCTAGTGGTTCAACTGCTTTGCAGCACTGCCTTTTTTTTAACAGTCTTAAAGTACACAAAACAACCCAGAAACATGTCACAATAGTTAACAGAACTATTGGAAATGCTTTTCAGTATCACTGATTGTAGAAACTGGCATTTCACCACCCATTGACTATCCATTACGTAGATTCTGCACACATGCTGCATTCACATTTTGTACATTTTACCCCACTACTGATCTACAACCACCCTCTTAAGCCTGACTCTAGCATAAAAAATCCTTTTCCTGCTGCCTTTCGCACCAGTAAGAGCCTTGCTTACTTCTCAGATATTAGAATGTATGAGGGTTGTTCAATAAGTAATGCCCCTTCCCCCCTCCCCCCTCTTCCACAATGAGCAAAAACTGAAAGTTGTACTTCTGGTTCTTCGAGTTCAGTGTTTCTCCTCCAGGTGGACAAAGTTCAAATCACTCCAACAGATGGCAGAGCTGTAGTGAATTTTCAAACTGGCTTCTGTTAGTGATCCACGTTACAAACAGCGAGCAGTGATTGAGTTCTTGATTACAAAGAAAGAAACTGTGAGAAATATCCATAAATGTTTGTGTGCAGTCGATAGGAGCACTGTCGGGAGGTGGGCAAAGAGAGTTAAGGCGTCAGGAAGTCCAACAACTCAACTCCAAAATCTGCCACGTTCCGGGCGTCCTGTTAGTGCCACCACTCCAGACATGGTTATGCACGTGGATGCCATTATTCGTACAGACCGCCGCAATACAGTGCAATAATTGGCTTCACAGCTGTCAGTCAACAGTGGAAGTGTGTTTGCAATGATCGAGACTCTGAGACATTCAAAAGATTGCGCAAAATGGGTCCCAAGAAGTCTCACAGCAGAACACAGGATGCAAAGAGCAACCATTTCATCTGATTTGTTGGAGTGGTTTGATGCTGAGGGGGAAGCCTTTCTGTCCCGCATTGTGATGGGTGATGAAACCTGGTTGCACCATTTTGAGCCGGAAACCAAAAGACAGTCAATGGAATGGCACCATCCTCAGTTACCAAGAAAGAAAAAATTCAAGACAACTCCATCTGCTGGAAAAGTCATGGTTACTGTTTTTTGGGACAGTGAAGGGGTCATTCTTGTTGATGTGATGCCAAGAGGGACAATCATTAATTCCGAAGCATACGTGAAGAGACTGGACAAACTCAAGAAGTGTTTCCGGCGCGTTTGGCATGACAAGAATCCGGCTGAAATCTTGATCCTACACGATAATACACGCTCGGATACAAGTCTCAGAACCTGGGAACACCTCATAAAATTGGGTTGGACAACATTGCTCCATCCACCATACAGCCCAGATATGGCACCGTCAGACTTCCATCTTTTCGGGCCTCTTAAAGATGGTTTGTGTGGAAGACACTTCGATGATGATGAGAGTGTAATTCAAGCGGTGAAAACATGGCTTCGCGCACAGGACCAGAGTTGGTACCGGCAGGGAACACAGGCACTTGTTTCACGCTGGCGTAAGACTGTACAAGTTGATGGAAACTGTGTTGAAAAATAGTACATGTAGAAGAAACATTTAGCTATATTGTCACAAAATGTTAACACTTTTGAATAAATAGTTTCTGAGAAAACAAATGGGGCATTACTTATTGAACGACCCTAGTACATACATTTAACCTTAAAATTGCTTGCAAATCTTCTCTTGATGCTAAATTGACTCATAACTATATAACTATGTAACTTATAATTATATACTTTATTTAGAACATCAATTAATTGAATAATATGTAAATGTTTGATATACTGCTTTAAATATTTCAAGTATTAATCTTCCAATAGAAATCCTTCCACCACATTGTCACTGCCACATGTTGGAATTATTGATCTGCTCACAATCTTTGAGAAATTTCATCTAAACTATATGAAATAATTCTAAAATGCTACTCAAGCTAAACTAAATTCGAATTAATCAATATTATACTTCAAACAGAATTGTAGGTATGATTCTAATATAGTGTTCCATTACAAACCTTCTTCCTAGAAGTTCTACCAAAAAAGATGGTTGAAATATTGGCCTCTTGAATGATGACATGGTGTCACCAAGATAGCCAAGAAAGCCAAGAAACCTCCAAAATAACTTGTTTTATATGTTTTCTTCAACATCAACTGTGCCCTAGGAACAATCCATACAATAAGTCTTTGCCATGATTGCTTGCTTGCTTGAGACTTATTGTGTCTCTTACATATTTTATCACATTAAGAAGCTACCCAGAATATTGTTTATTTGTTGTGTTTGTTTTATTTTTTATCACTGCTGTTCTCTTGCCTTCAGCTTTCGAAAGAAATGGATTTACTTCCCCTGTCATAGTTCAATTGTTTCCTGTTTGATTATTATCATGCTTGAAGATAGTCCTAGTCATTGAGGTTTATGTTTGTGCTCATCATAATCTTTATAATGATTCAGGGGAGTGCCAATAGACCAATGTCTAGTGCCGACTTCACCTCATAGACGCTGCTGAGAGAGTCAATCTTCACTCATATGTTCGATATAATCATTTAGTGGCATGAGATAATATTTGTTAGCTATGTAATATTAATCAAATACTGCTTGTATTGTTGATAGTTCTTTCCTGTTGCACTAGTGTTTGGTTCATTTATTTTTTTATTTATCTGTAGTTTTCTTGGTTGTTATAAAAGTCCTGCCAAGTTTTTTGGTGTGATATGCTTGGAACATTATATTATACACAGTCATTCATAACATTTTACCTCTTCTTACAGTTCTTTTGTGTACATAAAAGTTTTTTGTACAGTGGGCATAATTTTCCAGTAGGCATTAATATTTAGTATCTGTATGGCTGTTTCTATTTTAGTATATTGATGAGTATGTTCTGGTAAGTATTCTTAGTTTTCCTTTTTCATTATATAAATCTAATGCTCTCAATTGTGCAGGGTCTCGGGGAAACTGCTCAGAATATTGTACGAGTGGCCAGTGAAGAACATGAGCAGAAAGGTGTTTCTGGAGCCGTCGGTGGTGTTTTAAGACAGATTCCACCTACTGTTGTGAAACCAATAATTCTGGTTACAGAAGCCACCTCAAATGTCCTGGGTGGTATGCGTAGCCAGCTAGTTCCAGATGCTCGAAAGGAAGCTGTTGACAAATGGAGAGCTGATGACTGAAATATCATACACTGTATGATCAGATTTGATAAGTGACGGCCTTCATGTTTTCAGGTATATGCATCTTTTACATCTTATGGTTACAGTACATATATATATATATATATAGGAAATCACTGCTTACCACAGTCGGATGACATCGTCAACACACAAATAGTGTAATATTTCAAGTCTCGTATACTTCACCCATTTACCATCAGAGTGTGAGTATGAAAAATGCTATTTTAGACTCCACAAATAACAATACGAAGCAGCTAAGGATAATGGTACTAAATTGTCGGAGTATTAGAGGGCGAAGGCTGGGATGGTTCCTCGCAATAGCCCATGGGCGCCACCTGCCATATCCCGTATATCCCTTCCAAACCATTACCTTTCCTGATAAGTGCAATGCACCCTCCGCAAAACACTTTTAGTGAATCGCGGAGTAATAGTAAAGTAGCGGATTTTCACGCCTCAGTTGCGACTAATGATGTCGATATAATACTAGGAACCGAGAGCTGGTTGACGCCTGTAGTTGAATCTAGCGAAGTATTTGACCCTCATTTCAATGTTTTTCAGAAGGACAGAACTGTCTCAATGGGCAGGGGTGTGTTCGTGGCCGTAAGTAAAACCGTTAATTGCTCTGTCGTAACTGAAACGGAAAATTTTTGCGAGTTAATATGGGTCAAGATAAAAATTGGCAAAAATTTAAAGTTCACACTCGGGTCATTTTATCGACCTCCGGATTCTGATTTGGCTAACATGGAACACTACAGAGAGTTGCTTAATAACATTTGCAAAAAATTTCAAGGACATATATTGATCGTGGGTGGCGACTTTAACCTACCGTCGGTTAGGTGGGACACGTTCAGGTTGGGTGGAAGAGATAGGTTAATAACCAAAACATTCCTAGAATCATTTGCAGAAAGATCTCTTGAACAGATGGTCGAAGAGCCAACGCAGTGCGACAAAGATTCCTCATCGATTCTGGATCTTTTTTTTATTAGCAATCCTGATATTGTAGATAAAGTTTGTATAGAAGACGGTATAAGTGATCACAAGGCGGTTGTGGTAACGTTAAACTCTAGTCTGAGTCTGAAGCATGACAAAGAGAAACTCGTTTTTTGCTTCGATAAGGCAAACGATGCGGGTATGGTTGCTCACTTTGCGAAGAATTTTGAAACGTACACGCTAAATACAAATGTTGAGGAACTTTGGTTTAATTTAAAAGAACTAATATGGACCGGTTTAAACCAGTTTGTTCCTAAGAAGTGTATTAAGGTCAGTAATAACTTCCCTTGGTTCAATAGGGAAGTGAAACGTTTGCTCAGGAGGCAAAGGCGTTTACATGCCGTGGTAAAAAAATCGGGGACTCATCTAATCATGCTAAATTAGTCAAGTAGCGTGCGGAAGTTCGTAAGGCAATGCGCGATGCGTTTAAAGAATTCCAAGCCAGGAATTTATCCGAAGATCTGATTACTAATCCAAAAAAGTTCTGGTCGTATATCAAAGTATTAAGAGGCTCTCGTAAGGTTATGCCGTTGCTGATTAAAGAAAATGGTGAATTATCGGAAACAAGCGTAGAGAAAGCAGAAATTTTGAAAGATATATTTAAAAAGGATTTCACGATAGAAAACTCAGAGGAGATACCGATATTTCACAATCGTACCAACAAAATTATGAATGATGTCACTCTTGAGGTCGAGGGAATAACTAAACTGCTTATGAATGTAAAAACCAATAGGGCTCCCGGACCAGACTGCATTCCTGCAAGATTCTACTCAAGATACACAAAGGAAATCGCACCGTATTTGATGAAATCGTATACCGTCTCTTTGGATCAAGGAAAAATACCAGCCGAATGGAAGACCGCCATCGTAACTCCAGTGTTTAAAAATGGGAATGTTAATGATCCTCAGAATTATAGGCCGATCTCGTTAACTTCAATATTTTGTAGGATTTTAGAACATATCATCTATTCAAATGTCATGCGGTTCTTGGATGAAGGTGAGCTTTTAAATCCAAATCAACATGGATTCAGAAAAGGCCGAAGCTGCGAAACACAACTTGCACTTCTAATTCACGACTTGTGCCGAATTATAGATGAGCAATCCCAGGTTGATTTGGTTCTATTAGACTTTAAAAAAGCTTTCGACACTGTGCCTCACACTAGGTTACTTAGGAAACTTCGTGGTTACGGCATATCTAGACAAATATGCGACTGGGTTGCAGACTTCCTGAAGGGCAGAACACAGTGTGTAGTTCTCGACAGTGAGCGTTCATCACTTACTGAATTGGGGTCTGGAGTTCCCCAGGGAAGCGTTTTAGGGCCTCTGTTGTTTCTCATATACGAGGGTTATTCCAAAAGTAAGGTCCGGTTAAGAAAATAAAATCAAAATCAAAATTTTTTCAAAAACAATTGTTTTATTTACATTCCTTGCATATTTCTCTATTTTTCTACATAATTTCCATGCTTATTTAAACATTTGTCACATCGTTCAACAAGCTTTTGAAAGCCTAAGTCGTAGAAATCAGCCGCCTGCGAAGATAACCAGTTTTTAACTGCTTCTTTCACTTCATCATCTGTGTCGAAGCGCTTGCTGCCAAGAAACTCCTTAAGGTAGCGGAACAAGTGGAAATCACTTGGCGCCAAATCCGTGCTGTATGGTGGGTGGTCAAGCTGTTCCCATCCAAATTTCTTGATTAGAGCTTGCGTTTCTTTCGAAGTATGAGGTCTGGCATTATCATGCGACAACAACACTCCAGACGACAACAGACCACGTCGCTTATTCTGGATTGCAAGTCAAAGTTTAGTCAGGGTAGCACAGTAGGCTGCTTTATTGATCGTTGTCCCTCTTTCCATAAAGTCGACTAACAATACTCCATGTCTATCCCAAAACACGGTCGCCATAACCTTGCGTGTTGAGATTGTCTGCTTTGCCTTGACCTTGACTGGCGATGACGTGTGATGCCATTCCATCGACTGACGTTTAGACTCGGGGGTTATGTGAGAAACCCATGTCTCATCCCCTGTGACAATATGGTCTAAAAGACTGTCACCTTACTTATGATATCGCTCCAAAAAAAAAAAACAACAGCATAAGCCATTCTTTCCATTTGTTGGGACTCAGTAAGCAGCCTGGGAACCCAACGGGCACACAATTTGTGAAAATTCAAATGTTCAGACACAATTCTGTACAAAGTCATTCTACTCACATTCGGGAAATCTACTCGTACGAGTATTTCGAGATCTGAAATAGTGAATCGTCGATCTTCACAAATTTTTTGGCCAACCGCATTGACCAAATCTTCTGAAATCACTGATCATCAGCCAGACCGTGGTTCATCATGCACATTTTCCCGTCCTTCATTAAAAGCTCGCACCCACTTGTGCACTTTACTGTCATTCATTATGTTAGGACCGTAAACTTCAGTAATCTGCTGATGAATTTCTGCCGCTGAAACGTTTCTTGTAGACAAAAACCGTATCACTGCCCTTACTTCACAATCGGCGGGCCGATAAATTGTCTTAAACATTGTGAACTGACACTACAAACAGCACACAGCAACAGTAACAACGCTAATGATGGCGCTTGACGCGCCAGGCATGCCGGGAGTCGGCGCGCATGCGTGTTTTGTCCTTGGCGCCCAATTCAAATAGTTACAGCGAATCGGACCTTAGTTTTGGAATAACCCTCGTACATTAATGATCTATGTGACATAATAGGGGGGATGAAAAGATTATTTGCCGATGATGCTATTATTTATCGTGAAATCAAAACCCAGGACAACTGCGCTTTGTTACAAGACGATATTATGAAAATAATTGCGTGGTGTAAAGATTGGCAGTTGGAGTTAAACGCTAAAAAGTGCCAAGTCATGCGTGTAAGTAAAAAGGTGAGACCAATTAACTATGAATATACAATTAATGGCACTGTCCTTAGAATGGTAGATTCCGCTAAATACCTAGGGGTAACAATTCGTAATAATTTGTCGTAGAATGAGCCTATCGAGAATGTAATGGGAAAAGCAAATCGTATGCTGCGATTTCTAGGTCGTAATTTAAATCAATGCACTCAGGAAGTTAAATCGATTGTATACAAGTCACTAGTACATCCTCACTTAGAGTATTCTTGTTCTGTATGGGGTCCCTATCAAAAGGGGTTAATGGAGGCATTAGAGAAGGTCCAAAGGAGAGCCGCCCGATTCGTGACAGGTATATATAGTTGGAGGGAAAGCGTAAGTGCGATGTTGAAGGAGTTAGGTTGGGAAGACCTGGAACACCTAAGGCGTTGCTCTCGACGGAAGCTAATTGAAAAATTCACGACCGACGTATTTCGTAATGACAGCCAGCAAATATTGCTACCAGCAACATTCATATCTCGAAATGACCGCGAAAATAAGATAAGAGAAATCAGGGCCAGAACCGATTCATTTCTGTACTCATTTTTCCCACGAGCGATTAGGGAATGGAATAGAAAGGATTTACCGGGCAGGTAAACTTAAAATCCGTTAGGAGTAGCTTTCGATAAAGCACTCCAGCCATCCTGATTTGAGTTTTCCATGGTTTTCCCAGATCACTCCACGCGAATGCGGGGATGGTTCCTCACAATAGCCCATGGGCGCCTCCTGCCATATCCCTTCCAAACCATAACCCTTTTCGATAGGTGCAATGCACCCTCCGCCACACACTTTTAGTGAATCGCAGAGTAATAATAATAATAATAACAGAAGCTTCAGTGAAACAGTTACTGGCGTTTTAACAAACATCAATATAAATGACCAAGAAATGTACAGAGTTAAAATTTATACATGAGATAAGATAGTTTTCTTATCACTGGTAAATTAATCAGAAGCAAATATCATTAAAAACTATTTAATGTGTAATCATGGTGCTAAAGAAATTTACTGATTACAAACAATGTGGGTACCATAACTGTGTAAATTTTTGAGACCTTTGAATTAAACATGTCTATGATCTAGGAGAATGATGCAACATGTCCATAAGCTCACCAAAAGCATTTCTACTAACTATTCCCAGTAGTTACACACTTTATAGTTTGATTTCAAAGTCATTTTAGTGAAACAGAGAAATTTTAGCTAAGTTAGTTTTCTAACCTCAACGGATTTTGTTGCATTCATTTCGACTACTAAAACTCATCATAAGAAGTATATTCATTATGCCTGGAAAAACTTAGTTTAAGAGATATTTGATTTGTTTACATTTTTAAGCCATCTGCTCATTGAGGACTAAAACCAAAAATTTGTTATAACTTTGAATCACGTAAAGTCAAGTATTTAGACAAAGTATAATTAGGATCTTTAATTAAAAGGGAAAAAAATTGAAAATTTTAACCAAAAGAGAAAAATAAGAAATTTATTTCAGAAGATAGAGCAAACTAAGAGGATTAAAAATATACCTTGGTTCCTGTAGAAACATTAAGCATTTGTAGGATAAATGAGATTTTGTAAATAAATTGTCATGATTGTGTGAAAAGCGCACCAAGGCTGATGGGCTGATGACGTAAGAGGATTTAAAATTAATTTGATAGAAACCCTCTTGAAGACTAAAGTAAATTGGAATAGATAGAATAAGATATCAAGAAGCCCAGTTACAAGTTAAACTATCAAGTACATTTGGAGATATTAATTTTCGAAGGTTTTTGTTGACGTCACAAGGTCAACCGAGCCATAAATAGAAGGCAGACATACGAGCTGTCACTCATTCTATCAGCAGTTTTCAAAGAGTCAACATTGTGTCATAATGTAGTCCAGTCTTCCAGAAGATTTCAGACAGTTAACTTTATGTCGTAATGTAGAGCGAGTTGCTCTGCGTGGTTGGTCGGCTTGGTATATAGCATAGCTTTACTTTCATCTAAGTTAGGGGCTTGATGAGAGTTTGTCCTCTCGATTAAATGTGCTTTACCTACAATCTTCTTTGGAACTGTTGTCCAATTGCTTTATTCATAATTCTGCTACCAACATTGTAAAAGAACTTTTTCAATAATATAAGTATTTTGTGACTTTAAAACTGTGTCAAGTGAACTTATTTCAATTTACCCTTCACTTTTGGGGTTTATTTACAAATGTGTGGCGACCGTATCAATTAAATCTTAAAGGTACCAGAAGGCAACTACAGTCACGAACATTATTGTTCACAGTTAAGGCAGAGTGTTGCTTTGCCCCCAGTATTCACTTCGTGTCTTACAATGAGTTAAGGTGCTGCACTGATACTGAAGATAGGGTCTTTAACTTAATAAAATGCCACAGCTTGTTTAGCGCAGAGGATGCGCAACACAAGGATTAACTACATCCAATTGTCAGAGAAGCACAATTAGCTCTCGCACATGAATGAACACAAGGCTGCTTCAAGGTGGGCAAGTTCAATTGCAGTGATCACTATATAAAAGATTAAATTTACTGGTGAGGCAGCATAACAGGTGGCACCATGAAGTGATGAGCGTCGCTCTGATGTCCCGGTGTTTTGGAGTACAACCAAGACTTCTACAGCACTACAGTCAGACATAAGCTGCACATAAATCAAACTACCCTACCACTGAGGGGTATGTTGCACTGGCAGTGGTGTATCGCTGTTCAGTAATGCCATATATTAGTGAAGTCAGTAGACTCCGGAGAAAGCAGACTGCATAGCAAAAGACCATCTCTATTAAGGGTGGTTGAAGCAGTCATGTTGTATAGGAACAGTTAAGGCTCCTGGCATGTGGTGGACCTTGGAGACCCCAAACAACAAAAGCACGTTTGAGCCATATGTATCGAGAACCCTTCACCCATTCAAATACTTGGAATGTGTGATACTCTTGGCACTCCTAATAGACTGCTGACTGAGAAGCATGAGTTGTTGGCTCATTTCCCTCCGTTTTAAAGTCAATGTAAAAATTGTGTCTTAATTGTTGCTGAAAACCTTTTATCAGTGATACCAAATGTTCATAAATGTGCTCGAGTGCTACTCAGGACAATATATATGTTTAAAACTTCATCAGCAGAATACAAGCAAGTGAAATGAAGTTTTTAAGAGGTAGAATGGGAGTCACTAAAATGGACAGAATAAAGAATGAAGTGATTAGACACACCATGAAAGAGGAACTCCTACAGGAAAGGGTAGAGAGGACCAGACTGAGATGGTAAGGACATGTCAAGAGAATGGGGGCTCAGAGAATCCATGAAATTAAGGTGCAAGGTAAACGACCCAGAGGAAGACCAAGAGATGGATGGCTGAAAGGAGTGGAGGAGGGTGTACGGAAGAGAGGAGAGGACTGGAACAAAGTGGTGACAGAGAGGTGGTGGGAAGAAAGAAGGAAATGGAGAGTCTTGTGCATAATGCAGACCCAGCCAGAGGCCGGAAACTGTTGAGGATGATGATGATGATGATGAAAACTTTATTATCTGGTTTATACTCATCAGCATAAAAGCGAGGCATGCAGATGATAATAGTGCAAGATAATATCCAATAACTACAGTGATTTCTGTGTATGGGTATTAGTAATGCATTTTGTCAAAACCCTCCTACTGTTAACTGTGGTAAACAGTGGTTTCTTCTATCCTAATTTTTATCTTAATTTGCCATTCAGCATTTTTCTTTCACTTAGTCGATTTTGTTTTGATCTGCTGACGAATGGTATACACTCACAATTATGGTTTCCCATGTGTGTTTGTATTTTCTTCGTGTATTGTTGCCATCATCTGTGTTTTATTCATTTATTCTAATTTTTGTTTACCTATCCAGCTTCTTTTGTTTCCTGACATATATATTTATATTTCCTAAATGGCTCATTTTTCTCACATGGATGAAATAAATCTCTACGAACTCAGGTATCATCATTCCCACTGACAAGAGCTCAACCACGGTAGTTATGAATCGGAATGACTATGTGGCTGAAGCTATTTGTCAGTTATCTGACTCCAGCACTTACTGCACCTGACTGAAGATCCTATACCTGCTGTCAACAAGAAAATACAGGAATATGTACAGTTTAGTCGGCCCCTCAAAGGACCCATAATTCATTTCAGTCCTTACTCCTCAAAATCCATCTACACCTACTCTTTTCCTCCTTCCAAAAATCCATAAGCCTGGCAATCGATGATCCCCATTGTTGCAGCTTATGGATTACCAACTGTACGCATCTCTGCCTTGGTTGACCAATACCTACGACCTATAGTCTGTCGGCTCCCTTCATGTATGATGTCTTTCCTCATCAAATTCACCCATTTAATACTCAACAATAACTACTTCTGCTTCGAAGGCAACATCTATCACCAAACCTGTGGCATTACCACAGGCACCTGCATGGCCCCTCTCTTATGCTAATGTGTTCATGAACCATCTGGAACAGACATTTCTGGTGGAAATCACTCTCAAACCCCACATGTGGCTTAGATTCATAGATGATATTTTTATGATCGGACACATGGTGAAAACAACCTTCTAAATTTCCTGAACCATCTTAATACCTTTAACACACTGAAATTCACACCCAGGGCACATTCTTGGATGTGGATTTGTCCCTCTCCAATAGCTACCTGCAGCTTTGGTTAGCAAATACAGTAGAAGTCTGATTATCCGAGGTAAACGGGACCGGAACCACCTAAGATAACGAAAAACTCTGATAACCGGAGGTCAAGGAAAGAGGTTACAATGAATCAAAAAACGTATTGAAACTGAAATAATACAATTTATGTATAGTGTAAAAATAATTTATGAAGCAATAAAGTTGTTTTCTGTACATTAATTACGATCACTTGCAAAAAAAGTTTTTTTAAGTGTCTTTTGTTTCTCTTCTTAGTGGAAGTATAGCACCAATGCTGTAACATCATTATGGTGGCTGCTGTGCTTTCTTCCTGTTGCTCAATATACTCAAGTGCTGCTTCTATTCTTTTTAAACCTTGAGCATGAGAAATTTTTGGAATAATTTCATTTTTATCTTCTTTGTCTTCTTCTCCTTGTCCACTGACAACCATATTAACAATTTCATCATCGTTAAGCCGATTTTGATCGTCATCCAACAACCACTCTTATATATCTTCATTGTTAATTTCTTTTATGAATGGAAGTTGGTTGGCTAACTGTGTCAGTTCATTGTCATCTTGTTGAGCTAGATCGACCTTTTTAGACATTTCCATACCAAAACGTTTCCTCCATGATCGTTGAAGCTCACTATCATATTTCAAAAATTTGCCTCTGTTAACCTGGTGGCTCAGATAATCGGAACTCGGATAACCGGACTTTTACTGTAGCTTTCTTGGACAACATTACAACCAGCTCAGCCAATCAACCATCGCAAACCTGCAAAAACAAAAGCCCAGTCCTGGTCACACAATACCACCTGGACCTTGGATCCCTCAACAAAATCTTTCGACATGCCTATGATTTCCTGCAAACCTGCCCAGAAACGGAATCCATTGTTCCCAAAATCCTCCCTGTCCGTTCCAGAACTTGTTACAGCAGGCCTCCTAACCTCAGCGAACTCCTAGTCCACAAACATACGAGGGCGGTCTGGAAAATTCTAAGCCTAAATATATAAAACCAATTTGATATTTACCAAATCATTTTTATTTCTCAATATGGTCTCCCTGAACACTGATACACTCAGTCCAACGATGTTCCAAGTTCATTATACCATCCCTGAAGTGGCTTTCTGGAAGGCCTGCAAAATATCCATCTACAGCTGCAAACACCTCTCCATTTGAAGAAAAATGCTGACCAGCAAGAAAGTTTTTGAGTTTTGGGAATAGACAGAAGTCGGAGGGAGCCAAATCTGGGGAATAAGGTGGATGGTCCAACACGTCATAGTGCAGATCTCTTAATTTTCCCATTGCCAAAAGACTCTTGGTGGCAGGTTCATTGCCCTGATGAAAGTTCATTTTCTTTTTCCTCAAACTGGGCCTTTACTCACGAATATTTTCATCCATGGTGTCAAAAAGTTTGGAATGGTATTGTCCAGTTATTGTTTTGAGCTTTTCAAGGTAATCAATGAACAAAACACCTTTAGCATCCCAAAAAACTGATGCCTCACTTTCCCTGCCAAAGGAACCAACTTGGCCTTCTTTGGACTTGAACAACCAGCTTCTGTCCACTGCTTTGACTGTAGTTTTGATTCTGCCATGTAGTGGTGAACCCATGTCTCATCCATAGTTATTAATCGATGCAAAAAATCAGTTTTATTTTTGTTGAAATGCTCCAAATACTGTTCAGAAAGTCTCATGCGGATGCGCTTTTGATCAACAGTGAGCAAATGCGGCACCCATCTCGCACAAAGCTTCTTTATATGCAATACTTCATGCAAAATGTATCCCAGACGTTCTTTTGATATCCCTACGGTCTCAGCAATCTCACACACTTCTATTCGTTGATCATCCAAAACTATATCATGCACTTTCTGGATGATTTCTGGAGTTGTTGCACTTTTCGGACGTCCTTTGCGTTTATCATCTTCGAGACCGCTATGGCAACGTTTGAACTCAGCAGCCCATTTTGTAAGACGCAAGCTTATGCTTGGGGTGGAGCATAAAGCTTGAATCTTAACTCTGACCGTGTGTAGCCTTGGATGTAACAGTTTTGGCTTAAATAGAATAATAAGGTCGCCACACAGATTTTAACCTAAAATCTATGAAAAGGTAAAGTTCAATAAATAGTTCAATGTCATTTAAATAACTATATTCTTCAATTTCACAAAACCAAAACTGTACAGGCAATCAGATGACTTTTCCAAAGAAATGTTTTACAAGTTCGATTAACCGGTCAAGCCAGACCACACCCCAATAGTTCAAACTTTTAGTTGTAATAATTAAATGAAAGAGAATCACATGCTCCCATTGTTCCACAGTTTAGTTAATTTAGACAATCCCGAGGCCTCACCTAGAGATATACTATTTTAACACGACATTATGGTTAACTTGAATAAAACAAGCGGCATCCTGAGACCGAATATCTACACGCACGGGTCTATATCACATAGCACTTCTCGAAGATTCCTAGCGACTATTCTCACGCGAAGCGTGGGAATGAAAACTTTTCCTCTTTCACAGGGGTGGCTGATGGGAAGCTCGTCAGATATGAAAACGCACGTCTGAAGTCCTCACATTAGCTAATCTGACCTTGATAATAAAAATAATTCAATCTTTCTGAAATTTTACCAATAGCTAGATCTTTAAATAAACGTTAACTTTAGTTATTATGAAAAATATCCTAACTTTAATAATTTAGCTGAAAATAAATAATTTAGGTACGAACTTCTACTCCAGGCGAATGCTGAAAACTGATGAAATTGAAAATATTATCTTGAAAGCTATAAAAACCAGCATCCTATCTCAAAAACTATAAAACTGCTTTCTAACTTGAATAAACATAAAAAATATCTATAAAAATGAAATGTACTAATCTTCTATCCAATCTAGCTCGTGGTTCTAAGAACAAAATTTTGTCACGCAGTTACAAAATTTAACAGATAGCTTACAATTTCTTAATTGTCGAATATGAAGGAGAAGAGTCCCCATACACTTTTAAAAATCTTCCGTGGATCTCGGATGGCGTTAAACCTTCCTTTACAAAGAATTTTATAACTGCACGATACTCGATTTTTTCCATCTCTGATACAACTTCGCACCGCGCCTTCATCAAATAACTGTACAGACCAAACTACAACATAGAATGACTTGGAATTTCTTGCAGGCGTGTCTGGCACACGCGCCAACCTCCATGGAAAAAATCACATGGGTAGTGCTGCCATCTATGGTAGAGGCCGAGAACTTCTCAGACAGCCCTTGTAGTCTTCCTTCAACCCCATGGCTCTATCCCACGTAATTGACCCCGCTGCAATATGTGCAACATACACCATCCGACAGCCACTTTCACCAACCCTGTCACTGGAGAAAGCTTTCCAATCATATGACATGCCATCTGAAAAACCTCCCCTTGTAATATACGAGTTAACCTGCAACACTGCTTGGTTTCATATATTGGTTTGATCATAAATCCACTCTCCATAAGAAAAAATTGCGATCGATAGACGGTATTCATTCGGAACCCAAAGCACCCAGTAACTGTCCATGCTGTCACCCACGACATAAATAATTTCAGCTCTAGTTTCACGGTCCGTGCTGTCAGAATCCTCCCAGATAGCAGAAGGTGTGAATTTGCCAACCAGTACAAACTGGCCACAAGGCAACCACTTGGTCTCAACTTAAGATAATACGCGGTCATTATTATTTTTATTGAAATGTAGTCTTCACGGGTTTTCCGCCGTATGTTGTTGAAATGCAACAACGAGCTTTCGGCGGCTGACTCTGCCACCATCTTCAGGTTGGATGTTGTGCAGGGAGAACCAGAGCTGCACTGGTGATGTCTGGCCTCCGCGCGCCCTTATAAGGCTTGGCCTCTCCCTCCCGCGGCTGCCGTCTTGCGCTCGTCGTTGATTGGCTGGCGGAGCAACTGTCCTAGCCAACCCCAGCAAGCCAGAAACATTTCCCGGCGGCGCCTCACTACCTCTCTGATTGCAGGGTGAATGTTTCAGAAGGGACAGAGCCGGCTTCCACGCGTCACTGAGCCAAATACCCGTGTCCCTGTTGACCGTGTTGTTATCCAGCCGTATTTCTATTGCTTCTTTGATGACTGACTCCCAGTAGAAAGAACACTTGGCCAGTACCTTTACATTGCCGAAGTCCATATTGTGGCCGTTTTTAATAACATGCTGGGCGACTGCAGATTTATCTATCTGGAGCATGTGGATGTTGCGTTCATGTTCGACCACCCGAGCCTTGATAGCCCGGATTGTCTGACCAAAATAATTCTTGCCACACTGACATGGTATGCTGTAAACCCCTGGAGTCATCAATCCCAAGTCATCCTTCACGGGCCGTATCTTGGCAGGAGGACGAAATATGCTCTTGATTCCATGTCGCGCCAGAATCCTGCCTATTTTTCCCGAGATGTTACCTGAGTATGGAACGAAGGCCAGAGCCTCTGGCTGGACAGCTGGGTCTACCGGGCGTTTGTTTGTCTTTTTAATCGCCCGCTCTATTTCTCGATCCGAATAACCATTCCTCTTGAAAGTATTGCGCAGATGTTCAAGCTCGGACGGCAGGGAATCCGCGTCGGAGATTTTCCTCGCCCTGTGCACCGAAGTGTGGAGCACGGTGGTCTTCTGTGATGGGTGGTGGAAACTCGTGGTGTGAAAATAGTGGTCCGTGTGTGTAGGATTTCGGTACACACTGTGTGAGAGGCTTCCATCTGGTTTCCGTCGGATCAGGATGTCCAGGAAGGGCAGGCTGCCATTCTTCTCCATCTCCATCGTGAACCGGATATTTGGGTGGATTTCGTTAAGATGGTCTAGGAATATATAAAGACTGTGAATGCCATGTGGCCAAATAACAAAAGTATCGTCCACATAGCGATAGAAGCAAGTCGGCTTAAGGCTGAAGCTTTCGATCGCCTTATCTTTGAATTCTTCCATGAACAGATCGGCAACCACCGGCGACAACGGGGACCCCATTGCTATCCCATCCGTCTGTTCGTAGAAACCCCCACTATAGGTGAAGTAGGTAGAGGTCAGGACCAGCTCGAAAATGTCCACAATTTGCGATCCAAAGAAACGGCGCAACAGCTGTAGAGTGTCAGCCACAGGGACCTTGGTGAACAAGGAGACTCTAGAGTAAAGCCCATTACATGGATAGCATTCGTGACTACTGAAAAAAATTTAAAGTGCATACTGATAACCACATCATTAGTTGTGATAAAAAGAAGTACCTTTTTACCTAGTAAAAATCCTGCTTTACCCCTAGTTTTTCCACTGCATCTTCCACAACAGGAAATGGTAGGTAAACAAAATACACATTGACTCAGACTCACAGCAAGAAAATGAATAACGTATCTCCTCCTCACACTATAATGTTTTTTATCTCTGCCCTCAGTTTTTACTACTTACAACTAATTCCACAAATCCGGTGATAATTTTTAGTGTTGTGAAAAACTTTCTAAGGAAATTGTAACTTCAAAACAAAATAATATGATTTATTTTATTGATAAATTTCGTGAAAACCTATGTTCGAGATTAACTTTTTCTGAATTTTTAACCTACTTTCAAAGAATTATTAGGTTATGTTGTGCCCGGTTCTAGGAACTGCTATAGAAAATAATATATAATTATATAAATTTATGGATTTAATTGTTGTAAATAAACAAATAGCAAGATGTAGATTTAAACGAACGTCGCATTATATTTTTAAAATTTTTTTTGCTCAACATACAGTTGCCTTTTAGCTGGCATTGTACTTCTTTTTTGACATTATAATTGCAAATAAAATAAAATCCAATTATTTATTTTTGGATAAACTTTCTCTTAGTTTTAGTACTTCACTGTTTATTAATTACTGTCAAAAAAAAAAAATAACAATATATCGTCACTTGTTTCTTGTTATTGATAAAGATCATACAGCGTAAATATTGGATGCTCTTCTCCTTACATGAATTTCTGCAGCTAATCATCATAAATAAACAAAAAGCAACATGTAAATTTAAACGAACGTCACAATGAAATTTTTTTAAATTTCTGCGTTTCATTATAGTTTTTCATATTTTTGCTCTGCTTCCAGAACAAATAATTGCCTTTCAAATAACAGCGCAGTTGCACTTTCTTTTAACAATGTAAGAGTGCAAATAAAATCAAATTTGATTATTTATTTGAAATTTTCATTTGGTCAAGCAGCGCTGTGGTGTACCAAATACTTCGGGCATTATCTCAAGACTCGCCGAAGGTTGCCGAGATATTAAGGTGAGCAATCTCCAGGCTCAATGCATTTTATTAAAGAGAATGGGAGGTTTCATAGGTGATTGGGTGGTTTAGATTCTGTGTGAATACTGTCTGTTGATGGTTATTCATTCTTATGACTAGTTGGTTGGTGCTCAAACCTTTGTCGGGCAGTGGTTATAGGTTGATTGGTATATTACATGGGAAGTTTTGTAGGTGACATGTCCTATGAAGGAAAAGCTTTACCCAGTGACAGAATTGGTGAAGGCGGTGGAGGAAAGATGTATGTTGCACAACTTGCAGTAGAGTCTGTTGCACGGGGAAGAGCCATGGGGCTGCCTAGTGGGACGAGGAAGGCCATGTTTAGGGATTACAAATTGGCTGAGGACTCAAACCAGTTAATTCTTGTCAGCACCAGACACCATCTTGGCGCCGGCAACCGACTGAACCAATGGGTCGGGCACAATGTATAATCTTAAAGAATTAAAACCACTCATTTGAAAACATAAATACAGTAAGACAGACCAAAGGCTCCTACCCTTGCAACAGGTCATGATGTAAAACTTAATACCGACCCTGCTACTTAATTGCAAGAAATGCTGACTTTCAGTAAGTTCTTCATATGGATAAAATGGAAACAGCATTCATGCAAAATCATAACCACCATTAGAGCCCTTATTATTAATATTAGTTTCTTTGAAATTAGGTGAAGGGAGCTGGACTAACAGTACAACCTGAGGAGCACCATGCAACTGATCTTTACCTGAGGTGGCCTTCTTGCCATCTTCCCTACATGACCCTCTGCCATCTTCCCTACTCATTGCTTTTTTCTGCTCTTGCAGGGACCACCACTTACTATAATTTTGATTTTAATTAAATATTTTAATTAAAATGTTTTTTAGTTTAAAAGTGGATAGATTTAATCCATAAATTTGATTTGGACCTTATCTTTTTCCTATCTCTGGTACTGTGTTTGTTATTTGATTTTCCCCTCACCCTACCCTGTAGTCATTACAGTTAACTGCCTCTGAGTAGTAAGTTTTTAGTTGTTCCATGACTCCTACCTTGTGCAGAAAAATGTGTTCATTGTTTTTAAGATAACGGGAAAAATCTTAGATGTGCACACACATTCCATGTTTTGAAAAGCTTCATGTTCTTATTTCATATTTTTTTTTTACAGACCCATTACAGCACAATACTCTTCACAAATGGGACTGAATCTGTAGTAAAGATGTTTTTTGTGAATATACATTTATATGATACCCGGTTTTTTCTATGGAAATCCTGCTCATGACTTAAGAAACATAACTCTTAAAAGAGCTTCTGGAATATTTGTGGTAGTATATTTCTGTTACCATTAATGTAAATTACTTGGCAACATATCAAAGTACAATTTTAATTTACTTTAAATGTTATGAAGGTGAAGTCTTCAAGTTCGCTGATTCTGTTGGGGTGATTCAGATAACTTAAGCATCTTTTAGAACTAAGAGGTTACTTTTTGTTTTAAAAGCATCATTAAAACTCTTTTGTCATAAATCTCTCAACTTACTTGTGTGTGTGTGTATTTTAGGTATGATTTTTTTTAATTAAAAAAGGAAGAACTATTCCTTTTATAAACCATGAAATAACTCCAACCAAAAAAAATTTGGGCCAAATAGAAGTACTAACTTTTGTACAATACTTAAATATTTACAAAATTTCTTCAGTTTTATACAAACTACTTTTTTAACAAAATAATTTAAATTCTTATTTCTCATTATAATGTACCTAATTGGGACTAGTTACTACAGTTTTTTTAGAACCACTTGCTTTTTAATTTGAATTTTTCCTTTATGAAGAAAAAAAGTGCACTAAAAATTAAATCAAAATACACAGTTTCTCATGTCAAAAAATGAAGTGCAAAATATTTTATGTCAGTTAATACTGTATCAGAAGATTGTAGGCTCCAACAGTGATTTTAAGCAGACATTTTTTAAAACTAACTTCAATACGACAAAGAAAGGTATCCTAATGTAAAATAATTCAGTTTGTTTTTCAGTTAATCCATTGGTATAAATGCGTCAATTAACATTCAGCAGAATCAGTTTTATTTCTACTTGAGGATTTGATCTTATCTACTGCATTCCCTTTATAATTTGTATTTTTTTAAATAATAAAGCTTAATTAAAATATACCTTTTCACACTGACAAAAACAAACTTAATTTTCCTAGCATTTTGATTTTGTAGAGGATCTTGTAAGCAGAAATGGTTTTCAGATTTGGGAAAATGGATAAACTGTTATCAACTCCTGCTCATTATCTTATTAAAACAAATTCTTACTCAAATAATTCCTGGGAAAAGTGTTATTTTTAGGAACTCTATTCAGTTTCATTGCATTTGGTAATGCAGCATGTATTATCCTGTAAATGGCAAATGATGATCATCAAGGAAAGCTGTCATGACCTTACATGTTCATTCAACTTATTTAATAGCTTGTTAATTGGAAACTGTTTATGATGCATAACTCAGTTTGTAATTTGCTTTTTAATTTAAAGTAAGAGAAAACACAAAATGCTTAACCAAGTATATAAAATATTCAGACATTCAACTAGTTGACTTTGATTTTTCTTTTAAAGAGTTAGAACAAAGAGTAAACAAAAAATTCTCATTTCTGCTTTTTTTGTGTGTGTTCGGTAGTTTACTTGGTATTTTTTTAGCTAGTTACATAATGCAAATAAGACATTCATTCTTTAAGCACATGTAGCCATTCAGCGTTTCAAGGTTTTCTGGTTACAAATTATGTTTAATTGCATACAACTGAATAAATAATTTCTCTTAGTATTGTTTATGAACAAACAGTTATATTTTTCCATCTTTCTGAATGATATTTTTTAGTAACTAATAAATTAGATTCTGAGCAGGAGATCATTCATCAGTGCAAACAATATTTGTCTTAAAACATTTTATACCCAATGTGTTGCTGTTATTTGTACAGATTTATTTGCTATCAGCTCTTTTAAATAGTATAGCTATGAAGTCCTTCATTCTATAGTTGTTCTGACTTATATGATGTTGCCATGATCCTTTGTAATATACATCATTCTGTGTGTGTTTTTGTTTTAATCAAAAAAGATTATTTTTATCTGCAGTTGTGTACTATCAGTTTTATAAGAAATTTTGCTTTATTTGTCCAAAATGACTTTTCATATATTTTTTTCATTATTTGTAGAAATGTAAATTATTTGTAAATAAAGTATTGTTGATTAAAAATTTAATTATTTACTTACATATTCTACTTTCTACATAAGAGACGATACAAAGGTATATTGTTAGTAGCAACTTGATTCAACATTCAGATAGGAATAAAGCAAACCATAACTAAACACAGTTGACAGATAGTTTACACACAAACTTGGATCAGGAATACATGCTTTTTTATGTTATAATTTCTTTTTCATGCCCTCTTTTACCTTTCACAAGCTACCGTGTGTTTTCTTCTTATCAAAATCATTGTTAATAAAAGTTGTTGAACTTACTTATTAAGGTATGAAAAGTATTAAGCTCTGTAATTATCTTGGATTTACTGAAAGTTCCAAGAATTTTTTATTCATACAAATTCAGATGTAAAATGGTGAGGGGAAAGTCTTAAGTCCTGTTATTCTTTAATTAAGTCCATTAAACCAATAATTTCCAACTGTCTTTCTACATAAAGATTTTGAATTGTTAAATGGTTAAAGAATTTAGCACCTAGAGGCAATGCATATTACAACACATAACATTGTTCCTTATTATTTAGAGAATATCATCTCACTGAACATGAATGGTATTGTGGCTTGAAAAATTCAATGATGAGCTAGCTCCAGTTGGGTATAAAATTGATCTCTTTTAGGCATGATTTTGATAAAAAGATACAACACTGTAATTTCACATAGAATCTTCAACACAACTGGAAGTCAAGAGCTAGTTAAGACATTCATAGCATCCGCTCTACAGACTATTAAACAAATGAAATAAAACATTTATTAGGTCTGACAAGAGTGCCATAATATTCTTTATTCTCTCTTGGCAAGTGCTGCCTGCTGCAGTATATCTTCCTTGCTTTGTGTTCCCAATTAAGTTGGCCCTCGCTATTTATCTTTAAATTTTAACTTAAAACAATTGTATTTCAGAGAAAATGTTATTTAATTAATAAAAAAAACTCACAGCTGAGCTTTAATTAACTGCTGAGTGATGCTAAAGTTTGACGATGTTGGCAACATAATTTCACTTCCATGAGGCCTTAAATGTTTGTTAAAACCTATTCCAGTTAGGTTAAAAGGTGCCCAGGACCAGAAGAAAAAAATAATGTTATGAGAAAGTGAGTGCCAGTTAGTACCAAATACCATTCGTATCGCAAATTAGTAAAATTCTGTAGGGTAAATGCTCGTGCAAGGAAAAAAAGGCTTAAAAGATTTCGTCACAAAAAATTCTGGAAATATGGTAAGCCTACAGAAAAGAACAGAGAAAGATATAAAAGCAATAGACTGGTTCTTCAGTAGAAGAGAAAATTAGCATAATCTACAGTATTTTGATATTTCAACATTTATATGATATTAGGAAGAAACAGCAGAAATTCTTATTTCTGGTAATGCACAATAAAATGAATACGCCGGTAACTGAAGTTTTTGGTGAAGCTTGTGGTCTAGTAACGGAAGCAGTATAAATCACCAGGCATATTTCTTGTATAATTTTACAGAGATGGTGTAGGAACACAAACAATCATCTGAAATTATGTTCTGCCCCGCTGCTGTACATTTTTTGTTGTTGTTATATTTGAAGCCACCAACTATAAAATATAATCAAATTTTAAAGTATTTAATAGCAAATAATTTTTGAAATATGTACATTTTCCCAAAGCTCTCTCAAAACAAGCACTTGTCTATACTGATCACTACTTTGAAGAAATATTTTTAGTATTTTGTTTTTACAGTTCCTTCTACACAGAAAAAATGTATAAGGCAGCACATCCCATTGTTCTGTTTCTCTGATTTTGTTTATGAACATGTTACTCAAAATAACAATGATGTGAAAACTAGATAATGTCAGCTTGGAGTGTCTATGAAACTTTCCAACCAGGCAGAAAGTACATGCGCCATGCTATAACGATCACTTTTGGCACGTACACTCTGAACCAAAGTCCTGGCGTGCACAACTGGAGTGTTGACCATTTTCATCAAACGTTCCAACCTCACGCTCCAGTGCGGCAGTCCGGAACGTCCTTCCAAACTGGCAGCATGGCGTGTACGTATAAACGGCCCTAATTAGTAATGTAATTGTATAATAATGCCTGGAATCTCAACTTAGAATTATAAGTTACAATTTTTTTTTTTTATATATAACTGTAAAATGGTTTGGTAATTATTACATTCACATCCAAGGCTGAAATAAAACAATATTCATTCAGTACTGGACCATAAATCTTAATGTTAGTCCTGCAGTACTACAAGAGTAATAATGATGATGAGGGGAATTGCTTCCATCTTGATTGAGCACACAGCAAGAATGCAACGTAAATAGCATCATATATATTATTCCTATAACGTGTGTTTTTCCTTCTTTTTTTGTCACAAGCCATTATCTCCCTTCATTTTAAAGATTAAGGTCTCTGCCATGGTCACATTATATTTTAAGAAAGGGTTTTTTCATAATTAGACCCTTAAAGGGTAAAATTACCGTTATTTTGTAACATATTTTTTTGGTCACGAGTTATTTATCTCCCTTGATATCTAACCAAAATCGAGAAATGAGGTATTATTTTAGAAATTAAGGTATCCGCTTTGGTCTAATCATATTTAAAAAAGGGATTTTTTGGAATTTGATCCTTAAAAGGCAAAAGTATTAATATTTCTACAACGCATTTTTGTCATGACCCATTTACCTCCGTTGATATCTAATCGATATAGATAAATGAAGTGTTATATTGTAGGTCTGTTGTAGTCACATTATATTTTAAGAAAGGAATTATTCGTAATTCGACCCTTAAAGGGCACAAATGTCAATATTTCTAAAATGCATTTTTTGTGTCTCGAGCCATTTATCTCCATGGACATCAAACCGAAATTGATAAATGAAGTAGGATTATGAAGAGTAATGCCTCAGCATTGGTGACATCATATATTAAGAAAGAATTTTTTTGAAATTCAACCCTTAAAGGAAAAAGTATTAATGGTTCTACAGTGCATTTTTGCGGCACAAGCCATTTATCTCCATTAATATTTAACCGAATTGAGGTATCATTCTAAAGATTAAGGTCTCCGCTGAGGTCACATCATATTTTAAGAAAGGAATTTTTCTAAATTAAGCCCTTAAAGGGCAAAAATATCAGTATTTTTAAAATGCATTTTTTTTTTTTTTTTTTTTTTTTTTTTTGTCTTAAGCCATTTATCTCCCTGGATACCTAACCAAAATCAATAAATGAACTAGGATTATGAAAAGTAATGTCTCAGCTTTGGTGACATCATATATTAAGAAATAAATTTTTTGGAATTCAACCCTTAAAGGGAAAAAGTATCAATGGTTCTTCAATGCATTTTTGTGCCATTTATCTCCATTAATATCTAACCGAATTGAGGTATCATTCTAAAGATTAATGTGTTCGCTGTGGTTACATCATATTTCAATAATGTATTTTTTCTCAATTGAACCCTTAAAGGGCAAAAATATCAGTATTTCTAAAATGCATTTTTTGTGTCTTGAGACATTTATCTCCCTTGATAATTAAACAACATTGATAAATGAGATATAATATGGTGTAACGAAACCGAAGTCCTCGGTGTTTAAAATGATGAGAAAGAAATTTTTCAAAATTCGAATCTTAAAGGGCAAATATTTCCACAGTGTATTTTTCTGTCACGAGCCATTTATCTCCCTTGATACCTAATTCAAATCGATAAATGAGTTATTATTTTAAAAATTGAAGTATCCGCTTTGGTCACATCATATTTTAAGAAAGAATTTTCTCTAAATTCAACAATTAAGGGGAAAATATATCATTATTTCTAAAAACATGTTTTTACCTCTCTTGATGCCTAACCAAAATCAATAAAGGAGGTATCATTTTAAAGACCCAGATATCCATTTTGGTCAAACCATATTTTAGAACAGGATTTTTTTGGAATTCAACCCTTAATGGGAAAATGTATCATTATTTCTAAATGTTTTATTATTAGGAGCCATCTATCTCCTTTGATACCTAACCGAAATCAATAAGTGACGTATCATTTTAAAGATTAAGGACTTCAATTAGGTAAAATCATAAATTAAGAAAGAATTTTTAGGAATTTGGTGCTTAACCCTTTGACTGCTGTTGACGTCTATACACGCATGCTGCTTGCGGGCCCCGAGTGCTGATGACGGGTATAGCCGCAGCCGTCGGATTTCCCTTGAGTGCTGATGACGAGATAAGCCGCACCCGCCTGCCGCTACCTGTGTGCTGATGACGAATATAGACGCGCCGCTACCTGAGTCGTACAGCGGACTTCTCGCCACATTTCTCAATAGCCTTTCGCAGTTTTGGTCGCTAGCTTATTGTACGAATGTTTGTCTGCTGGGAGCCTAGGCTTCGCTCTACAGTTCACTGTCCAACGAAAATTAAATCAGTGTTCTTTGTGTCCTGTATTTTATGAGTTCGAATATCTCTAATTTTACACTCGTGGTATGTAAGTGTGGAATAGAATATTTCTAGCATTTTTTTCGAATCAACAATAACACTCTAATACAGTAAGGGACCTACAGAAACTGCCAAGAAAGAACTGTAAACTATTGACGTAAATTTAAGAATCACCACGCTTTCGACAAAAGCTGCAAAAATCGAGGGAAAAATACAAGCAAGAAATAATTATTAGTTATGAAAAATAGGGTTAATGATTCAGTTTTATTCTGTAGTAATTTATTTGCAGAGAAACTATGTAGTAAGAGAATTTATTCTGTATCAGTCGTGAGAGGTCACAGTGCTTCGCCAGAAACATTCAGCACAGGGCGGGTGTAGCCGCTCGGATGGCTCCGTCCCCAGGGATAATCACTTAGCGCAGGTAGCAGGCCACAGCGCGGCAGGTACACGACCCGCCGTCAGCAGTCAAAGGGTTAAAGAGACAGTTCAGAGCCAAGTCCCTAGATTGCAGCAGCAGATAACACAGAGATGCCAATAAACTGTTTCTTATACAAGAAGTAGCTTTTCGGATATTTTTTCTGTTACGGAAACATTTTTGTTTTGCTACACAATTCCAATGTAAATATTTTTTTCACACAGCACAGAGATGTTGATATGCTGTGTGCATTTTGTTCAGATTGGTTTTATTCTCTTAAGATCAGTGACAGTTTGTCATACATACAGTGTGTTTTTAAATTTTCCTGTTTCACAATATGTTGTAAGAATTTACCGAGTTCTGGCCTCGCATTCGGGAGGACGCTGGTTCGAATCCCCATCCGGGCATCCAGATTTGGATTTTCCATGGTTTCCCCAAATGACTTAAGGCGAATGCCGGGATGCTTCCTTCAAAAAGGTCATGGCAGAATTCCTTCCCATTCCTTGCCCCCAGTCCTATCCTGCATCTAATGACCTTAGCCGCCAATGAGGCGTAAAGCCATAAGAAAAAAGTATTTTGATGCGTACCTATTACACTAAACAAATAAATATTTGCTACAGAAGTGTGGTTCTACTTTTCATTATGTTACAAGCATTCAAGCTAGAATTCCCCTAATTCATTGTATTTTATTCGTGAAATTTTCGCATGGCTCATCTAGTTAACACTAATATTATTGATAAGTGACAAATCAACTTTTGGGTGGAATGAAAATCTTTTGCAGATAATGTAAAAGATAAATATTCTTGGGATAATTTTTCTACATTTAGTTCTAGAAAAACATACAAACAAATCAATACAATAATAATGTACAATTGAGAAGAAGAGTACAGTTTAAGTTGGATGTCAAGTTGTCTAATCCATTCAATTCCTCTTGGTGACCCATGTACGAACTGTTCCTTGGAAGGTCCTGTGGGGGATTAAAAAAATTATATGGGTGATGCTTTGATATACAGTTACACCTTCATGAGCCGGAAACTCTCGCATTCTCCATTCAAATAGCAAAGAACCACATCTGCCATGATTTGTATACATTCTGCTAAGCATCACCCATAATTTGCAGGGATAGTTGAAACCTCCATATTAATTATTTGTATCAAGAACAGAGTAAT
Organism: Vandiemenella viatica; assembly: GCA_031002005.1. NCBI lineage: Eukaryota > Metazoa > Arthropoda > Insecta > Orthoptera > Morabidae > Vandiemenella > Vandiemenella viatica. The sequence continues at coordinate 222,406,756 of JARYHS010011408.1, read as the reverse complement.
AAAATGTTTATTGCCTTTGAAAAGTATTATTCAAATAAAAAATCCTTCTGTAGTTCAGGAAAGCATAAATAATACGTGGAAAGATTCAAAGGAAATTAAAAAAAAAAAAAATAGAATAAAAAATTCAAACTAGCTATGTAACAAAAAATTAAAAATCTTCAATCTGAAAATAAATTAGAACACATACTTTTTTCAAAATTTACAATTGTCTCATTTTATCGAATTATTGTTTAGCAGTCGCTGATTCAGATTTAACTTTATTTTTGATTAAAAAAATTACTCAATTTTAACTGTCCAGTCTCAAAACACATGCACAGAGCTACCCTTAAGGGAGTGCCTGTAATTTTTTCACGGTTTAGTTATTTTGAACAGTTTGAATTTTTGTTAGAACTTTGTTCGAGTGGAAGTAAATTAAGGGGAAGGCTTACTACTACCCCTAGTATGGCTTTGTCCCTTACAAAACTTTTATCTTAAGGAAGACTGATTCAACAACCTTTTAACTATTGAGGGGAAATTACAATAGTTTGGTGGCCGACTAAAGAACCAGTGCAATCATCTTTTATGGTTCCCTATACAGATTCTTTAACAATGGGAGTTTGAACCTACGTCCTCCTGAATTCAAGTCCAGAGCTTTACCGCACACCCACCACACTCAGTTGTGCTCCTTGTTAACATGGACAAGTTGGTTTCAATGTTGTACAGTATAATTTAAAATTGCTTTGATTATTTTGATGCTACTGTAACAATTTGGTGACATTGTTAAAAAATAAAGCAGCTGCACAAAGAATTTACATTTTATACAAATCAAAGAATGTTAAAAGGAACTTATATTTAATGAAGTTAAGCCATCAACTATATACTTGTGGAACAAAAGCTTATGAACCTATATGCCAGTTTAAAAATTAATCAAAATTTAAATTTTGCTAGTGACATAATGGTATGGACTAAAATAATAAATTCTTCATGTCACAGAAACATCAACAGTGTCATCTTTAATAAAGTAATAGCTTAAACGATCACATCTGTTTATTCAGAAGAATAATAGTATATGAAGAGTATGAGTGTTTGTTTACTGCTCAAATCACAATTGGATATCTTCAGAGTACCTCCTTTCTTTATGTTCGAAAACAGTGTTGCTTGATTCATGTATATTTTATAAAAGAAAACTGATGACAGATTAATAAGGAGAATAAGTGTTACTTAAAAACTGTTAACAATGATTAAAATTGAAGAAATTTAAAATTAGGTAATCAATATAAATATGTTTAAGAAATATAAATTGATACTCAGATAAATTGTCTTAGAAAGTATTATTATGAAGTCTGTTGGGCTTCAGTCTCTTGGACAATCCTAAACGAATTGGTCTTCTGATATTTCTTGTCTCACTTTCATTCATACCATTCAAATCTTTTTCGGAGATACTTTTATGCATTGTAGGATCATATTTCCAAATAAATTGGCTGCAGATTTTTGGAATTTCTGGAATAACACATTAAAAACAAAAATAATATTGTTAATTTTATTTTATATTAACAGCAGAAGTAACAAACACATGCTTGTTTTAGTGTTCATGTTTTCAAAAAGAAAAAAATAGGGTGTCTGTATAAATGGGGATTTAATTGGACGGATCATTAGGTAGTCAGACATGAACATCATGAATTCTCAGGTTGAGACATTAATTATCTAGAATATTATGTTATTCGTTATTATCATTATCAATTATTTACAACTAAGCATATACTGCAGTGGCATTTTCCATAAGCACTATATACCAGTACATGAATTTTCGTTCATTGTTTGAGGTAACTTATTCAGCATAACCTCCGTAGTTTATTCCAGTCTCTGGCTCTCTTACATACTAATTAAAATTTTCTACTTCCATATACCTGAAATTGAGTGTTAATTTCCATACAGGCCTCACAACAAAATATGACTTACACTCAGCAGTCTCCCCTACTTTCTTCCAGTACTTTCCAACCCAGCCCCTTTATCACACAATTCACTGAGTGCATTATAGAGTAGTTTTCACAAACAAATCTAGGTGACTTTTAACAACTGTATTTGATAACAAAAAAGAGGATCCCATACTACACACAATACTTAAGGAAAAGACTTGATCAATGATTTGTAACTCAGTTTTCTCTCTTTCCTAGTACAATCCCTTATCGCCTTCTCCAGTTAAGTGCAGTTTTCACTACTGAAAATGATATAAGGAATACACATGCTGTTTAATCCTAGCATTATGTCATGTAAGATGAGGGAGGAGAATGGAAAGAGAATCTGGTAGATGGGAGAAACTGCTTATTGTATGTTGGTACTTCAAAATCCTCAGTGACAATTTGTTTGGAAAGTTGAAGGGCAGTGGCAACAAAAAACACTCTACAAATACAAAAAACACAATATTTTGAGCTATACCTTTCTTCAGGAAAATATCAATATGTGACTGAGAACACGTGGACACCTGCATCTGACACAGCCACATGAATAGTGATTTTCGACCATTACAATCAGTGAGGTGACTGGGGGGAGGCAGCAACAATATCAGTGGAAATGTTAAAAATAGAAATTAAATTAATCAAAATAAAATAAAAAAGAGGCATAAAAAAGGTAAAAAATTTAAAAATGTAAAAGATAAATAAAACAAAAAATTTAAATAATATATAATTATACTAGCAAATGATGGGTTCAACCCTGGTGAGGAGCATTGTCTAGAGACTATACAGCTTCTGCCTTCATAAATGTGGAAGCAGGACAATTTTAAGCTGGGATCCTTTAGGCCAGTGTTTCCCAACCTGTGGTCTGCAGATTACTAGTGGTCTGCAAACATGGTTCAGGTGGTCTGCAAGCAGAATATTATAAATTTAAATACTGTTTTCATACTGCCTTAGGCTATAAGTCCAACTATTTAAAAGCCACCATTATTTCAGTGGCAAGGCAAAAATCTGACATTTCCGGGATGAGGATAGGATAGTGTTGTTGCTACAATAGTCTGTTCATTTCCAGTTGACATTGAAAAGTCCGCCGTTCATCTAAGGACTATGTAGCTTTAGGCCTCTTCGATGTCAAGGTCATTAGATGCATAAAAGAACTGTGGGAAAGAAACGGGAAGGAATTTGGCCGTGTCTTTCTGAAGGAACCATCCCAGCATTCACCTGTAGCTATTTATTTATTTGTCATGTGGCTAAGCAAATAATTTATTGCATATAAATATATTCAATGACAAGATCATTGGTTGCATTCACAAATTGATGTCCAATTGTTGCAGCCATGCTATGAAGGAAGTTGTAGCACTGGAAACATCTTGAAATGGCCCATCGTACTTTCATAGAGGGCATTCCTTGATGATGTGTTCCACACTCTGGGAAGGAGATCTGCAATCACAGACACGAGAATCCTGAAATCTTGATTGCATTTGGCATGGCCTGTCCTTAGTTTGACCCACTGGCTTCTCTTCAACGGAATCCCAGAAATCCAGTTCCAGGATCTTCAATATAGTGATGTTTGACAGATGCAGAGTCGCATTGTCACCATTTTTCCTTGACATCAAAGTGGATTTTTTGATTTAAGACGAGTGGGGGTAGGTAATTTAGGACCTCGTGGATTGGAAGATCCTGTGGATGGTCAGGATGATGTAGTTTTATCCACTCACGTGCCATTGCTTTTTGGCGTCTTACCTCTGCAGTTAGTATGTCACTGATAATGTATAACCAGGGTACTGGATTGGATTTTAGTGTGCCAGTTATGATCCTCATTGACTTGTCAGTGTTTCTAGTGTGAGCACTATGTTGCCACACTTAAGCACAGTAATCAACAACAGGGTAAACCATGGTGAGGGTGGTTGTTCATAGTGAGTCCGCATTAGCTCTCAACAAAGTACCTGCTAGCTTCTTCGTGATGTTGTTCCGCGTTTTAATGTTGTGACTTGTATTTTCCAGGTGTTTTCTGAGTGTTAATTAACAGTCTAAGGTGATTCCAAGATATTTAGGGTAGAAATTATGTTTCCCTCTTTTGTGGCAGAATTTCACTTTTAGCTGCTGATGTGCTATTCTATTGCTCAAGTGGAATGCACATACTTCTGTTTTCCTCGAGTTTGGGCAAAGTCTTCACTTCATATAGTATACATTCAAGGTTGAGAGTGATCCGATGAAATGATAGAAAACCAAAATCTTAATAGCCAGACAGGAATTCGAACCCACATCCTCATGAATTTGAGGCCAGAAAGTTACCACCTGGTGGTGATATTGGTAACAATGAGTGGGAAAGTAAATAAAAATAAATTGGGTAATGTCTAGAGTCTTTTATTTTTTTTTGTATGTAAGTCTGTGGTATAATGAAGCACTTAACCTGTAGTAACATTATTTTTCATTTTGTTGCTTGAGTTTGAGAATCTGGTCAATATTTAGTTAACTTTTAATAGTTCACTGCCAGTTTCATTACTGGATTTCCATATGAATTCAAAACATGCTTTTTGATTTAGTATGTTATAATGGTACAATAAAATATGTCTGAGATTTTAATAATGTACACATCAGTAAAAAAAAATTAACCCATATAATTATTTTTGACAATTTGCAAGTCCTCAGGTTGAAAAAGGTTGAGAAATGCTGCTTTAGACCATACCAATCCTTCTGAGTTGTTAGTTAAAACTATAAGGAAGCCCACTTCTAGGTGTGATAGGTTTAGGACTGTGCCCTTTTTTATTTATTTTTTTACATATTAGAGGCTGTCAGTGAAAGGATAAAAATAGGTGACTAAAGGGATACTGAATACAGAGAAACCATAAATGCTAAAGAGACAATTGAAACTCGTTAAACAATAAAGGGGGAGATTGCAACAAGGAGTGTGAAGAGTAATGCTGCGAATATGACAAATTCAGTTGTGTAACTGTTTACTAGAAAACTGTAGGAGTTAAACAAACAATACGCTAGAAATTGGTACCTCAGTAGAAATGTTCAAACCACAAGTGATTAAACGGTTAGTCTTGGTTAAAGGAAGGTGTTCTAAACAATGAAGTTTTTCCTGAGACGTACAGACTTTTATACAAGAACAATTGGTAGAGGGATACTGATTAGCAGAGAATACTACAGTTTGCTGCTGTTTGTAGAACATAGTTACAAGTTACTAGAGATAGATTTCTGTAGATAATGGAGACAAAGAAGTTGCGATTAGGCACTGAATATAAGATAAGACTGGAAAAATAACCCATCACTTACCACAGATGAAGGCAGGAGGACAATATGAGCATGTTAAAAAAAAATCACAATGTTTTGATGAACCTCAGTCCTGTAGGACGCAAGACATATGGCAGGAGGAAAGACGTGATCACATCCCAACCCGCCACATAAATGAAACAAATTTGAAATTCGTGGGAAGGTGGGGTTTGAACCAGTGGTGGTGGTAGAAAGTAGGCCAATGGAACAGAATAATCTCTGTTACAATCAGTTTAGGTAAAATAAAATTTATTTTAAAAAATATAATTATGTTCTGTTTTAGGAGTAAATAAGTAAATAAATAAAACTAGAAAGCTATAAAAAATATACTATATATATATATATATGATGAAAAATATATAAGAAAACTGACTGTAAAATTACAAAATCGTAAGTAAAAGATTTAGCATAGGTTGCGGCCAGGAGTCTGTCTGGTGTCCAAGATGCGTTAATAGGCAATTCTATGGAATACCAAAGAGGTGGTGTTGTCCAGAAATTCTCTGACAGCTCTGTGCATGAAGCGGGTGTTGAGATTGTTGGAATAAAATGAGTTGGCAAGAATTGCCACTGGAGGGTATGGAGGGAAGGTATAAAACTTTTGCCTGTGGCCATCCTATAGAATAGCTCTTGAGTGGTAAGACTGGTGTAGGAATCAGTGCAGTGAAGACAGGTAAGTTGGTAAATATGGTGAGTCATAGCACATGTGGCGTGTCCAATAATAGGAAAGGAGTCTCCTGTGTTGGGATTAGAGTAGGTAGTAACATCCTGATATTTTGCAGTGAAATCTAATACAGTAGAAAGATGATACATGTTTTAAAATTACCAATATAAAAGTAGAATGTATAAGGATAAGCACTGCTATCTATAACAATTTGTATATATGGATAGTTTATTAATTGTATACTGTCATGAGTGAATAAGTTTTTTTTTTTTATCCATTAAAGAGGTGTCATCAAAGCATTTAATACAGCTAGAAAAAAATAAAAACAAAATCTTAATAATAAAGCGGCTTCTAACTATATTTAAAAAAAAAAAAAAAAAACCCAGGGTCATAAGAAAACAAAATCTGGAAGTCGAAATTTCAAAGTGAAGGAATCTTTCCACATCCATTTCCATAGGTAGTGCTCTTAAAGGCGAACATTTTGATGTATGGTCTTCATTGCCTAAAAAATTTATCACAGGAGATATAACAATTTTAAAGTGTATTTCACCACGTGGTTGGATGGTCTAGCAACAAAAATAGGTGTATTGGAATAAAAAGTTATTTAAAAGATCTAATCCAAATTTAACCATCATAGTATGTCACCAGCACAGGGAGACACATTCCGACCAAGATTTGAGTCTATAAGTATATTCTAAGTATATTTTTTTTTAGTTAGATTTTAGTAGAATTTGAATTCTGTAAATAAAATAGTTAAGAGGACAAAATTATGTTAAAAAAAATAATAAACCATAGAACAAAAATGTATTAATGATTTGGTGGAAAGTTTAAAAAAAAAATTTGGGGGGTTGGGGGGGGGGGGGGAGGGAGGAAAGTAAGATTTTTGTGTTTGGATTTGCAAACTTTGTAACAAATTTCATCATTAAAGTGTATGCCAGAGTGACGTCACGAATGGAAATTAAAATAAGAAATAAAGATGTGTGAAAAGTAAATTAGCTGTCAGAAAATAGAGTCATTTTTTGCAAAGGAGATGAATAAATTTCTTTTAAAAGTAAAATGTTGTTAGCAAGATATCAAAATTTTAGATTTTAGTGCAACATCACAAGGGTGGAAAAGAGAAGAAATTTAAAACACAATTCAAGTTAATGAAAGATAACACTAAAATGGAAGCCATGATACTTATCAAATGAAGGAAAATTTGAAGAAAACTGTTGAATTAAAATTTTTGGGGGGGGATTAAGTATTTTAAAAGTTAAATGCAAATAAAAGGTGTGTAACCTTGGTGGAAATCTATTTAAACCCATGGAAATCTGTTTCTGCTTGCAGTTTGAAGGATGTAACACTGGATTTCATGATTCAGTAGGAGCTGTGAGGACTTGTAAAATTTTACCAAACATTTAACGTTTCAAAATTTAGAATATTTCCAAGAGCAGTGGAACATAGAATCTGGTGGGTGAAGAATACTTTGAAATCATTTTGAACTTATCAAACTTTTCTGAACAATGATTGATTGCTTTCATATGACTTTCATAATAAGTTGGGGGCTTTTGTTAAAGTAAATTTGAATTGGAAGTGAATATGCAATGATGATCTGCACTCTTCATTAAGGATTCCACAATATCCGATACTATCTTAGGTCTGTCTAATCTCATACCAGTTAGTGTCTGAAGTTTTGAATGAATACAGTGAACAATTATTTCAACAGTGACTTTTGTTTTTATGTTGAACCTTTATGTTTCAGGTGTAGTAAAACAGATTGGTGACCAAGTAAGTAGTTAAGATATCAGATTAAATAAACTTTCACAGTTACAGTTTAAATAATATCTGCCAGCTAAACCTTCTACAAACAGATAGTTTAACAATACATGTCAATGGTTATAAAGAGGATAATTATTTTCTTCCCAGATTTCCTTAATCTTTCTAGAATACAAATTCTCCTCTCCCCTCCTGAAAATTGAACTTTTCTTTTTTAATATTGCTTTTAAATACCATGGTCTTCACTCATTACATTAAATTAAGATAAGATAGTGAAAATAATATGTCATCGTATCCAATCATTAGTTACATTAAATTGTTATGCACAAAATATTAATCTATAATAGAAGCATTACCTTTTAACTGTTTTGCTGTCCCATATAACTCAGCAGTTTCATTTTCATCAGAAACGTAGTTGGCACAACTATCAGGTACAATTTGATTTTTTTCATTTTCATTTGCTTCACTTCTGTCAGTTTTCACCAGTTTCAAGTTTGGAACACTATTTTCCAATGATTCACTGACATTTATTTTTCTCTGTTTCTGGGGGATGAAATATTCAAGGCACAAAGCTTCTATATTTCGCTTTTTAGATTTTTTCTTATAATCAAAATCAGTTTTTTCTAAGAACATTTCTTCAGATGTCATGTTAGAATCCTCAGGTTTTATTGATATATTAGTTTGAATCATTTTGCTTTTTGTTGATCTGTTGTATGTCTTTTCAAAATCCTGTAGACAGAAATCAACCTCATAATCCACTAATTTAGTTAATTCTTCATCTTCATATATTTTCACTTTATTTCCAAATTGTTTATATTTTTCTTTTGTCTCTAGGCAATGATTGGTGTTGTCCAACTCAACTTCATCTCTGTTATGACAACTGTTTTCACTAATGGAGAAATTTTCTCTTTCTTCAACAAATTCAGCTTTTTCCTGATAATCAGCAGATGTGAATTCATGTTTCATGTTTTGCTTTTCACATGACTCTTCTACTATATCAACATCACAAGGATTGTGGGTTACTTGTGCATTGTCAGTATTTACAAGCTGAAAAGTGTCCTCTCCAGTGCAAAACAAGTAAATTTGATTGCCTGAAGTTCCAGGTGAGGTTAAATTAGCTGTGAAAATTTTATTTGTGACATCATTTCTGCATCCTTGTTTATCTTCAGTTTTTGTTCCTCTAATGTTTCTTAACGATTCTACAAGAGTTTTACCAAGAGGTTTTGTAGTTCTACTTGAAGTACTATGTAATAAACTCTTATTCTTCACAGAAATATATTTTTTTAAGAATTTAAAGGGTTTGAAATTAGGAAAATTCTGTTTGCTTGTCAGTTTAAAAAAGAATAATGATCTAATTGTATGTGGCAGTGAATTCAAAATATTCTTTATAAACAGTATGTTAGGTGCTGTGATGTACAAGTGATCCATAAAAAGTGTGTGCGCAATTTTGACACTTACTTTCGTGGTTTGATTGTTAGATAAATTTTGTGTATAAAGCAACTGACTATTTCCCATACTATTTAAAGCACTATTATAGTAGCCACAAACTTCTACTGGTAAACTTATAGAAGAGAGATCATTTCTATACATACAGTTATTTCTTGATGTTATTATTTTTGTGTTGTCTGTTAGATCTTTCATCTGGAACAAAGTCAAAAAAGCATTATTTTGTTTTAAGATATCTTTTAATGTTTTGTCAATGATATTTTGTTTTTTATTGTATTCTGGAGCTGTATTACAAATGATAGTTTCAGCATCATTATTTAATAAATTACTGATACTCTGTCCTTGTAATTGTTTTTCATTGAAGGGCTGTAGTGCATGTTGCTTGGTATAATTTGAAACAAATGTTTGCATAATATTCATTTGATTTCTGTAAAAATCACTGAATGTTATTTTTCTTCCTGAGACACTTTCACTTTTTATGAACTGACTATAATTAAAATTTATGCCCTTACAATTACATTGTTGCATGGTTTTTGAAACAGAAAAAAGTTTTAAATGATCACTTAATGAACATATCCCTGAATGTTGATATTCTGGAATGATTTTGCTACTTTCAATTGAAATATATTGTTTTTCTGTTGTTGGACTAATTATTTTTTGATTAGTATTTCCTGTTTTAGGATATTCCAAGTTATTAATAGAATGATTGTTCCATTTCATAGGTGTGGATTTAGGAAAACAGTTCTCCATGACTCTGCAAGTAATCAAATCATTACGTTTTTCCTTCTCCCTTTGATGGAAATCAAACCATGTAATTCCTTTCATTCTCAATTCATCTCTTCCTTTTCCAGTTAGTGCTTCATGGTACGCTTTTCTATTATGTGTCAAATCTGAATCCAATTCTTCTGTATCAAATATTTTATCTTGCAATTCATTGTTTGTATCAATAAAATATGAAACCAACTTTTTATTGGAATGTAAATTGTTATCCAAAAGAAACACTTTTTGTGTCTGAATCTCATCACTTGATTCAATATCCATTTCTGCATCTCTGTTAATTTCAAAATGTGCAACTTTTTTCTCAGAAGACTGTGTTACTAGTAAACTAGAGTTAACTGCCCCTCTTGGCAAAACATCTTCCACTTTCTCAACAACGGGCAAGGATGTGGTGCAATCCAATTTACGTAATTCAGAAGTACAGCTTCCAAAATTGATTTCAATAGGTTTTTTGATATCTTCATCTTCCATATCTGCAATATATAATTATGAAAGTTAATCAGGTATATGTGTGTTAATTATTTCTTCTAGGACTTATTAGCTACACTGTCTGACAACTGTTTAATGAGACTGCTTGTACAGGATTGATTAAAAAAAACACATATGAAAACGTCTATTTTCCTTACAGTACACCTCACCTAGGATTGAAACAGCTGATGAAATATCCTAACAATTACTGAAAAGGCACCTACTCAACTTCTTGTGGTATACCCCAAAGACTCAGGGCTTTCTTCAGACAGTAAACGTCTTTACAGAGTGGCATTTCAGTGCTAACATAAATACAGGGTGAGAAATATAGACAGCATGACAGATGAATGAGCATGCAGGCAAAAAATACTTGTTCAGACAATGACTGCTCTCCTAACAGACAATGTAACAATGTTCCATTATTGTAAAGACTTCCATGGTGATGTCAATTTTTTTTTTTTTTTTTTTTTTTCTGGTGGAGCAGTATTGGAATTCTTTTTGAAGTGAAAATTCTATAGGCGCATTACACAATCTATGAGTTAGCAAGAAGCCACCTGTTGCGCATATCATATGTGCGCAGCACACTTTTGACAAAATCTTTAAACAACCACACAGTTTTTATACGATTTTGATGGAATACTGCATACATATACTTTCAAACAAATAGAAAACACTGCAGAGGTTTGATTTACAGAAACCTAAACCCTCTCCTCTTTTCCCCCCTCACCTTAATTTCTGTCACCATTGTTTGTACAAACCCACAGTTTTTAGGAGTTGTATTCGATTATATGTGCTGCAATGGGACATTCCGTTGTAGGCCCCTGAAGAAAGGAATTAGTCTTTTTGCCTCTGACACAATAGATTGGTAAATCTCCTTTGGAAAGATTCGACGAACCATGTAAGGGGCTAAGCTGATACTGGGGTACATATCAGCCTCGAACTCCTTAACTAGTAACTTGTCCTTCCAAATAAATCATATCAAAAATATTAAAATAAAGTTCCAAATATTCCAAATTGTTGTAGACAATGAATACACCTTTGGAAATTAAATCAACTGCTAACTAAAATGGTCACCACTCTCAATGATGTAACCTTCTGAGAGAAAAGGGTTCAGTTCAAACTGTGGAAATAAAATCACTTGTAAAGTTTCACCATGAATATATTTCGATATCAAAAATCCATGAAAAAAAGTTCACAAATACAGTTGATTCAGCTATCGGATTTTCATTTCAAAAGATTGCAAGTTATGAATAGCAGAAGACAGACAGCAAAATCAATACCTCTGAAAACTTTACATTACTTTTTCACTGTCCTGACAGCATTTTACTATTTCACAAAAATTCCATTATGGCCACTACCAATGCACATGACTGGCTACAGGCAGGGATGCCAACCTCCAGTTCTTGCACCAGAGCTGCGCAGATTTCCACCAGAAACTGAGCCATCTTGGCTCGAAAAGATCTATATAGGACAACCAAATCTTCCAAATCATGTGACCCCCAGGATGTAGTGCCTCCAAGATACTTGCAGTAGGGCTTTCAGATTTTAATATTATTTGGAACAATTATTATTAACAATTTTCCCCCCTTGGATGTTTTTCGAAAAATTAATGGTTTAACTGTAATTAATTTTGTCCTGTTTGCTGCGTAGGAGCCTTGAATTCACTGGTCAAAAGTGTATCCTTACATGGAAAAAGTTCCTATTTAGTCCTCCATATTCAAAATTCAAATTAAACAAAAAATTTATTGTGAATAGCTCTGAAAGTAAGGCTTATATCAACAACAAAAAAATAATAATAATTTTAGCATGGTATTCCCCAGTGTCCAATAAATCTTTTAAAAGTAATTTTATTCCCTGACTGTGCTTAGTTTATCTGTAAAAAAATTTATATTAGCCGGCAACGTGTGAATTTAGATGCATTAGCTTTTAAAAATTCCTATCAAACTTTATTTACTGTACAGAACTTCTCGAAAAGTTTAATACTGTGCTCAGAAAGGATTTAAGTTGTAAGAATCGTATCGTTTAGTAACTGAAATTCTTTAAATGTGTTGTATTAAATTTTTGAAAGTGCCGGTTGATTAAAAACTTGTGTTCTTACTTTAAATGGCTTGGAACTATATACTACGAGTTATTTACTGCAAAATTCTATTTCTCAAGTTTAATTATTATTATAAATGTGACAAAAAGTGTTGAAAAATGACGATATGGTCTTGTAACAAAAATCGACTGTTTACAAGCTGAACTATTGAGGATTACTATGATTTAGGTGAGTTTAAAGGTTACTTCTTATCATCAACTGTCTATTTAAAGCTGTTATTATATATTGAGTTAGTTTTCTGATTTTAAATCGCCCTGTATTTGGATATAAGATGTAGTATCTGCTTCTGTATGATTCCCGTCCCCCATATCCTGTAGTGATGAGGTGAAGAATTTAACAAATTCTGAGGTGCATACAACCAGAAGCATATTTATCAGTCAGACTACCGGCTTGCTAGACCTGTCATACTTATGGGGTCAGATGTGTTGCCGTTTGTCTGTAAGATGTGTAACTATTTTATGTATGTAGTAAGTGTATTTTTATATAATATGTATTAACTACATATACTACATATATATGTATAAACTACATATTATATAAAAATACACTTACTACATACATAAAATAGTTACACATCTTACAGACAAATTGCAACACATCTGACCCCATAAGTATGACAGGTCTGGCAAGCCGGTAGTCTGACTGATAAATATGCTTCTGGTTGTAAGCACGGAGAACGATTAATTGAATTATGTGAACAATTTGATTTAAAAATTACAAATACATTTTTTAAACACAAAAATATTCACAAATATACCTGGCAACAGAATACTAGAGAACTTCGATCTATAGTAGATTACATTATCATTAGACAAACAAGCACCTGTAAGGCAAGTGATGTACGATCATACAGATGAGCCCAGTGTGGATCTGATCACTATCTGGTAAAAATGAAATATTTCTGCCCATGGAACAACATTGCAACAGTAAGGAAGCACATCGAGAAGGGTCAAAATAAATGCTATAACATTAATAGCTTACAAGATGAAAGTATAAGAAATTTATTTGTTACTAGAATGGGAAATATATTAGATGAGTCATTTGATGGAAGCACTGAAGAAATATATGAGTACATAAAATTTAACATGAAAAAAATAGTAGCAGAAGTGTTGGGAATAAAGGAAAAGAAATGCAAACCTGAAGCAGAGTGGTGGTCAGAAGAAATAGAGCAAGCAGTAAAAGAAAAGAGGAATGTTTTCAATCATTGACTGAGTAATAAGTCCGAAGAAACAAGGACTATTTATAAGGACAAAAGGAATGAAGCGCTAAGGAAAATAAGGATAGCAAGAAATGAAATATGGGAAAGGACATGCGCAAATGTTAATTGTAAATTGGGATTTGAGAAATTACAAGAAGCCTGGTATGTATTAAAAGGACTTCGACAAGGAACTAAAAGCAAAAGTAATCTGCAGCTGATAAAACCAATGGAATGGGAAGAATATTTTCAGACATTACTGAAAGAGGACAGAGAAGAATACTTAGAAGGAGGATTACGAGAAGACAATGAGCAGGAAGGTGATGACATTCGAATTTCAGAAGACGAACTGCTTAAGGCATTAAGAACAGGAAAAAATGGCAAATCCCCTGGGCCAGGTTGAATCAATTTGGAAATTATGAAATATCGTGGTGATAAAGTTGTAAAGCTTACAACAAAATTGTTCAATAAAATATTACATGGAGACCCAATACCTAAGGAAATGACATTAGGCTATATTACTACCATATTCAAGAAAGGGGACCGCAAAGTATGTTCAAATTATCGTGGGATTTGTGTTATGAATTCATTGATGAAAATTTTTGCCAAACTAATAAAAAATAGATTAGAAACACAGTATAAGACTCAAGAAGAACAATGTGGATTTATGGCAGGTAGGTCATGTATAGACCACATTTTCAAGTTATGACAGATTCTGGAAAAATACAATGAAAAATCAAAAAATATATGATTAATTTTCATAGATTTAGAAAAAGCGTATGATACTGTCCCAAGAAATATGTTATGGAAAGCATTATGTATGTCACATATAGATAACTGCTTAGTAAAAATAATACACCAGATGTACATAAATAACACATGCCAAATAAAAACTGGTCATGGATTATCACAAAAATTTAAAACAAGTAAAGCTCTGCTGCAAGGATGCCCTATGTCACCAACCCTATTTAAAATTTATATCGATGTTAGTTTGAGAACATGGTCTGAAAAGTGTAATAGAATGGGTTTAGAAATAATAGATGGAAAATATCTACGTCATTTACTATTTGCTGATGATCAAGTCATCATAGCACAAGATGGCTAGGATGCAAATTACATATGTAATCAGCTGTCAAAAGAATATAAAAAATGGGGCTTGAAGATTAACTACAAAAAAAAAAAAAAAGAACAGAATATCTTACTAATGATCTGGGTGAATTGTACATTGATGGAATAAATATTAAAAAGGTAAATAATTTTTGCTATTTGGGTTCAATTTTAGAAATAGAAGGAAAATCTAATATGGAAATTAATAATAGAATTACTAATGGCCGGAAAGTAATCGGGACGCTAAATTTACTTCTATGGAGCAAGACTGTTATGAATAGAACAAAAAGAATTATATTCAAATCATAATTTGAAAGAATAGTCTTATATGGATCAGAAAGCTGGACAATCAACCAAAAACATATCAAGAAGCTGAAAGCATTAGAAATGGATTTCTGGAGAAGATCAGCAAGAATATCAAGAAAAGAAAAAGTAAGGAATACCAAATAATAAGGCTAATGGAAGTGAAAGAAGAAATGTATGAAGTTATAGAACGAAAAAGACTGGAATGGTATGGACATGTAAGAAGGATGTAAGACACTAGGATACCAAAACTGGTACAAGAATTGGAAGTTAAAGGAAGGAGGAAAAGAGGACAGCCCGTGTTTACCTGGCTCCAAAGTGTACAAATAGCAATGAGAAGACGTGGTGCAGAAGAGGAAGATATAAACGATCGAAATATCTGGAGGAATATTTCGAGAAGATGAAGTCAAGTTCTATGTTCTGAATTCATTATTGTTGTGTTGGAGAAAAACCTCTGTAGTGAGGAAAATCTCTCTTAATAAAATAAAAAATATGTAGTTTATAAGGTGGAGATTCAGGATTGTACCAGCATTCATCTTTTTGATTGTAGAAAACTACATTCATGGTAGTCAGCATGCAAGTTCCAGGAACCTGGCCCCATTTTACCTCACTAATATAGTGTGGTGGCACCACGTGCATGAGTCATACGTGGTAAATTTCAACGTGTGCACACCTCCCAAACTACATGGCCCGTTTTCTAAAACATGATTAAGGTGGACAACCAAAATATTTTATATGTTTTTGTTCATTATGTATGTCTTTCACTCATCGTGGCTTTCAACTGTGGTGAGTGATGAGTTATTTTTCCTATCCTTTGTAATTTAAAAAGCTACATCAGTCCCTTTATTACAAGCTGTAGTCAGATTCGTAAGGAAGTCCTGATCATAAGTTTGGCTAATTAGATAAAGTGTAAGTATGATTTTTAATTAAGAGAAAAAATCTAAAATAAATAAGGTAAAATCAAAAATTAACTTCAGGAGATAGACAAAATCAAACTGATTAAAATTATGTGTTGGTTTCATGAAAAGTTTAAGATTTTGACAAGATAAATAAGATTTTCAGAATGCATTATTGAATTCATTATAGGGTTTCCCACGACAGAATTTATGTTTAATTTAATAGAAGCTGCTTTAAGCAATAAGCCAAGCCAAAACATGTAGTATAAGTTACATAAAGACACATGTGTTAATTGCAGCTCAAAAGATAAAAGTGAGTAATTAGATATTGAATTTCAAAAGTATAAGCTGGTGTCAGAGATTTGAATGAATTTATAAATAGCAGTCACCCATCTTTACTTTTGACCAGTCATTCGTCACTCTAGCCTCCTATTTGGGAGGACGGCGGTTCGAATCCCCGTTCGGGCATCCAGATTTGGGTTTTCCATGGTTTCCCCAAATCACTCCAGGCAAATGCCGGGATGCTTCCTTCAAAAGGCCATGGCCGATTTCCTTCCAGTACCCAGTCCTAGTCCCAAATCCCACCCCATTTCTAATAACCTCAGCGTTGATGAAGTGTAAAGCCATAAGTAACAAAAATAACAGTAATTTGTGAGTAACAGTTCTTTGAATTATGTTGGTCCAGTATCTTCCTAGTTTTCATTGAGTTTGTTTTGCAGCAGGCGAGCAATGCCTCTGTAGTGGCCAGTCTTTCTCCATATTTTAGCAAGGTAAATTCGCGGTCGGTGTGCGGAGCAATGCCTCCTTAGTGTTCAGTGTCAGGAGTGTGTGTTAGTATGCCTCGGTAATATCCTTGTCCTAGCAAGGGGGCAAGGTTGAAAACTTGTCTTCTAGTAAATGTACTTAACCTGCTTTCTTCATGTGGAACTGATAGTCTGATGTCTTATCCAACTTCTAAATACTGGTACCGAGATTTGTAAAGGAACTTTCAACAGAATATAACTTTTTATTGAACTGAAAACTTATGGGCTGTGTTTCTCATTTTAAATACCTTTCTCTGTTGAGGTACTAACCAACCGTGTGGCAGCAGAAAAAGTAAATCTTCTAGGTACCAGTTATAAACATGATCATTACTTCGTTGGAGACTAATTGTTTGCCTACCCTAAGCAAGCATCAAGTTTTGACAAAACTTAGATAGTGGCCATCCTTAGGCTTAGGGAAAAGGATTTCACCACATTAACAAACACTGTTCTTCTGTGAAAGGTACATGAGTAAATGAAAGGCAAACATAGTGGTGTATTCTTCAGATCTGCAAGATTTATTCCAGTTAATTTTTGGAGTCTGGTGCCAAACCGTATTTACCCTTCTAATAAACATTTTACAGTTAGAACACACTGGAACAGGGCATCACCTTCACTTACTATTACTATTACTCCGCGATTCACTAAAAGTGTGTGGCGGAGGGTGCGTTGCACCTAACCGGAAGGGTAATGGTTTGGAAGGGATATACGGGATATGGCAGGAGTACATATAACAACATTAATTCTCATACTCTAACATCAGCCCAACATTGAGCTCACTAATCCACAAATCTTTGTCATGTCGTTTTGGATCTTCACAGAGAAACATTTTCTCTCTTCCATCACTACGAACCACAAATATATATGATTAATACAAGGATAAGACATTTTTCCTAATCTGACATCTTGAATATATTCTTATTACTAAAGAGACAAGATGAACAGTCATTTTACCACTCAAAACCTGCCAATCACAATCACCCTTTCTCTCATGTAACGTCTGTTATCCTGTTACAAGTCTTGGCACTGTCTTATTACATCATTTGTGTCACTCATCAGAACTTTTTTAATCTGTCTGCTTTAGCACTCCCATTTCTCTTTGGTTTTGGAACCTTTCGTTCTAGCCGTTACCCGGACCAAAACTAAACTTATTCAGCTGTAGTTTCTGCCTCTGTCTTAAAGACCCTTAAAGGGTAAAAGCACCATTACTTATCAAAAGTCAAAATTCATTTATCTCCCTTCATGCCTAACCAGAACTGATGAATAAAGTATCAGTTTAAAGATTAAGTTCTCCGCTTTGAGTGAAACATATTTTACGAAATTAATTTATCGGGATTCAATCAAATAAGGGCAAATGTATCATTACTTCTAAAATGTGCTTTTTGCTCACAGGCGATTTATCTCCCCTCATTCATACTTTAAATCAAAAAATGAGGAATCTTTTTATTTTTATGGCCCATTTTTTGTATATCATAAATTAAGAAAAGAATTTTTTTGGAATTTGATCCATAAAGGTCAAAAGTATCATTAGTTCTAAAAACACTTTTTTTTTTGTCGCAAGCCATTTATTTCCCTTTATACCAAACTAAAATAGATAAATAAGGTATCATTTTAATGTCTTCACTTTGATAACATCATAAACTAAGAATGAAATTTTTTGGAATTTTTAAATGACAAAAGTATTAACTATCAAATTCTCACATACCGGTATGAGACAGTTCAGAACCAAGCCGTTAGGCTTCACTGACGAAAATAAGGATTGATCGTGTTAGTGGTAGATAGCAGCACCACATGTCACACAAAGAGCAATAAAGGATTAGTCACATTACCACTAGATAGCAGCAACACATGTCACAGATATATCACAGGCATTGACAACGATTGATTGCAGCACTATATATCACACAGGTAGCAATAAACAATTGGATAGTGGAAACAATGAAACTGCCATGAGGCACTGAAAATAGGATAGAGGAAAAAAACAGATACCCATCACTTACCACAGATGAAGGCAAGAGGACAAGACAAACACGTAAAAACACAAAAACAAAAACACAATTGCACAGTATTTCAGCATGAGCCTTAATCATGTGAGAGGTGAGACGTATGGCAGGAGGAAAGATGTGGTCACATCCTGACCTGCCACATGAAAAGTGCAATTGTGTTTATGTTTTTGTGTTTTTACATGTTCGTCTCGCCCTCCTGCCTTCATCTGTGGTAAATAACAGGTATCTGTTTTTTTCCTCTACCCTATCTTATTGTTAGATAGCAATAAACAGTGAGTTTTGTGAACGATAAGTAGCTTTTCATACATTATTTTCTGTTATGGAAACATTTGTATCAGCTATACAGTTCCTATGTAAATATTTCACTCGCAACATTTTTCTGTGGGATAAGATCATATTACCGTTGGATAGCAACAACACATATTGCCGAGATATCAATACAACGTGTGTGTTTTGTTCAGCTTAGTTGTATGCAAGTAAGGTCTATGACAGTTCACCTTCAAGAAGGGTAGTAACATGTAGCTTAGGACAAGCAAGAAAAGTTCATTAGGCAATAAACAATTGTATAAAATATGGTGTATTCAAAATTATTTAGAATTAAAATTCTCTGCACCTGTGGTTTCTTACAGAATAGAATGATGCAGAATACAATGATTGAATTACTCAATGAAACCGAAATTTTACAGAGGAGGGGGAAAAAAGTCTGCACACACTACAGATTATTTAGCTTACTTTAAAGAGTGAGTTTGTGGCAAATGAAGAATGAGATAATGGTATATAATGCTTGTAATAGTTCGGAGTTGCATTCATGAATCTAATCTGCCGAAAGGAGGCAGGTAGGCACCCAGCAAGCAAACATGAGACCACAACATGATACTGCTTCGGCATTTCTCATAGAGTGCATGTGTACTCGCAGCTTGTTGTTTGCAGGAAGGGCAGTCTTGTGGAGAGTTCAGTACTATCAATTTGCTTCACTTTACCATGTAGTTCAGTAGTTTTGTCTTAATTCAATATAGCAAGGATATTATTCTAATGGGTTGTGTGGACAGAAGCTACAGTTATGTATTTTATGTCTGTGAATTGGAGTATGGATTCATAATAAATTGGAACTTTTCTTTTAGCAATTGTTCTCATTTAGCAACACCAAACCTAGATGTACCAGTTGGAATACTCGGGTCATGAAGAACTCATTCCACCCCACATTTCAGAGATATAACTCCTTCAAAAGACTTTAATTGCCATCAATTGCCTTAGTTTGGTAATTCTGCTTTATATAAAAACTATCTGGTGTCAGAGACAAAAAGAGCATCATCCTGAAGCAAGAAGAAACATCAAGAAATGAAGAATTCCTTTCAGGGCAGATTACTCAATATCAGACCCAATAGATAATCAATAAATAACCACTCAGTCAGCCTACATCCAGGATTCAAACCCTGCACCACAAACTACACCTACATAACTTAATAGTTATATGGAGTTGGAAAATTAAACGTAAGGTATGTTATGTTGAGAACAGCAGCATAGTCTGGTGACCTAGACAATACCATGGTTAAATTACAATATGGTGAACAAAGCAAAATATAATAAGAAAAAGTGATTTCCTGTTTAGAAACTATTTTTATTTCAATATAAGTTAGTCTTCTATATTTTGCTGGCATGAGGAATATTAATTCCTTAGCTCAATCTAAAATATTGCAATTTAGTATTTATAATAATAAAGAGGTAAAATGGCAATTAGCAAAAATACATGAACTATTTAAAGACTACAGCATGACAGAGAAGCTTCATAAATAAATTAATGTACTAGTAAACATCATGATATAAAGTAATGAAACGTAGAGAATACACTGTGCACCTACAGAAAGTTAAAGGTAAGTTAAGAACAAGATGCTTGATCATACTTGAATGAGTGAAATATAGGCATGAGGTATAAAATTGGAAATAATACTAACAGATAGTAGCACCATTTATTAAAAGAAACAACATTCTGGGCAGAACACATTGGGCTTGTGGTAGGAACGGTTTAAAAAATCCTACATTTACTAAAGATGGTGATAAGATGGTGTACCAGAGATGTTAGGGAATTTGTTTACAAAACTTTGGTCAAACCATTGGTTGAGTATGGTGGTGTAGTTTTGGACCCACATTTTGCGTATCAAATTCAGGAGTTGGAGGGCATGCAAAGAAGGGCAGCTAGATTTGTTTGTGAAAATTGTCAAAGGACCGAGTCAGTAACTGAAATGATAAGGATGCTGGATTGAGAGACAGGAGGAGGCTGAAGAGAGAGCTGGGATTGTACAAGCTATATGTTGGTGATGGGCCTGGGAAGGATATTGTATGAAGAATTATGAATAGTGTATGGAAGGGAATTGATAACAATGATTACATGATGGCACTTGATTTCATGCATAAGGGAGTGAGAAATTTTTATTTTGTGTGTGTAAGGGTGTCGGGAATTGGAATAAATGAACAATTGAAGTGATTAATAATTTAACAAAAACCCTGAAGGAATTTAAAATTCATAAATCGTAAAAGTAGGGGGGGGGGGAGGAATTTAGTTTAATTTAATTGCAATGGAGCACAGGCTCCAGTGGCAATTTCCCTACACACCCATCTTCCCCCTATCCTGCACCTCCCTACATTTTCCCTCTACAAATTTAATCTTTAAATTCTTTCACAGTTTTTGGTAAATTATTCATCATTTCTCTTGGTAACTCATTCCAATCCCTGACACCCTTACCTAAAAAAGAGAATCATCCCACACCCTTGTGCCTGAAATCGAGTGCCAGCTTGTGGTCATGGTCATCTTTTCCCATCCATGCACTACTTTTCATACCTATTGCAATATCTTTCGATGCCTCATCGCCAGTATATGCCCTGTACACTCCCATGACCCTCCTCATCCCCCTCCTGTCTTGCAATGAAACCCATTCCAGCTCCTTTATCATATCCGTCACTGATTGCATTCTGCGATAATTTCCAGAAACAAATCTAGCAGCCCTTTTTTGCACCCTCTTCAACTCCTGTATTTGATTCGTAAAATGAGGGTCCCATACTACACTACCATATTCGAGCAATGGTCTGACCAAAGTTTTGTAACCCAATTCCTTTACTTCTGTCGTACATCCCCTCATCACTCTCTCCAACAAGTGCAGAACTTTGAAACCTTTTCCTACCACCTGTCCTATGTGTCCTGGCCAGTTAAGCTTGTTATCAAAAGTAATGCCAAGATATTTACATTTCAAGTCTTCAGCAAGCAATTCTTTCCCCACCTTATATTCATAATTAACCTTTTGTTTTTTATTTGTGTATCTAATTAGCTGACTCTTCTTTGCACTCAAAGTATATAAGATAATTAAAAGATAATAATATGAAAGGGGTAATTAGATGTTAAGAGAATTGCCACTGGAGCATGTGTTCCGTCACAACTAAAAATGAATAATAATAAACAGAGGAGTTCCAAAAGTAAAAATCAGTGACATAGTAATACCAGGAAGTGTGAGCTATGTGAAAATAGGAGGAGAAAGAGCAGATTGGTTGTAACAAAGAAATGCATTAATAAAAGGAAATACCCCCTCAAATTACTTTTCATCTTGGTCATGGATGATATAATGAAGAAGATAGCAGTATGGGAGATAAAAACATGAAGCTGATGTTTACTCAGAGGATCTAATTATCAATAGGAATGGTGGAGAAGTCCAGCGGCAGTTACATACATGTATGAGTATATTGTAGCTCAATATGGTTTGAAATTTAATGTAAAGAGTAGTGAGTACATTATCACAACCAGAAATAAGGGCAGGGTAACCAGGGGAATTATGATGCAGTTGCAGTATTTTTTTCAGGTTTGTAATTGTTTATATTGCAAGCTGCTACTGCATGATTCAAGTTAACTTCTGAAAGTTTTAATTACTGGAAAGGTTCTTTCCTCAAATCAGTCACTAATCAAAGCATGGGATTGATAAATAGTTCACTTAAATATTGAATGATGGAAGTTCAGAATAACAGAGCAGCAGAAACGTTCATTTCAAGTATATTTTCCAAAACATCAAGTTGCTGATATCAGAAGTTACATCTTGAATAGGCAAATGTTTAATTAGACTTGATTCTTACATGAAGATGCAGGTTAGCTTCTCTGACTCAATGCATTCACAACTATAACAGTCATTCAATAAATTTTCCAAAAATAACAGCTATTTTAATTTACTAATGTGGATGAAGTAAAATTTCTCTTCAGACCTAAGAATTTCTCAAAGTTCTGAGAAGCAATCACTGAAAGGATACAAAGTCCCAAATGATGGCAAAATATTCTTTCACCAGCACTGTTCCATTGAAATAATTCAGAGTCTAGTATGAAGCTAAAAATATTCCAAGTATCAAACTGTACTCAATATCCCATCACGGATGTCATAGACTTTTCCTAGATTCTATAATGTCCATCAGCAAACTGCTTGCAAGGCTTAAATAACCTCTCTTTGGGAGCGTATAGAATATTTGAGGTTGCATCACGCAAACCTCTGAAGTCCAATCTCAACATATTTTGATGGTTATTTAATTCAAGGTGATTATTACCAAATTTTGATTTTTGGTAGATTAAATTATTATGAATATTTTCTGTTATGACAGTTTGTTAAAAAAATATACACTAGTTTTGCTATAATAAATTCATGAAAACTGAAATAACTCCCTGATAAATCTTGTAACTTTTAGAATTGCTCTTAAATCCTAGTTAAAGCTGATAAATGACTTTCATTAGTATTTAATTGTATACTGGTCAAAACTCACATTTTCAACAGCCACATAGTTATTGGCTTCCTTTAAAATTCCATAACTTCTGTAATCTTTTATAATTTAAAATTTAACTTATTTTGTCAACTGATATCTCTCTTAACAGATTACTTTTAAAGCTGAAAATTTTTATTTGGGTTTAGTTAAGAGTTGAGAAAATTTTGAGCTTATTATTTTTTCATCATTTATTTGAATTAAGGTTATTTTATCATTCAATAATCTTCATGATGTCACAGTGCTACTATGTAGTTACTCCACAAACAAAACATCAGATATCAATTTACTTCTCTTCACAAATTTTCTCCCTATATAAACTATATATCAATACGATTGTATTTTTATTTAGAAACGATCTACATGTTATTTATTCTTGGCATTAAACTTTTGGCATTACCATAACAATCGATACTGGTCCAGTTCTAACCTAGATATCACGTGATACAAAACAAACTTTATAGATACAAATAAGTGGCTTAAGGCCTTGTTCCATTACAAACAGCTGAAGAGCAGGAATAGTTTTCAATCCCTGTGAAGTGTTCTTAAAGAAAGCAGAAGGAACAATGGTGATATAAGTGAAAGAACAAGGCATGCAGAAACATTTTTAAGAAGTATCAGAACCCTGATGTGTCGCAAGGAACTAAGGGAGTCATTTACAATGGGATCATGTTCCTGTTCTCAAAGATACTGCCAACAGCTGGATGTGGACAGTGAAGATGTAGCATATTAGTAGGATTCAAGTAAGTGAATTGAAATTTCTAAGACAAAAAAATGTTCATGTTTCAGCATTGGAATTTTCTCTTTTTATTTTATTATGACATATTTTTTTATAATGTTGTTTTCCTTATAAAACACATTTATCTAAAAATAACTACAAATAAAATATTATAAAACCTGTTAAAATTTCAGCATTGTATTCCAGATCTTCAGATGGAGGAGAGTCTCCATAAATGCTGTCTGGGAGTTCTGGTGAAATCCATAAGTCTCCTAGTTCTTCCATCTTTGTTAATTGGAGTATTGTTTACAATTATCAAACATTAACTGAAACAAATATAAATCAATACCAATATATTTTCTCATACATTTAAGTTTCTTCAGTCTTGTTACATATGTTTTTATGCTTTGTTAAGGTTAATTACTTAAGTGATTTAATTTAATAGTGGTGGAGTGCACATGCCTGTGACAATTTCCCTATACATCCATTTTCCCCTTTATCTTCATTCTAAATTTACCTACCCAGCTAGATATCCTGTCCAGGTCACCCTGCTGTTGTTCAGTCTTCTCCTATTTTGATCCCATTATGTAACATTATTTCATCTGCAAATAACCTAACTTCTGACAGCAAACCATAAAAACAATCATTCATTAGAATAAGAAATAGCAATGGTCCCAATACATCACCCTGTAGCACTCCCAATTTCACTTCTTTTGATAATTGATATTCTACCCTTACTCTTTGCTTTCCGTGTTTTAAGCAAAATCACTTTTTCATCCACTTCAGTAGTTTTTACCTTATTTACTACCATTCTATGACTCACTCAGAATGACTTAGAAAGATCTAGTACTACACTACAAATTTGGCCTCCCTTGTCTTTTCATCTGAAATAACTTGCATACCCCATTAAGTGAGATTCACATGAATATCCATGTATTAAAATATGTAAATCACAAAAGTAGACGGGAGGAGAAAATTGCAACTGTAGCATGTGCTCCATCACAATTAATCATTAATGTCAATTTAAAGTCATGTTGTCAATCTGAAAGCAATTTTCTTTCCTTTCAGACATTTCTGATGTTGTTGCATATCAATCAGTCCATTAATTTACCTACACTGATGTTTACCTGATTGTCCTGTAATTTTCAACCCTACTTTTCACTGCTTCTTTATGTGCCTTAGTCTACTATTACACTTTTCCAGACTCAGTCTAAATAACATTTCAAGATAAAGTACAATGTAGTATCTGGGTATGTCTAAGACATCTGTAGCAATATCATCTACAATATCCTGCGCACTCAAAGGCTTCCACTACTCAAGTAAATTATTTCTTTGCTTCTGGGATGGTACCCCTTTCTAGTATTAATTTCTGACATATCAGTCAAACTTCTCCATCTAAATGATAAAAATGTCATCTATGTGTTTGAACCACATGATGGATTGTAAGGTAATCTATTGAAGAAAAGACTCTTCCAATCTGCTCTTAGGAGGGTGCCATGTGAGTGTCTATAGCAGTGTCTCACACATGATGGTGGATGTGGGACTGGAAGGTGAAGAAAGTTTTGCTTCAAATTAAGCAGTCCAGTAAAATGAGGAAGGCTGTGCCAGGGTGAGTGTGAAGTCAGTGACAGCTGCAGTCTTATGGCTTTACACCTCATCAATGTCGAGGTCATTAGAGGCAGGAAGGGTGACACATGTCAAAGATGAGTTCAAGTGCTCTAAGGCTTAGCAATGGGCATGATGGTGTAGAGAGAGATGGCAAGAGAAATGCTCTAGGAAGTAGAAGGTGTCTCTAATATAGGATAGGAGGGAATGGATGAAGGACTGCATTTGTTGGTTCACGAAGACAGATATGCAATCTAGGGAGACCAATAGGCAGTGACTATAGGAGTGTCCAGGTTTGCCTCCCTTATTACCTAGGGCACAAGGTACAGGTTGGGGATCCAGATCTATTAGGTGTGAGAAGGGGAATGGAATGAGGTGGGAGGCCTTGTAAGGGACCTTTTAGTTTAAAGTAAGAACAAATTTCTAAACAGATCAAATTAGTGTGGTCAGTAGTATAGAGTTGGCATTTAGAGGTGATAGAGAATTGTCTAAGGACTTCATTCTCATAATCACTCATATCCATGACCACGGTGATTGAGCCATTTCAGTCTGGTGAATTATGTTGTTTTGACCCTCATTTCTGTGTGATCAGGTTACTAGGGGAGGGAGACTGAATTTAGGAAGGAAAGCGATGAGAGGGTTGAGGTGATTCCTTCAAACAAGAGAAGGGGATGGTCTGGAGGGAGGGAAGGTGGATCCAATTGGGATGAGTGTAGGCATTGTTGTGACACTGTGAGCTCATATAAGAACAGTCTTTGGGATGTGGAACATACATAAAATTATTAATATACCAATAAAATTACCAACTAGTTAGTTACTATGTTCATTTTCCAGTGTTAATGCAAATATATAACATCCCTTGTTATTCACTATATATGAATGCAATTTCCGGATACTATAATTTCTGTGCTTGTAAATAGTTTCAACACAAGAAAAATCATACTCCATTTTAGTCATCATGAATAACTATGTCACCTTCCCCTTTCATGCCCCAAATACATGCAGAGTATTTTGTCAGTCATGTTTAATTCCAAGAAAAAAAATCTTTTACAGAGTAAAATGGGTTATGATGCAAAAACTTTGGGTCAAAATTCAAGGCTTTTAGGTTTTCAGAGATAATATTTTATTTCCTGTGGTAGGACATTGAATAAAGAAGCTCCAAAGAATTTCATCCCTTACTGTATAATTGACAATGACTGTAATATTTGTGAATGTTATATTTATTTCTAGTGACATAGCTATGTATGTCAGGATTGAAACTAAAATGTTCAGGATTTTCCATTGCAAAAGATAGATGATTTAATTCATACATGGAAAATTGAATACAAAACTTCTCCCCTTTTGATTCTAAAGACAATGAAGTTGCTTCATCAGATGGGGACAACATACAATATCACATCTAACAATACTCTATCCTAGGACTTATTCTCTTTTTACTTAACATAAATGATCTTTCTAAAAGCTTATGTGTACAAGCTAAGGGCCTTTTATTTGCAGATGACACAAACTGACACTGACTGTAATAAAACAACAATTAGTAGTCTAGAATTAAATGCATATGATATACTCAGTGAAATAGCAAACTGGTTTAAGGCAAACTCATTGTAGTTAAATTTTGATAAAACGCGTTACATTAGGTTTTAAAAAAATGATATGCAGCAATCCTTACATTTAAATTACAAGTATAACACAATCTTGGAAACGAAGAGTATAAAATTTCTTGGAATTCATGTAAATGAGAAACTCATTTGGCAAGAACATATTGCAACAAGTTAAGCAGTGCCACATTTGCAATTATAACACTTTCTCTAACAGCAGATCTGGAAGTAACAAAATAGGTGTACTCCTTTTATTTTCATTCAGTCATGTTGTATGACATAATTATTTGTGAAAACTCCCCACCAAATAAACAAGTTTTCATGGCACAGACAAGAACTATTGATGCTATGTAACATGAAAACCAGAACTTACAGCAGAAAATTCTTTAAAAAGCTAAATTATCTTGCAATAATTTGTCAGTGTATATATTCTCTCATATGTGTTGTCACAGAATATTCTACATGTTTACATGAAACTCACTGGTACACAATGTCAACACAAGAAACAAAAATAACTTGCACAAACCTCAAACATCATTATTATTATTATTATTATTAGTACAAAGAGGGATTAATTATTCTGGGATAAATCTATTTAGTAATCTCCTAATAATTTAAAAGACTGCCAATAACAAAGATATATTTCTTAAAAAAACTGAAAGGTTACCTTATTCCACTCCATCCAAGAATATGTTCAAACGAATGAATTATGTAAGATATCACTTTTTTAAATGTCAAGTGTAAATTGTATTGTTCAATTTTTATTTGTTTATAACATGCAAGTGTTTTTCTCTATGATAGTATGTATTGCATGTATGTATGTTAACCATGACATGTTTCACATCCCACTGGTCTTTCTTCAGTATCAATTTATGGAACAACACGAGAATATTAATAAGTAAATAAACCATAAAAAGTCGGGGGTGTATGTAATATGCTGTCATTGTAAGATTGCTAACAGATTTCTGCAGATGTCTGTGAGCTTGTTCCACAAATTATTCTTAGGGTCCGAGCTTGGTGGGTGGGCAGTTAACACTCTGGCCTTGCATTTGGGAGGACACTGGTTCAAATCCCCATCTGGGTATCGAGATTTGGGTTTTCCATGGTTTCCTCAGATCCCTCTAGGTGAATGACAGGATGCTTCCTTCAAAATGCCATTGCCGAATTCCTTCCTGTTCCTTGTCCCCAGTCCCGTCCCGCCTATAATGACCTCGGCGTCAACTAGGTATTTAAGTAATTTAACAAAAAAATCTTAGTAAATGTTTGTATGACTTGAATAACTATGATCTGCATATTTTTTTTCTGCCAATAATAGTCTTAGCATAATCATCCATAGATTCCTTCAATCAACTGTATATTAAGAAAGTTTAAATTTGGCCTGTGAGTTTGCTGCTTACTATTATTTGGGAGAAGTGTTATAAGACATGTTAGGGGTGTCAGTATAAAAAATTCAAGATGACAAGATGAAAGTGAGCATATTAAAAGCTTTGCCATGAGAATTAGTAGGAAAGCTGAATAACTGTGTAAAACGTAAGGAACATTTAGCTGGGTAGATAACAGTGGATAGATAAATTCAAAGAGGAGTCAGCTTATTAGGTCCACAGATAAAAAAATAAAGACTGATTATGGTTATAGAGTGATGAAAGAATTGCTTGTTTAAGACTTGAAATGTAAATACCTTGGCATAACCTTTGGAAACAAACTCAACTGAATACGACTCACTGGTCAGGTAGTACGAATAGGTTGCAGAAGCCTTCGCTTGTTATACTAGAGACGCCCGCACCGCAAGTAGTAGAGCTAAAAAAAAAAGGTTGCCCATCAATTTTTTTGGGCCGAATTTCAGCTCCTAGTCAGAGGGACCACTGCCCACAGGCGGGCCTGCACTACATGTATGGTCTAGGGTCCACAAAGCCTAAAAGTGGCCCTGGTCAGTCCACTGCTTAATTAACCTACATTTTGGGTATCAAATACAGGAGTTGGAAGGAATGCAAAGAAGGGATGTTAGAGTTATCTCTGGGAATTACCACAGAACACAACCAGTAAGTGATATGATAAAGGAGCTGGAATTGGATTCATTGGAAGACGGGGAGGGTTAAGAGGGTCTTCAGGGTGTACAAGGCGTATATCAGTGACGTGGTATGGAAAGATATTGGTGGATCAATTAGGTGAGGTGCATGGAAGCTAAAAATGATCAAGATCACAAACTGACACTCGATTTCAGGCATAAGGGTATGGGAAGATTTTATATTGTAGGTAAGGTTGTCAGGAATTGGAATAAATTGCCAAGACAAATGATGAATAATTACCAAAAACACTAAAAGAATTTAAAGCTAAAATTAGAAGAGGGAAAAGTAAAGGGGAAACATGGGTGTAAAGAATTTGTTACCAGAGCAGTGCTCCATCAAAATTAAATTGATTAAAAATTAATTAATTAAAGAAGAGCATATTTAGTAAGTAACAAGAGTATTTTGAAATCTAGGCAGTGTTGTATGTATGGTGTATGACGCAATATTGTACAAGAATATTCTCATTGATATCGTATTCATTTTGTGCAAGTCGTATCTTTCTTCAACCTTCACATGATCGATGAAAATATACACACAATTCAGAGGTCTTCACAAAATACAGTGTTACTGAATGAAGTTTCTCAAAAAGTGTGAAACAATTCAATTGAGAATTTAGTTATATATTATCAGACTTTTTTTAAAAAAAATATTAAAGAACTGTATGTTTGCTTACTACTAAGTAGTATTGAATTTAAAGAATGAAATAATGTAACTTCTATATTATGTAAATGAAGACTGTACAGGATTGTAACTGTAGGGAAGAATGGAAACTCTGCTGCAATTCTGTAAAAATAACACAGACCCACTATGTTTCAAATGCGGTACATTTAGAACACATTCTGTGGAATAGAGGCCATAAACTTCAGTTAAATGATGAAGTACCACTTTATCATGAGTATTCTAGTGAAGCAATTTCTACTTGATACTTTAACCCTTCCTGAAAAAAAATTCCATGGTAATTATGATTATCAGTTAATGTATTAATTAATATTTATAAATGACTGCAATAAAGGGTCTACAAATTAGCCGGGCGACAATGGTCGGATTCTTTGCTTCATGGCCTGAGGGCCCCTACAGTTAGTGATCGGGGCCCCCCCAACAGCCATCGGGCCCGGGTAATTTAGACCCGCTTACCCCCCCCCCTCCCCCTAACGCCAGCCCTGCTTCCCAAACCCCTGTGGTTCTTTAAATGTAGGTATTACAAGAATATAAGGAAGACAAACAAAGTGAAACAATTGAAATCAGAAAACCAAAAATTACTATGAGTCACAAAAGTGAGAGAATAAATGCATACAAGAGATGAAGATAACACAATATGAATTTTCAGGCATGATCTTTGTTCATGAGGAGAGTTAACTCATAATGCAGGTTATGCACTTCACACCCACTTTCATTATCTGCAAGGAAAGTAACATCATTAATTTGGGCTTTGCACCCTGCAAACAACAGTATCATGCGAATATCTATACTAAAAGTGTAACTCCCCAAGGGACATATCTGAAAATTTATGTTGTGTTGTATTTATCACCTGGTGTTTGGTCCCTTAGTAAGCCATGGTCTCAATGTATGTACTACAATCCCATCCTGTGCTAGAAACCATAGAACACCAAGATCGGATAGTGGAAGATTTATCCTACTGAAGTGTATATATTATATTCTGATTTTTACTCATCTAAAGAATTTAAAACTAAACAGCTTGTCCTAAGCAAAATAAGATATAAGGGAAAAACATAAATGAATTTAAATGAACAATCTGTAATGCATGCCATGTACATATGATATTTTTGCTTCCCTCAAAAATGATTGTCCTTTACTGACAGCAAATCTACTGCCAATCTTTCCATTTGAATCAAAGTTTTATGGAAATGAAAATTGTTATAGGTAATAACTTATTCAGTGTCTTTTTAAACATTAATAAAGAACTAAAATCTTATTCTATCATTTCATTGTAATAAAAATCAATTTTATTTTTTTTAAAATGATGCATCAATTTCTCATTCTAATTCATATCATTGTGTATAATACCTACTCAGATATAAAGTTAATTTTTCATCCAATTAAAAAAAAATGTGCTGAGCTTTGTTGCTGGGCTAATAAATTTTACTTTTCTAAATTCTCTAATTATATAATTAATATTTTGGACAATTATACAAATAAACGACTACAGTAAAATTATCATACCCGTCTTCCTTTTTTGATTTTCGAACAAGGCGCCTTGTTTCAAAGAGCGTAGTTCAATCAAAGATGATGTCACCCAACAAAAGATTTCACGATTTGCACCGCAATAAATGTTTTCTTTCACGATACGCCAGCCTTGTGTGAAAGGACAAAAATTATTAACGATCGCTTTCAAATAATTTAAAAAAAATATAAATTTTATAAAAGGTATGTTAGTTTCAAATTCTAATTAATAATTAGGATTTTATAAAATTTTATGTAATATCTCTACATAAGGCAGAAACATGTGGACTAAATTTCGAATATCTGTAAAGAATTGAGTTCAAAATTCAAACCAGGTGAAAGACTGATGACAGCAATATATATATATACAATAGTATTAAACCTTATGCTGCGTTTTATGTATTATATCGATTCTAAATATAGCTTTACAAACGATTCATTTAACTAACATTTATCTTTCGTAAAAATGTTCACCATAAAAGAACAGTAGGTAGCTAGATAGAGCTGATAATGCCCATCTCGATAAGCTAGTAGTTGTAACTTTAGAGAGTAGGGCTACTATAATTTGTTGGACTGTCAAATAAAAACTGTGTAGTGTGATGATTTGAACCAAATTCTAAAGTATTCTATCTTATATACTAAACTATTCCCACTTCTGTTTCTTAAGGTATGGGCCCCTCTGTTTGAGAGATTTATTTAGATAACAGTTAAGTTTATCTGTGGGATCGGGATCGTGGCGGTGAACTACGGTTCGTATTCGCGTTAATTTCCTGCTATACAGTGGCATAATTCAGGATTGGTAATAATGAGCTGCAAGAGATTATTTCTGCGTTTTCACGATGCTTGGAAGGCTCTGATCGGCTTGTGGCTCTTCCCCGCGCGTATAGTAGTTATCAGTAACCAGCAATCTACGTTCCAGTTTTGAAATGAAGCAAGTAACGAGTTACGCCTGTTTTGGAAATAATAGTCGATTTGCGAGTGTTTCGAGTTATCATCATTGTGTGTCGTTTCTTTCTCTAGGAAATATGGCTTGTGCTCAAGTATACGAGGTACAGATTTTTCTATTTTCCACATTTCTTGTACGTAGGTGAGTAAAACTTTGGAAATACATTCATCATTTCGTGATGATCACCGAAGCCGCAACTGAATTTACTTACCAACAAAATTGCAGGTCAATTGCGTTATAAGCTCTTCTGTCTTTATTATGCTTCAGTAGTACCACCATTTCCATTTTATGTATCTGTATTTGCAAACACGTCTAAGTATAAGCATCAAATATATGACGCAACTCCACATACAAGATCTGTGTTTATGTTTGATACCTTTTCTGTGTAAACTACAGAGTTCCATTGTCTTTCCAGCATGAAAATTAAAATTTCAACATACCCTGATCAGCCAGAACATTTTGACTACCTACCTACCATCGATATAAACCCGTCCAGACAATAGCAGCGTCACCTTACGAGGAATGACTACTAGTCAGACACACGCACGGTACATGTATCATCAGTGAGCGTGCTATTCGTGTTTAGAATAGGGAAGGCGCGCGATCTACCTGAGTTTGACCAAGGACAGATTGTGATGGTCCAGAGGATTGCTGTGGTGTGTGTCTTCAACAAGTGGCGAAAACACACCTAAACGTCGAAGAGTTGGGCGGCCACCCCTCATTACATATGTAGGTTGAGCATACTGGTAAAACAGCACAGGCGGCGAACTGTGGTGGAACTAACATCAGACTCTAGTGCTCGGCAGAGTACAAGTGTTTCTGAACAAACAGTGCACCGAACACTCCTAACGATGGGCCTCCGCAGCCGACGACCCATGCATCTGCCAATGTTAACACCATGACATCGGCAACTACAACTGAAATGGGCAAGCGACCATCGTCACTGGACGTTGGCGCAGTGGTAGAGCGTTGCATGGTCTGATGAATCCCAATTACTTCTTCATCATGCCGATAGAAGGGTGCGAATCCGTCGTTTTCCAGGGCAACAACTGTTGGACACCTGTACTGCGGGACGGAGATAAGCTGCAAGTGACTCAATTATGCCATAAGGAACATTTAAGTTTTCATCTATGGGTCCAGTGGAGCTCGTGCAAGGCACCATGACGGCCAATAAGTATCGTACACTGGTTGCAGACCACGTATATCCCTTAATGACGACTATGTTTCCCAACAGCAGTGCAGTTTTCAACAAGATAATGCGCCATGTCACAAGGCCAGGAGTGTGATTGGGTGGTTCGAGGAACACAGTGGCTAGTTGCAATTGTGTGCTGGCCCCCCAACTCACCGGATCTGAACCCGATCGAACACATCTGGGACATGATTGAACGTGGCGTCAGAACTCATCGCCCCCCTCCCAGGAATTTATGGGAATTAGGTGACTTGTGTGTGCAGATGTGGTGACATATCCCTCCAGTGACTTACCAAGGCCTCATTATTTCAATGCCAAGGCGTGTCGCCGCTGTTATGCGTGCCAAAGCCGAACATACCGTCTATTAGGAAGGTGTTCATCATGTTCTGGCTGTTCAGTGTAAATACGGATGATTTTTCAACCTGTACAGCACAAGAGAATACATAACACACTTTTTAATAATCCGGTAAATTCGTGTCAAAGAACTTCAATAGTGAAATTACAAATTGAGTTGCGAAAAAGCTTCCTACTGGAATGTCAAAAATTATTCATGTGATTTTCCTAGCTTATATGATTTCCTAAACTCTTGTGTTAGATAGCCACAAATAAAGCTTTTGGCACAAAAATAATGTTTAGAAATTATTCTATGATGTGTGGATCATTAATAGAGTCATGCTTGTTTGGCAGTATGAGTTACAGCGCCGCCATA
This sequence comes from Vandiemenella viatica, assembly GCA_031002005.1. Lineage (NCBI taxonomy): Eukaryota > Metazoa > Arthropoda > Insecta > Orthoptera > Morabidae > Vandiemenella > Vandiemenella viatica. The sequence goes on along the minus strand of JARYHS010011408.1, from coordinate 222,372,240 downwards.
CTGTTCACAAAATTGTACATTGGGTTAGGGATCAGAACTCGGGTTTGGTGTCCACCTGATACCTGTTTTCAGAGCCGGATTAAAACAGCGCGGGGCCCATAGCAGATGTGAAGAAGGAAGAAGGGGCCCGAGCCGTTGCTTTAAAATGTCGCCCATCTTGCATGACGTGGAAGGCTCCCGAGAATCCTATGCACGGCGTGTCTCCCCCAGAAGGCACGTGGCCTCCATTAGGCGCGGAGCTCCTTCAGAAGGCGCGGGTCCCGTAGCATTTGCTAACTCCAGTTAAGTTGTTAATCCGGTACTGCCTCTTTTCTCATCATTCTTCACAGGGTTCCTCTCTCCTCAAATATATGTAGTCCTGGTTGCCTAACACGAAATAATTAACGTCTAATTTTAAAGCAGGTATTCCAGTGGAGCCATATTTTGTCCGAATGACGCTAAATTTACTGCCATATTGTCGTCCGATTAAACCTCGTCCTTGCGGCTTGCAGCCAGAGACATTATTTTCTGTAGTCAAATTACTTGCGACACATACTGTATTGTTGCCCCATCACTGTCGCATCAACATCAAGTGAATATGTTGCTTTTACCAAATAGACAGTGATTTATATTTGCTGCCAATATGTATGATAGCGTTTGAATAAATAATCAAGATAAGATAAGAATTGAAGATTTGTTTATTTCGAGAATAACAATGCTTAGTATTCGGGCAATTAAGTCTGACTAATCCCATTTCAATGGATTTCATCCATTACTCGGCCGTATTTCGCCAAGAAAAATGTTTAGAAACTTTTCAATAGAATAGCCGTGACAACAATTTTACTAGAAGAATAAAAGAATCGGCTTGTGTGAAATAACAGCAGAGAAAAAGGTTTGCTGAACGGTATGAACGTTTATTACATTACCAAAAAAAAAAAAACAAAGCTAAGTCATTTGGTGACTACAGAACGATAAGCCTTATGAGCTACACATTGAAACTCTTTCTGAAGATTATTCACCGAAGGATATATAAGCTCTGTGAAGAATATGTATCACCTACACAGTTCGGATTTAGAAATGCAGTGGGAACACGAGAAGCTCTGTTCAGCATACAAGTATTATTTCAACGCTGCAGAGATATAAATCGTGATGTCTATGCTTGGTATATATATTATGAGAAGGCCTTTGACAGAGTAAAACATCAGAAAATTATAGATATTTTACAAAGTATTGGCTTATATGACAAAGACCTGAGAATTATTATTAACCTTTATTGGAACCAGTCTGCTCATGTGAGACTGAATAGAGAAAATACGGATGTAGTAGAAATTCTTCGTGGTGTAAGACAAGGTTGTATCCTGTCCCCTTTATTATTTAGCATCTATTCTGAGTATATCTTTAGGGAGGCGTTGAGCGATATGGAGATGGGAGTACTGTTGAATGGAAACCGGATAAACAATATTCGCTACGCAGATAACACCGTCATTTTTGCAGACAGTCAGGAAAGTTTACAATATCTTATAGATAGAGTATCACAAAGCAGCCACGAATACGGACTCGACATTAATATAAAGAATACAAAAGTAATCGTCATTGGCAAAAACAACAACTCCCAATGCCATATTATGATTAACCAGAAGATCATTGAATATGTGTCAAGGTATACGTATCTTGGTACCACAGTAAATAGCCAGTGGGATCCATCTGAGGAAGTAAAGTCATGTATTGGTAAAGCTAGGACTACTTTCAATAAAATGAATTATCTTTTTAAAAGCTGTAATTTATCAATTACCAAGCAGATGAGATACCTGCGCTGCTATGTGTTCTCTATCCTCCTGTATGGCGTTGAAACGTGGACATTAACGGAAACTATCTGTAAAAGGTTAGAAGCTTTTGAAATGTGGCTGTATCGAAGAATGTTGAGAATACCATGGACAGACAACACCACAAATGCTGAAGTGCTCCGTAGAATGAAAAAAGATATGGAAATATTGACCACCGTTAAAACACGTAAGCTACAGTATCTTGGCCACATCATGAGGAACAATAGCCGTTATGAACTTCTGCAGTCTATTCTTCAGGGCAAAATACCAGGAAAGAGAAGTGCTGGAAAAAGAACTTCCTGGCAAAAAAATCTGAGCTCATGGACCTCCAAGATAACTACGGAGATAATCCGAGCATCAACCAGCAGAGACAAGACAGCCAAGATGGTTGCCGACATCCGGAACGGATAGGGATCAGAAGAAGAAGAAGAAACCGATAAAAGAACGCAAATTCTTCACGTTATACAAGGAGATCATAGACGATGAGGAAAGATTTTTTTTAAATATTTTAGTACGAGTATATATGAGTTTCTAGCCAGAGTAACCAGTGATAACTAAACGAGATACGAAGTTCAAACAATCTTTATCATCAAGAGAAAAAGTAGTAGTTTTTTTAATTTTTCTAACTGATATTAAAATTATTAATAACATTACAAATGTTTAATTTTGCAGCAAAAATTTGGTTTGGCGCGCCTATTACTATCTACAAAACAAAATTAGTTTCACTGGGAGACATATGTTGCAATATAATTTAAATTTTTGCTGTCTAAATTTCTAATTTTTGTTCTTGACTATTGTTGAATCCTTGTAGTCCTTAGTTATTAATTTTAAAGCCATTATTCAATTAAAGTGGTCCTGGTGATGGCGTTTGTGGTGATGGTGTGTTATGAAAATCATTTCGTGATTCCGATCCTTGTGATTCATAACCATGCAGCTGAATCTACAGACTTAAAATGGGGACTCGAATCTCTTTGCGTTTACTATCACAAGTAAAAAAGAAATGTCTATTCTCTAACTAAATGGATTAATTTTTCGTTATTCATGTTTTTTTTTTTTTTTGTAGATCTTGTGGTGGGATGTCCATACGGTTAAGGTGCCGCGTTCGTATAACCACGTACACACGCACAGACATACTCAGATTCGTACCAGCGCAGACAAAACGTTCTTGCCGAAATTGCTGTCCGATGATGACCCGTGTCTCCACGGACTCGCTCCGCTTTCGCGCCGTAGATGTGAATGCACCTGTAGATGAAATAAGCAATCATATTTTTTGTTTGTTACGTACAGTAATGTAGATGTGAACGACACTTATTTTTTAAAAAAATGAAAAAGTGCTCTTCCGTAGAAAAATAACATTTTCCACTTCCTCTCCAGTCTCCCGCAGTAACTATCACTTTCCAACACAAACAATGTCCCTGCTTACTGCTTGTTACATACAACATGAGGTGTGAAGAAAGAAACAGGTGCATTTTAACTAAACTTACAATGCAGTCTTCGCCTGATAATTGTAAATGATTATAATCATATACAACCCGGATAAAAAATGAAGCGCAACAAAATAAGCTTGAAGTTTTCGGACGAAGCCCTGGATAACAGCTAGTGTCATATTCGGTTCGTTATTGGCAGAGTTACCCCTTTAGTCCGGCCATTCATTAGAACCGAATTTCGTCCGAACCGCATTCGTCCGAGTAACGCCCGATTTGACGACCGAGCAGTTCGTCCGATTAATCTCGTCCTCTGTAGCCGAATAACGTCCGACACATATTGCCGATCCGTCATAATTGCTTCAACACCAAGCGAAAGGGGTGTTTTTATAAAATGAATACTACCTTACATTTCGTAAAAATAGACTTCACCTTGCCCTCGCGAAATATTACAAGAGTCAGGGCCGTATTTAGGAAGTGTAAACCCTTGGACTGAACCTGTGATGCGCGCCCTGCCCCGCAAATATTTTTAAATTCAACCTCGCATTTTATAGTTATTTTCTAACCAAAATTCTAAAATAAACATTTGAAATTTTTTTATTTATTTGTAGAATATTTTATTATATCGTACCTAGAAGAATATAGAATTGTTGAGATAAAATGAAAACAACTGAAAATCGTTAAGATATTCAATACAATTTACTAACATCACTCTGAACAATTATAGAAGAACAAGAATGCGAAGTTGAGAGTTGTGTCCATGTTACCAATTTTGCAAAAGTCAATATTTTTATTTTAAAAATAAATGGCCGAACAGTTGGTCGGACGAATTCGGTGCCAGTGGACCACTGGCCTTAAGGAAACTCGCCACAGAAGGAGATTATATAGGCAGTGATGCTGAAAAGAGTGAAAGCGGCGGTTGTGGATCACCAAAAAAAAAAAAAAAATATCTCTCCACGCCTCATCAACAATACACGCCATACACACTCCCATGATTCTCTGTACCCTGTCTTCCAATGAATCCCATTCCAGCTCTTTTATAATTTTGGTTACTGATTGTGTTCTACGGTAATTTACAGAGACAACTCTAGCAGCCCTTCTTTGCACTCCCTTCAACTCCTCTATTTGATACCCAAAATGTGGGTCCCATACTACATCACCACATTCAAGCAATGGTCTGACCAAAGTTTTGTAACCCAAATCCTTTACTTCTCTCGTACATACCCTCATCACTCTCTCCAACAAGGATTTTGAAAACTTCTCCTTTTACATGTCCAAAGTGGCCTGCCTAGATGAGCTTGTTTTCAAATATTATGCCAAGTCTTCAACAAACAATTCCTTTCCCACCTTGTAGTCACAAACAACCTTCAGTTTTTTATCTGTGTATCTAATAAGCTGACTTTTTTTTACATTTATCTTCATCCCATGTTTACCATCCCAACTAAATATCCTGTCCAGATCACCCTGCAGCTGTTCACAGTTTCCTCTGTTTAGAGCCTTTTATATAGAATTATGTCATCTGCAAACAACCTAACTTCCGATAATAAACCCTCAACACAGTCACCCTTTAGAACATTGAATAGCAATGGTTCCAATACGCTACCCTGTGGCATTCCCATTTTTTCTTCCACTTCTTCTGATACTGTATTTCCTACCCTAACTTTTTGTTTCTAACTTTTAAAAATTCTTCTACCAAGCAAACCACTTTCTCATCAGCTCCTATAATTTTTACTATATTTACGACAATTTTATGGCTTATTCTATCAAAGGCCTTGGAAAGGTCTAACTCTAGTGCAACACCATCAATTGGCCTCTCTTGTCTATTTCATCCGAAATATTTTGCATATATCCTACTAACTGAGATTCGCACAAATATCATTTCCTGAAGCCACGTTGCCGACTTGAAACCACTAATGCTCTCACATATATTTCTGATGTGGTTGCATATCAGTCTCTCCAATACAATACAATATATTCATTTTCCATTGATCCCAATATAAGAGACTAGCTCTGTGGGATGTGGAAAGTTGTCAATTTACAGAAAAACAATTGCATAACAAAATAATATATTCACCAGAAGATGTAAAATCATATCATACATGGTACATTAATTATATCAACTATATTTACACAAACTACTGACAGTCTATTTTGTAGATATCTCAGAAATAAATTCTTCGACAGAATAGAAGGAGTTGCCAATTAAAAATTATTTCAATTTTTTTCTGAATTTATTCCTATCACCTGCTAGCCATTTAATGTTTGTCGGGAGCTTATTGAAGATATATATCCCTGAATATGGAACCCCCTTTTGAACTAATGACAACGACTTGTAATCCATGTGAAGATTATTTTTACTTCTAGTGCCATTTAATTTATCTACCACTGATGTCAAAATAATTGGCCTGTAGTTTTCGACTCTATTTCCCACCCCTCCTTTATATACCGGCACTACTATCGCAATTTTCCAGTCCTCTGCCAAGCAGCTTTACGAAGATTTCGTCAGAATGAAAGTGAGATAAAAACCTGTATCGACGGTCTTTCTATTTCACCAAACTACCCGACATTGAGAAGTTATAGGAAATATCATAATTTGGTGAAATTTTATATCATCTGGCAAACTGACTACAAAAAACCTGTAAATCCAAGGACTGATTAATTAATTCCCAACATACGATGAACTATAGCGAGTTACTTATCATGACTTCCGCGATATGACTGAACAGCGAATTCACAAGTTGCATATCATGAGGGAGCGATCGACTGATACCAATATATTTTGTATTAAAGCAAGCTGATTTTGATAACAGTAGTTTGTGTGTGATTGTAGACTATTATTTATATGCTCCTCCACAGTTCCAAATCTTTGGCTTACACATCTGCATAGATAAAGCTTCGAGACAACCTCGGCTAATGTTGATCGTCGGTGTAAATTTTGAATAAAATTGATGTCAGGGCATTCCCTAGGGGCAGTCTTTTTTATGTTCTCCATAAACTTTTGCTACCCTGAAATTTTATGTAAAGCCGTTGATTGTGAAATAAATTCCGGATGGTTTCTGCGAAAAAAATGTTCGTATAGTTTGTATAGCCAGATGCTGAACTATAGCATATGCTGCTCTACTAGATCCACTTCATTGATTAACCCTAACTCAAAATCGTCTTCAAAGTGCTAAGTATGGTTGAGGAAATGTGAGGTTCAATTTTTGTTAAGTCTCAAACCCACTTGTTGTTGAATCACTTTCCCTCGATTGTGGAGCTCAGTTGATTGAGCACCATCGTTTTAAATGTCTTGTACAGCTGGTAAAACAGAGAAATAGGGTGATAGTTCGCGACTACAGAATGGTTTTTGCCAGATTTCGTTATAGGAATGACTATTCCGTCTATAATGACCTCGACGTTGACAAGGCGTAAAGCCACAATTCAGCAAATGGAAGGAAGGCTCAGGTACAGTAGAGTCAAGGTGGAAAGAGTTCAAGGAGATAATAAGAAAGGGGGTAGAAAAATTTATTCCAAAGCAAAAAATAAAGAGAAGTAGAGATCCTATGTACTATAATAGGGAAGTGAGGAGGTTAAAGAGGTTGGTAAGAAAAGAACATAACAGAGTTAAGAGACAGCAGGGTAGTAGGGAATATTTAAAACAACTAAACAAGGACTTAATAACAGCAAAGAAAATGGCCAAAGATGGGTTTATGAAGAGTATTGTCAGTGCAGGGGGACCATTGACTGATGCATCTAGAAATTTCTATGGCTATATCAGGAAACTGAGGGGAAGGGAGGATGTAGAGACACTTATAGATAAGGATGGAGAAGAAGTTACTGACGATTTGAAAAAGGCAGAGATTTTAAGTAACTGGTTCAGAGAAAGCATTAGGGACAATGAATCAGAAACAGGAGGGTCTAATTCGGACAACGAGCTTAACAACACAATTAGAAATGACGATAGTAAAAAATTTGATATCCATCCTGAGGAAATCATGAAGGAAATAAGAAAGCTGAAAAAACATAAAGGGGCTGGTGAAGATAATATTACTACAGATATCTTAAAGATAGCCGGATGTGACATTGTACCTTATCTTGAAATATTATTTAAATTGAGTCTAGACACTTGCTGCTTACCACAGGACTGGAAAAGTGCAATAGTAGTACCGGTACATAAGGGAGGGGTGAGAAATAGAGTTGAGAATTACAGGCCAATCAGTTTGACATCAGTGGTAGGTAAATTAATGGAAAGATTGATATGCAACCACATCAGAAATATATGTGAGGAACGTAATTGGTTTTCAAGCAGGCAACATGGTTTCAGGCAAGGATATTCATGCGAATCTCAGTTGGTGGGATATATGCAAGATATTTCAGATGAAATGGACAAGGGAGGCCAAATTGATAGTGTAGCACTAGATCTGTCTAAGGCGTTTGACAGAGTAAGCCATAAAATGGTAGTAAATAAGGTAAAATCCATTGGAGTGGATAAGAAAGTCATTTGCTGGGTAGAAGAATTTTTAAAAGGTAGAAAACAGAAAGTTAGGGTAGGAAATGTAGTATCAAAAGAAGTGGAAGTAAAAATGGGTGTGCCACAGGGTAGCGTATTGGGACCATTGCTATTCATTATTCTAATGAATAATTGTGTTGCCTGTTTACTATCTGAAATTAGATTGTTTGCAGATGACATAATGCTGTATAAAAGAATCAAAACGATAGAGGATTGTAAACAGTTGCAGGGTGATCTGGACAGGATATCTAATTGGGTTAGTAAACATGGAATGAAGATAAATGCAAAGAAGAGTCAGCTTATTAGATACACAAATAAAAAACAAAAGGTTAATTATGAATATAAGGTGGGGAAAGAATTGCTTGCTGAAGACTTGAAATGCAAATATCTTGGAATTACTTTTGATAACAAACTTAACTGGGCAGGACACATAGGACAGGTGGTAGGAAAAGGTTTCAGAGTTCTGCACTTGTTGGAGAGAGTTATGAGGGGATGTACGAGAGAAGTCAAGGAATTGGGTTACAAAACTTTGGTCAGACCATTGCTCGAATATGGTAGTGTAGTATGGGACCCTCATTTTACGTATCAAATACAGGAGTTGGAGAGGGTGCAAAGAAGGGCTGCTAGATTTGTTTCTGGAAATTATCGCAGAATGCAATCAGTGACGGATATGATAAAGGAGCTGGAATGGGATTCATTGCAAGACAGGAGGAGGATGAGGAGGGTCATGGGAGTGTACAGGGCATATACTGGTGATGAGGCATGGAAAGATATTGCAGTAGGTATGAAAAGTAGTGCATGGAAGGGAAAAGATGACCATGACCACAAGCTGGCACTCGATTTCAGGCACAAGGGTGTAGGAAGATTCTCTTTTTTAGGTAAGGGTGTCAGGGATTGGAATGAGTTACCAAGAGAAACGATGAATAATTTACCGAAAACTTTGAAGGAATTTAAAGAAAAAATTTGTAGAGGGCAAATGTAGGTGGGTGCAGGATAGGGGGAAGATAGCTGTGTAGGGAAATTGCCACCGGAGCCTGTGCTCCATTGCAATTAAATTAAATTAAAAAAAAAAGCCAAAATAAAAAAGGAATGATTTTTGTCTTTCACCATTTCTTAGGTTTATATTTATCTTTTAGAGCAGGTATGGGCAACCTTTGCTTAGCTGAGGGCGTAATTTCGGGACTTAATCAGGCCGCGGGCCGTAGGTAAGAAATCGCGGCCATAGGTAAAAAATAAGTAGGTAGTAGTGAATAAAAAGGCGATAAAAATTCACACATTTTTTTTATTTATTAGTATTACAACAGCATTATCAAACATACAAAAAGCAAATTAACAAAAACACATAGAAAAATCAAATAAAAATTAATGAGAGACTTGAGTTTGAACTTTATTTGAAATTTCTGAATCTCTCGCGGGCCGGATTGAAGCTGGTGGAGGGCCGGATCCGGCCCGGGGGTTGCCCATATATTACTATTACTATTACTATTACTATTACAATTACTCCGCGATTCACTAAAAGTGTTTGGCGGAGGGTGCATTGCACCTATCAGGAAGGGTAATGGTTTGGAAGGGATATACGGGATATGGCAGGTGGCGCCCATGGGCTATTGTGAGGAACCATCCCAGCATTTGCCCGGAGTGATCCAGGGAAACCATGGAAAACCCAGATCAGGATGGCCGGAGTGCTTTATCGGAAGCTACTCCTGTCCGATTTTGTGTTTACTCGCCCGGTAAATCCATTCTATTCCATTCCCTAATCACTCGTGGAAAAAATGAGTAGAGAAATGAATCGGTTCTGGCCCTGATTTCTCTTACCTTATTTTCGCGGTCATTCCGAGATATGAATGTTGCTGGTAGCAATATATGTTTTAGAGCGTAAGGTCTTTTCAATTGTTATGGCACAAAAATATTTCATCTGCTTTACCGGATCTCCATATTTTAATGGTTCTTCAGTTCATCCATTTGAAATTCAGTGGAGAGAGATCTGGAGCAGTCTTCACTGCTTGTACGCATACTGATGTCGAATAACGGCAGCAATCACGACTTCTAGTATTATTTGTTATTACTATTTGCGGATAAGGCCATTAGGAATATGCAAAGGACTATGCAAAGTGTTTACTTGCTTTCCTTAGTACCCATATCTACTTCATACGCTTGCTATGGACTTCTTTTCTCTTATCAGACAATATTGTTCCAGTTCTTTTCTTCAGCCTTTCTTTCCGGTCAACTTGTGAATTTCGGATCTAAATGACTCTCTGTTTTCGACGTCTTTTGGATTGATTTCTGCTAAATTAAGGTCTTTCTTTATTTCGACAAGCCATTTGATTGTATCTGATACTGCTTTACTTCGGTTGTCATAGAATTCAACATTCTGTCTTTTGAGACTGTAAGGTTTTGATCTTTTGATGTGTCCGTAAAAAAAAGTAAATCGGATAAATTGAGAACATTTCAAGTTACCGATTTATATTATTTTATAACCATTTTTTTGAGAGTTTTCGCCTCCTCGCCGTCATTAAAGGCGGGAAAGGATTGCAAACAAGCCATGGCTTTTGAAGGAACCATCACGACATGCATCTAAGGTGACCGCGGTAAACCATGATGAAAACTGGATGGCCGGCCAGAGATTTGAACTTGTCACCCACCATACTTAGCTTTATATATTTAACTAGAATTTCCCGCTTCTTCACGTGCGTGTCCTTTGGTATATGTAGAAATTGGTAATCCTATCATTCTTGCCGCCACAATCTGATTATGGATTCTTATAGAACTCAAAGAAAAAAATCGAAAGTAAAGAATAAAATTTTTGATATATCACTTGGTTCTCGAGATATATTGACTGAAATATTACGTAGTTAGGCTAATATGATACCTAAACCAGAAGGGAAATTGGAAGTGCTATAGCTTGATAATTTGCCATACCCGTTTTTGAGAACATACTTCTCTAGAAAATGTGTGTATAAAAGCTAAAAGAAACGTACCCTAGACGTGATGCGACAGAAAGTTTACTATGTGGAACATAATTAATAGTAAAGAACAACAACCATGTCCAAAAATGTTATTCACGCCAAAAATAATATCGAAGTAAAGAACAAAATCTTTGGAAATCTAGCCAAGGTTTCTGAATATCGTAAGTCAAAATATTCTTAAATTTATGGCACAAAAGGAAATCTTACTTCTGGTCCAGGTCGTACTTCACCCTAATCACATCACCTTTGATACAGCGTATCTCTAAAACTAAATGTCTCGTTTTATTGAATAAGAATGCATCGTCAAATTAAAGGGACAAACTAAAGTTTTTTTCTGCTCCTGGCCGCATTTTCACAAATCAACAAAACCTTTGACACTTGATATGTCTAGAATTAAGCGAAATCTCGAAATGTCTCGCCTTGTTACATAAGAAGACATCGTAAAATTGAAAATTGCGGAGCCACGGATTTTTGTCTTCTGGTATACATTTTGACCTAACTACACAATTTATGTAATATTATATCTCCAGAACTAAGTCTCGAAACGTCTCTTCGAATTATATAAAAAGGCATTATCAAATTGCAACACCAATGGAAGTTTTTCTTCTGGTACACCCAGTGTATTACGGATGAAAAAATCAAGTGAGCTTAAACTATTAAACAACAAAATTTGTACTGATCATGAAATATAACTCGAAATATGGATAGGTGCATACTTGTTACTAAGCAACAAACACGATTTATTAAATACATCCGAGGAATTTATTAACATGCTGAAGGTTCAGTATATGGAAAGAAGGCACAAATACTATGGAGTCGAAGAAAAAATTAAGGATGGGAGAAGAAATGTTTATATCAAATCAAAATAGAAAATAGTAAAAAACCTACCTACTATAATATGGCCATACATTGGTTGTACATAAGGAAAAACTATTGAGTCGATGAAAAAGTGATTTTCTGGATAGAAGGCTTATTAAAAGACGAAAACCAAACATTTAGGGTAGGAAACGCAGTATCAAAGGAAGTAGAAGTCACAGGATAGTGTATTGGAACCATTGCAATTCATTATGCTAATGAATGATTGTGTTAACTCGTAGTTTACTGTTAGATGTTAGGTTGCTTGCAGGTGATATAATGTTATACAATAGCATCAAAACGCAAGTCTGTGGACAGCTGCAGGATGACATGGACAGGATATGTAGATGGTTAGGTCAACATGGAATAAAGACAAATTCAAAGAAGAGTCAGCTTATCAGAAAAAAGGATGTGTAGGGAATTTCCACTGGGGCATGCACTTCATCGCAATAAAATTAAATTACGCCCATAAAATAACAAATTTTGATTATGATTGGGGGGGGGGGGGGGGAAGAATTGCTTGATGTAAACACTAAATGTAAATATTTTGGCATAACTTTTGGTAATAAACTTTTCTGGGCACTAGGTACGCAAAGGTTTCAAAATCCCTCATATATTGAAGAGTGTGATGAGGGTATGTACCAGAGAAATGAGGAAATCGGGTTACAAAACTTGTGTCAGACTATTGCTAAAATGTTGTGGTGCAGTTTTGGGCAGCAACTCATATCCTAAAGGAGATGGATTGGATTGCGATGCATTGTAAGATAGGATTAGGATGAAGAGAATGCTGGGAGTGTACAAGGCGCACATTGGTGATGAGGCGTAGAAAGATGTTTGTAGAAGAATTAAGAGTTGGGCATGGAAGGGAAAGAATGGCTGTGATCATGAACATAAGCTGGCACTCGATTTCAGATATAAGGGAGTTGGAAAATTTACTTTCATAGGAAAGGTAGTCAGGGACTGAAATAAATTAGCAAGGTTTATGATGTATAATTTTCAAAAAACGGTGAATGAATTAAAAATCCGGTTTTGTAGAGGGAAAAAGTGGCTGTGTACAAGAAAGAGGTAGAAGTAAATATGGGAGTGCCACAGGGTAGTGAATTTGACACCGTTTCTGTTCATTGTTCTAATGAGTGATTGTGTTGATGGTTTACAGTCAGAATTTAGGTTGTTTGCAGACGATATAATGGTATAGAATAGGATCAAAACACGAGAAGACAGTGAACAGCTTCAATGTGACATGGATAGAATATCTAAATGGGTAAGTCAGCATGGAATGAAGATAAATGCCAAGAAGAGTCCGCTTATTAGGTACACAGATAAAAAAATTAATGATTGTTAATGATTATAGGGTGGTATCAGAATTGCTTGTTGATTGCTTGAAGTGTAAATATCTTGGCATAACGTTTGATAATAAACTCAGTTGGGCACAGTATATTGGGTAGGTGGTAGGAAGAGGTTAGAAAAGTTTTCATTTACTGGTGAGGGTGATGAGAGGAAGTACTTTGGTCAGACCATTGCTTGATAATGGTAGTGCAGTTTGGCAACCACATTTGTGGTATCAAATACAGGATGGCAAAAAGGAGCGGCTAGATTTGTTTGTGTAATTTATCGTAGGGCCCAGTGAGTAACTGATATGACAAAGGAGCTGGATTGGGAGTTATTGGACGAAAGGAGTAGTGTGAAGAGAGTACTGGGAATGTACAAAACATATGTTGGTGATAAGGCTTGGAGGGATATTGGTCGAAGAATTAGGTATAGTTCATGGAAGGGGAAAGATTAACATGACCTCAAACTCGCACTCGATTTAATGGAAGTGGGAACATTTCTGCTGTAGGCAAGGGAGGCTGGGATTGGGACAAATTACCAAGTGAATACTGAATAATGCTGAAGGAACTTCAAATAAAAATTTGTAAATCGCAAAAGTAGGTGGGGTAGGAATTTAACTCTCAAATTATATAAGATAATAAAAAATAAAAGAAAAAAAGGGATAATTATATGATAAGGCTATTGTCACCGGAGCGTATGCTCCATCGCAATTAAAATAAATTTAAGGTATATTATAATTGGTGCTTGCGCTCCATCGCGATTAAAATCCATTCAAGACTCCAAGTTCCAGATTATACAGAACAATATTTTAATTTAGGCGATTTTGGAGCTGTATTCAGATTTACTTTTTAATATTTAGGTATCAGAAGTACTACTTCTCCCGGAAATAGCAAGGTTGACGAAAAATTTAAAACCATTCTATGATACAGTTTCAGCAACAAAAAATTGTGTCTTAAGACTAAATTCGTCGTAGAATGGGATTTTATAGTATCCATTCCGTAACTTATGGACTTACTCGTTATTTTTGACAATTGGCGCATCAGCTGATTCTTGTGAAAGGAGTGTTAATAAGTTAAAATTATTAATAAACTCAACAATGAGCTGCCCGTGACTAAAGAATTTTTCCATATTGACGATTAAACATGTTGAAATCTAAAATATTAGTTTTGAAAATGTAGTTTCCTATTTTGTGGCTGTTAAAGATGAGAAGAGAGATATGGCTAGCTCTCTCATAAATATTTTAAATACTGGATATTCTATTTACAAACACTCTTTTATAAGTAACAATAAATGTTGATTTAAACAAATTTTACTAAAGTTATACTTTACACTTGTCTGATTTTTTTTATTTTATTAAACTTTGAATTACCAGTCTTCATGAGGTGGCGCCACCGATATCCACTCCAGGTGCCACTAGCCGCGCCATTGTTTCGCTATTATATAAGCAATAAAGGTAATGAAATTTCTCATGTAGCGGCTCAACTTGGATTCTTCTTGTATACCTCAGTTCTGGAACTACTGGACCTCGCATTCGTTTTTGACTACGGAAACCGGCTAACTGACTTGGATCCTGCTCGACATCTCGCCCTTGGACAACACCAGCCTGCCACCGGACTCCACCTGCTTGCCTGCCCTTGGATTCTTCTTGCCTGCCCCTGGACTTCGCCTGCCTGCCTGCTCCTGGACTTCGCCTACCTGCCTGCCCCCGGACGCCGCCTGCCTTGCTGCCACTGGACTTTAACTGCCTGCTACTGGACTGACTTCATCTGCCTGCCACTGGACTTCGCCTGCCTGCCTGCTCCTGGACTTCGCCCACCTGCCTGCCCCCGGACGTCGCCTGCCTTGCCGCCACTGGACTTCATCGGCCTGGATTCCGGATGCCTGCTCCTGGACTTCGCCTGCCTGCCTGCCCACGGACCTCACCTGCCCAGACTTCGACGGACACCGAACATCACCTGCAAGAGGACGGCCACCGATCTGTACCCCTTCTAGACTACCAACAGCAACCGTACCAGCTAGGTAACATCATGAACGTGACTCCTACAATCCTCCCACCTACGGTAACAACTAGTCCCCACGTATACACCATGGCTACATCCACCACAACCACCATCACCACCACCACCACCTCCGTATCAATCATCTATCCCACTACAACTGATGGGACCCATGCCCATCTGCCACAGACGGTTCCAAAACCAACCCGAGGGAATAGCTACGTACAAGCCGCCAGAAACAACACAAAACCATATGATCAGACCAAAGGCGGCTCACCATCTTCATCATCATCTTCACCATCTCCACAAACCCCCACAACAAATACCACAACTTCCTGCGAAGACATGGTGTGGTGGACCCTTTTGGGGGTTGATCCGCGCCACGGGTTTGTCAGGATAGTGTGGCCAATGGGGAGTGAACTTACTTGTCGCTGTATCTAGTACTTCTCTTCTCGCAGATCGGGGCAGCCGTCAGTTACTGGACCGCCGATAGTCTGCTGCCTGCTTGCTAGAATAATTGCTATCTCTGACACCACGCCCTGAGGCTGAGCAAACAGGAGAGGGAATACTTTGCCTACTGAAATTATTAATGAAATGGTAGACGGTCTACTGCAAGTTTATTGCCGTAGAAGATTGCGATACATGGCAAGTAATCGCCGAAAGCCACAGTCCACTCCGTTAACGGTTTGCAGAAAGCCCTTAGCGATTAGACGACGAGCGGATAGCTGGCTGGGTCGGCAAGTCGATGCCCGAGGCGCGTACGATCAGCTCCGGTCTCCAAGTGACCGCTCCTTGCTATATCACTTAAAATGAAGGCTCGGTTGACCTGCTTAGCGGGGCGGCAATAACCTGCCGGACATCGCACCCACTAACAAGCGAATTGCACATTCCTGAAGTGGCGATGCCCGCGCGGCCCCAGTACGTGGCGAAATCGCCTCTGTCATCAGGTCAACGGCTGGCTGGCGACTTTTGTCGCTCGAACAAATTCCTGTACTTTAGTAATAGTTACTATAATTCATTACGCCTCTGACAATGATACCACACCTTCACCTCCCACCAGCTCCCAAACAATGCATACATATCTACTAAAAGGCTTGTTTCCCGAGTATACCAACTGCAAAACGTTGACAAAATTCATGAAGCGCCATTTGCCAAACATAGCCATACACCAACTTATCCCTACAAAAAACGGAATTATTATCAAAAGCAATGAACCCAACTTCCTCAAACTAATCAAGAATCAAATAGGCCTACCCTCCTTCGGCGACAACGCCACCCTAACGCCCATTACAGCGCCGCCGCCAAAACAACAAACCCCACCCAAGAGACCCACCACTTTCACCGCAGTGATTTGCGGTGTTGACCCAAGTATTACCGACACAGAAGTTGTTACAGAGTTAAACGCTAATAACGAAATCCATGTCCATAAAGCTCTTCAGATTCAAAACAGCTCTGGATCAACCTATATGGTTAGGGTACAAACTGAAGATCCTGCAATATTTGAAACAACTAAACAAGGACTTAATAACAGCAAAGAAAGTGGCTAAAGATGGGTTTATGAAGAGTATTGTCAGTGCAGGAGGACCACTGACTGATGCATCTAGAAATTTCTATGGCTATATCAGGAAACTGAGGGGAAGGGAGGGTGTAGAGATGCTCATAGATAAGGATGGAGAAGTAGTTACTGAGGATTTGAAAAAGGCAGAGATTTTAAGTAACTGGTTTAGTGAGAGCATTAGGGACAAAGAATCAGAAACGGGAAGGTCTAATTCGGAGAACGAGCTTAACAATACGATTAGAAATGAAGATACTAAAAAATTTGAAATTCATCCTGAAGAAATCATGAAGGAAATAAGCAAGCTGAAAAAATATAAGGGGGCTGGTGCAGATAATGTTACTACAGATATCTTAAAGATAGTCGGATATGACATTGTACCTTATCTTGAAATATTATTTAAATTGAGTCTGGATACTTGCTGCTTACCACAAGACTGGAAAAGAGCGATAGTAGTACCGGTACATAAAGGAGGGGTGAGAAATAGAGTCGAAAATTACAGGCCAATCAGTTTTACTTCAGTGGTAGGTAAATTAATGGAAAGATTGATATGCAACCACATCAGAAATATATGTGAGGAACGTAATTGGTTTTCAAGCAGGCAACATGGTTTCAGGCAAGGATATTCATGCGAATCTCAGTTGGTGGGATATATGCAAGATATTTCAGATGAAATGGACAAGGGAGGCCAAATTGATAGTGTAGCACTAGATCTGTCTAAGGCGTTTGACAGAGTAAGCCATAAAATGGTAGTAAATAAGGTAAAAACCATTGGAGTGGATAAGAAAGTCATTTGCTGGGTAGAAGAATTTTTAAAAGGTAGAAAACAGAAAGTTAGGGTAGGAAATGTAGTATCAAAAGAAGTGGAAGTAAAAATGGGTGTGCCACAGGGTAGCGTATTGGGACCATTGCTATTCATTATTCTAATGAATAATTGTGTTGATTGTTTACTATCTGAAATTAGATTGTTTGCAGATGGTATAATGCTGCATAAAAGGATCAAAACAATAGAGGACTGTAAACAGTTGCAGGATGTTCTGGACAGGATATCTAGTTGGGTTGGTAAACATGGGATGAAGATAAATGCAAAGAAGAGTCAGCTAATTAAATACACAAATAAAAAACAAAAGTTTAATTATGAATATACGGTGGGGAAAGAATTGCTTGCTGAAGATTTGAAATGTAAATATCTTGGCATTACATTTGATAACAAGCTTAACTGGGCAGGACAAATTGGACAGGTGGTAGGAAAAGGTTTCAAAATTCTGCACTTGTTGGAGAGAGTGATGAGGGGATGCACGAGAGAAGTAAAGGAATTGGGTTACAAAACTTTGGTAAGACCATTGCTCGAATATGGTAGTGTAGTATGGGACCCACATTTTGAGTATCAAATAGAGGAGTTAGAGAAGGTGCAAAGAAGGGCTGCTAGATTTGTTTCTGGAAATTATCGCAGATTGCAATCAGTGACAGAAATGATAAAGGAGCTGGAATGGGTTTCATTGCAAGACAGGAGGAGGATGAGGAGGGTCATGGGAGTGTACAGTGCGTATACTGACGATGAGGCATGGAAAGATATTGCAGTAGGTATGAAAAGTAGTTCGTGGAAGGGAAAAGATGACCATGACCACAAGCTGGCACTCGATTTCAGGCACAAGGGTGTGGGAAGATTTTCTTTTTTAGGTAAGGGTGTCAGGGATTGGAATGAGTTACCAAGGGGAATGATGAATAACCTACCTAAAACGTTGAAAGGGTTTACGGTTAAAGTTTGTAGAGGGCAAGTGTAGGTGAGTGTAGGGTAGGGGGAAGTTGGGTGTGTAGGGAGGTTGCCACCGGAGCGTGTGCTCCATTGCAATTAAATTAAATTTTAAAAAAACATTGATCACCTGCTTGCGAACGGGGCAACAATCTATTACCAAAAACATTGGGTAGAACAGTCAAAATCTCCTTCCCCCCAACCCACAAGGTGTGCCCGCTGTCTGCAGTACAACGATCACCTCACTCAAAATTGTAAAAACACCCCAATATGCCCACATTGCAAAGAAAACCACTACCTTAAAGCACGCCCCAACCTCTTAAAAACACCAACCTGCAACACCTGTGACCAGAATCATCCCACCTACTCCATGAAATGTAAAGCAAAGCCAGCCCCCACCAAAGCAGAACTTACTGTACCCCTTCGCCCCATTGACCCTCCTACACCTCCCACCAACTCTTTACGTCCCACACCAACCATCGAAGACATCCTGCGTTTCTTCACCATAACCCAACAAAATCTAACCCCCTTCTCCCGAGACCACATCCTTAAACAAGTTACAATAGCAGCAAAAGCAGTCTTTGGAATCCACATACTCCGATCACAACGCCCACTTTCAATTTCTCCCACTAGAAACCCTCGTCTAAAACACTTCTACCCAACACAAGGAAAATCCCCATATACCTGACTACCATAACATCCTTTTTAGCAACATCCGTTCTCTCCCCACTAATAAAAACCTCCTCTTACACACCCTCCTCACACACAATGTCCATGCTTCCTGCTCAATGAAACCTTCCTCCAACCCCGCCACCACATCCACATGTCCCCCTACCAACTGATCCGCACCGATAACCCTACACCCATAGCCCGCGGAGGTGTGACCATTGGCCACAAAAATCATATACCTACCAAAGTACACCCACCCCTCAATCACCCTTCCGAACACACAATAGCCACAGTTTTTCTTAAATCTCTCACCGTTACCCTCGTTACCGTATATATCCGACCCGGCGTTCCACTTCCATTAAATTTGATTTCATACATCGAACAACATTTCAGATCATACATCATAATGGCCGACATCAACGTCCACAGCCGTACTCAACATGAACTCCACCTCTTCCACAACACCCTCACCGCCATGAGAGGTGGCATCATCCATATCCCATCACCCACCCGGCCAGAATCTAACACCACCCCAGATATAGTCATAGCCTCCCCCAATATTCAAACCCGCGCCACCCTATAAGTCCTTGACTCCATCGGCACCGATCACGTCCCACTCATGCTTACTATCCAATACAGTACCCCCCATACTCCACAACCACCCACCCAAACACCCCGATACATCCAAAACTACAGTAAAACCAATTGAAAAAATTATAGAAATCACATCGACTAAAAGATCAAGACGGACAACCCAAACATCACTGACGCTGACAGCTTACTCAAAACCGCAGACTACCTCCAACTAATCATTACCGAAGCTACCGACTCTCATATC
Organism: Vandiemenella viatica; assembly: GCA_031002005.1. Taxonomy (NCBI): domain Eukaryota; kingdom Metazoa; phylum Arthropoda; class Insecta; order Orthoptera; family Morabidae; genus Vandiemenella; species Vandiemenella viatica. The sequence goes on along the minus strand of JARYHS010011408.1, from coordinate 222,352,563 downwards.
CCCTTGACCCCCATTACCACACACAAACCAGCACTACTTAGCCGAGCCCTCCAACTCCTCCACGAGTCCCACCGCCTATTCCATTCCTATCTAAGAACCCGCGACCGCCAGTTCCTCACCCTCCACCTCCAGCTCCAAAGAACCGTCAGAAACTACATTACCACTCATAAACGCCGCACCTGGAGGGACACCTGCAGTCAACTAAACCAAAAATATTTACAGAACTCTTCGCAATATTGGTCCGCCTTTCGTCGTATAACCGGTCAAAAACCCACCCATAACTACCCTCTCCTCCATAATAACCTTCCAGTCCCCGGCAACACCCAAAAAGCCAACATCTTCGCCGAAATGCTCCAGAAAATACATACTGTACCTCAAGATCCTCATTTCGATTACACAGACTCCTCCACAATAGAACAGCGTGCCAGCACTTCAACACCTCCCCTCAAACCTGATTACAACTACGACCACACCGTCAGCCGCACTGGGCTTAACGCCCCCATCAGTATTAATGAAATCCTATCTATCCTCAGCACCAAGAAAAATACCGCCCCTTGACCCGACTCGATCACATACAGGCACATCAAAGAATCACCCCAATCCTTCCACCATATCCTAGCACACCTTTACACAAACATCCTCTATTCTGGCATTTACCCTCCTAAATGGAAATCATCAAATAATCTCATGTTCCCCAAACCCGACAAACCTAAGACCGACCCTAATTCATACCGCCCCTTCAGCCTCACTTCCGTCTTCAGTAAAATTTTTGAAACAATTCTCACACGTCGCATGCACAAACACCTATCCCAACACTCTCTCGTATCCCCAGCCCAGTGCGGCTTCCGCACAAAACTATCTACCCAGGACCAACTGCTTAAACTTATACACCTCCTAACTTCGCACATCAATACCCATGGATCCGCCATTCTCATCCTGTTAGACATCGAAAAAGCCTTTGACCGTGTTTGGCACGCTAGACTTATCTTCAAACTGCAAACCTTCGCCTTCCCAACCACTTATATCCGAACCATAGCCTCCTTCCTAACAATCCGAACGTCATTCGTAGCCATCAGCAACTACCTCTCCCGTATTTTTTCCGTAACCGCAGGTGTCCCCCAAGGATCCGTTCTCTCACCTCTCCTATATATCCTGTACATCACTGACCTACCCATACCCGCACCCCCTACATACATCCTAAATTACGCAGACGACACAGCATATCTCGCCATCCATAAATCCCTAAAGCAAGCAGAAAGAGACCTACAGAGACAACTCGAAAAACTCACCAAATGGTGTAATCGCTGGAGACTCAAAATAAACCCAACAAAACACAGGCAATAATCATTGGAAAGACCGGCAGGAAATATTGCCTCACAGATTTCAACATCACTATATACAATCAACGCCTCCAGCTCACACCAACAGTAAAACATCTTGGCATCACTCTGGACAGACACTTGACCTGGACCCCCACCTGGACACGCCACCTGAAAACCGTCATTACAAAAGCAAAGACCAGACTTTATCTACTAAAGCAACTGACCGGCACCTCCTGGGGACTAAATCCTAAAGTTATCACCAATACATATAAAGCCTTCCTCCGCCCCATTTTAACATATGGCCACCTCTCATGGATATACGCCCCAGATCGATACTACAATAGACTCCAGATAATTGAACGCCACGCCCTCCGCATAGCCTACAGGATTTGATTACCATCCCCAACCCAACTCCTTTACAACCAAATGAAATTCCCACACATCCTTATCCATCTTGAATCCCTCTGAATCAAATACTCCACCAATAGTTACCAACATAAAAATCTCATAACCTACAATCTACTCATACAGCAACACCACCTCCCCACATCCTTCAAACAGATCCCACCCACCCTTCACCTCCAAAATATTCTCTACCTAGCCGACCACACCAACCAACCACCACCGATCCCCCAACATAAAATACGCAAGAAAATCTACCCAACCCTAACCACACAGCACAGCAGATAATAAAATAAAAATGACTGAATAAAACCACCGCAAAATCAACAGTTAATCATTAAGCAACTAAAAAACTAGTTCACTGTAAAACATAAAAAGATGTAATATAAAGAAACCAATATGTAAAAATTATAAATTGTGAAAGTTTTAAATTGTAATATAATGAAAACAATATGTTAAAATTGTAACAGAAGGCTGAAGAGCACGGAATGTGTGCTGGCAGCCCAACTTGTCTCCCCTCGGGGTAGTAAGGAATGAAATGACGATTACATATATATATATATATATATATATATATACATATATATATATATATACCGAGTGTTACAAAAAAATGTATACACACTTTTAAAGGTCATAGAGAGTTCGTTTTCACGCTTGAGAGGATGAAATTTGGTACAAACGTAGTGTGATGTTTGCTCAATAGGTGGCAGCAAGCTAGGGCCGTGACGCGGGCAGCGGTGCTTAACTGATATCAACATGGCGGAAGTACGATTGAACTTTGAAGAGCGTAAGCAATTGTTGAAGTGGTACTGGAAATTTGAGAATGTGGCTGCTGTCCAGTGACAGTGGAGACGTGAGTTTGGTACAGATCCACCTACACGGTTAACAATTACCCGTATACGTGACAAATTCGAGCTGCATGGAACAGTGTGTCAGTGTGTGATGTACACAAAGGCCGATCAGGGCGACCTCGCACAGCTACGAGTGACGAGTCCTCGGCTGCGGTGCTGGAACGCTTTCAGCAGTCGCCACAAAAATCTACAAGGCAATGTGCGCGTGAGAGTGGTGTAAGTCATGTCAGCGTGCTACGCATTCTGAAGAAAGGCAAGTTTAAAGTGTACATTCCCAGACTGGTGCAACAGTTAAACGACGACGACTCAGATCGTAGGTTACAATTTTGTGAATGGTTTCGGGACATGGTTAACAATGCTCCGGGATTTGTGGGGAATGTGGTTTGGTCAGATGAAGCACAGTTCAAGCTCAATGGAACTGTCAACAGACACAATTTTGTGTACTGGGCTGACAATAATCCCCACATCACAGTGGAAACGGCTGTGAATTTGCCTGGTGTAAATGTGTGATGCGGATTGACTCGTAGGGGACTCATTGGTCCTTTCCGTTATGAAGGTACTTTAACCGGTGAACTTTATCTGAGAATGCTTAACGATTCAATTTTACCTGCCATTCATGAACTGTACTGTAATGAGAGGATTTATTATCAACAAGATGGCGCCCCTGCGCACTACCATAGGGATGTAAGAGCATACCTTGATCTACATTTTCCAGAGAATTGGATAGGACGCAGTGGTCCAATCGAGTTTCCTGCGCGTTCTCCAGATCTAACACCGTTGGACTTTTACTTATGGGGATCAGTGAAAGACCAGGTGTACAGAAGAAAACCAGGTAACCTGAACGAACTTTGGGATGAGATTAGAACAGTGTGCGCAGATATCCCACTGGAAACATTAGCGGTAGTTACCGAATCAGTCGCAACCCGTGTTCAGAAATGCATTGATGCAGAAGGCCATCACTTTGATCACTTAACATAAACATTTACCCCAGAAAGTGTATTGGAAACTTCAAACAGACTTATAATCTTACTTTCAGGCTAATAAACATTTTGTATGAAAACGCTTCCATATGTTTTTTCTTCTCCTGAAGTGTGTAGGGCCTATAAATTTTTCTGTAACACTCGGTATATATATATATATATATATATGAAATTTCTCAAAAAGCATGCTATTACTATTTTTGTTATTTAAAACGGTTGCACATCTGATGGCAATAACATTAATTAAACTTTTGCTGAAAGATGTGAATTAGATATTTTGCATTCCATTCTTTATAACCGGTCGTAATCATGGAGGAAGGAAATGGTCGTAAAACTCCAAACTTCTCTACATTCTGTGTATATTATCTTTGGTGCCTTAAAAAAACAGAAGCAACTGGACACATTTTCACATTATTTTCAATACGTTTGTTTGGCCAATTAATAACTAATGGTTTTCTGGAGAGATTTTAGATGCTAATGAAATGATATCACAGCGATCATAAAGACTGAATCTAGAACAGTTACTGACAATTTATAACTTGTACATCTTTGACCTTGTAACTAAAACACTCATCTGCTAAGAATATTCAATGAAACTGTGGTGATGGTTAATTTGTTAAATACATGTACTTGTTCATGTTATTTGTTATGTCAATACAGTTATCTTGGGAAGGGTGCAATAATCAACACTGTCCTGTTGCTTCGACCAAATCTCTCCTGAAAAGAAAGAAAATAATGGTTGGAATTATTGAAATATAAAACGTGTAATTAGATTTAGCTTTTCCCTGTATAATTTATAATTGCGAGAGAAATAGTTCAAGATGTCGGAATCTGAACCTAATGAAGAAGTAAATGAGAACCAGGATGACGAAGAGATAAACGAGCAGCTATCAGATGAAGCTAGTGAGGAAACGGTACCTGAAAGTTACGAAGAGCTAACTGATAGACATTTAAAGGAAATAGGTTATAAATTGGGTCTTATCACCTTGCATTGGCCAGAAATAGAAGATTCTGAGCTGTAAGTTCATTAGTAGTTTGATGTGTGAATAAAACAGTGCATGTGGAGTCAATCCCATAGTTTGAAACAAATGGTGGATACCTGTCACTATGTTGTGCACATTATAAGTGGGGTTCAAGTTTACGTCGCGATACACGACATCACTTTCTTAAGATAAAATGATTGTATCAATGCGCATGTGATTGAGGCTTTGATATTGTAGCGACAATATTAACGGAGATTGTGGTTAGGTTGAAATACTGCCTGGACCAGAATGAAAACAAAACCACACTGTCACAGCAAAATTTAGTTATTTAAGAAACTGTCATACGCACTATGTCATCTAGTGACGTCTTGTATCGCGACGTAAACTACTCCCATAAATGGTTCCCTCTAAGTTACATCATTTGCCAAAGTGATCTTAGGTAACACACATCCATAATTCCATATGCACAGTTACACATTTGAAAGTCTTCCCTAATAAACGATTACATCGCGCTAACAATGTTTATCCTTTACTCGAGACAGGGCTCTGGTTAGCTCGAATGTGGCATTGACAGAAAAGTAGTTCTTTTGATGCCGTGTTCCGAGAAACGAAATGTTTACCTCATACTGGTGAAAGCACTTCAAATTAAATCTCTTATTTAGTTTGAGGCTTTGGTGCAATGATTCAAAGAGTTTGTTTCCCTTTTAACTGCTGCTTGTGGCTGTTCTATCATTACCGTGGCACCACAATTTGTTGATGAATTCTTGTAGAATTTGACTAAACAAATCAAAAATAAGGAATAAAATTTTTTGATATCTCGCTTGGTTTTGGAGATATAACATGTTAAAAATCAGTTATAGGTATAGTTCCTTGCACTTGTGGTAACGTTTCTTCTGGTCCAGTCCGTAAATCAACCTAACAACAACCACTAGGAAGAAAATAAAACCCCTGTTGTGCATTTCCACCGTGTAGATATATTGGTTTTAGTGAAAAAAATTTATGGTCCAGGCCGTATTTCACCTTAACCTCCCTTTTGAGATCCAATAACCAAGCGATATACCAAAAACATTTATTCATTATTTTCGATTTGTCTCGCCGAGTTATATATGATTTCTTCATCAAATTTTGCTATGGCAAATTTTTTCTCCTGGTCCAGGCCACATTTCAACCTAACCATGTCAATTTTGAGATGGAATTATCTCGAGAACTAAGCGAGATATCAAAAATAAATATATATATTCTTTACTTTCAATTTGTCGCATCGAGTTACATAAGAATCCATCATCAAATTGCAGCGCCACGGTTATCATATAATTCCCCTGCTTGTTTTTATTAAATACATTTATTTCACAGCTAATGTCCATTTTAAATTAATTTTCGTTGAACTTTTATCACCTTAAGAACTTCATGATATTGTTGAAATGATTAAGTGGTATGGTACACTGCAACACAATTTTCTATTTTGTTTTCTTTTTAGTATTGCATATTCATTACAGCATGCATACCTAATCCCTGCTTTTGCTGCAGTTGTTTCCAGCATACTTTGTAGGCACATTCAAATTTTTTAGATTCTTAATAGCGGCAGAGTTGTATTATTTAACATATGAGCTGGTGTAATTAGTCTGTAGGATGGGGCTGTTTTTCTTAAGATTTGTTTCTCAAGTTCAGTAAAATAGAAGTGATACCACACTAAGTTCTGCAACAGGTAATTGGGGTCTACTGGAGATCGCGATTCTGCCAGGAATTAGTGTCGTAATACTACATTGGTCAAATGCAAGACTCCGCTAGAAATACTTTTGGAAATACAATTAAAGATTTCTTGGTAGTCCAGGCTATATTACATTCTAATTTTTGCTTGAAAATAATTGTCCAGGCTGAATTACAACATAATTACTGCTTCAAAATAATATGTCTTGCGACTGACTACAGCAGAATTATGACGTCACTACTGAATGTTGTTGTTGTGGGATCGCGATCTCCAGTAGACCCACAACATTCTTCCATATTCACTATTGATGTCAAAATATTGCGGTAGTCATTAGCAAGAAATTTTATTTCCAAGTGATGATTAGGTTGTAAAACATCCTGTACCAGCACCAACCCACTGAAATTACTTTGGAGAGCATTTCTGTCAGTGTATTGTGTTTGATTACAGCAGTAGTATGATTTCAATTCCTCATGGAATCACGATCTTCAGTAATCCCGGTAATTGCAATCTGGATATGTTGTTATGATCCCCGGACAAATGATTTCCTTACTGTCATGCTTTTGATATAAATAATGCCAATCTTGCAGTGTCGTTTTATCTGCTACATTGGCTGTCATGTAAGACTACATTGTCACTATCCAAGACCAATGGTGTGACTGTATTACATAATCAATATTATCCAGTTTTTAATATTTTTGTATAACAATGGTTTTCTAATGTTTTTAATTTCCTCTATATGGTCTTCCAGTTACAGTTTGTTTAAATATATAAAAAAATTAATATTATATGCAATAGACTGCTGTGTTCCATTATTATTATTATTATTTTAAATAGTTAATGGTTGTAAAATACATATGTTTTAAATATTCTGCCAGTTCCTATTGTCAGTAGTTTATTGAAAATATATGCTCTGGAATCTTCCTCATTTTACTAATACATAATTTTGCTATCTAAATAATAATAATCCCATAAAATAAAAAAGAACCAATAAAATCAAGCTTCATTTTAATAGAATAAGAAATATGATTGTAGTCTATCCCCACTAATATTCAACTTGTATCTAGAAGAAGCAGTGAAAGAAAAAAATCCAAAAGTGACAGGAGTATTCAAGGAGAAATAGTAATTATATTAATTATTATAATGTTCTTGGGTGACTAGCCACATAAACAAGATGCTCACACGATATACCAGTGATCAGAATTTCTGTCGCCTACTTGTAATGAAGTTCTCTAAGAAAAAAAATTATTTTTATGAATAATAATATTGGGAGTTGCTGGTCCTGTTATCAGACAAGACTTAATGATGTTGAGAAAATACTGAACAAAACCTTGGGAGAAGAAAGTCACAAAATGATGATAACGGTAGATATAAAAATTGGATCAGATGTAATAGAAGTAAGTGAATTATGATATTTATGAAGTAAATTTTCAGCTATTTGCTGAAAATAGAAGTGTCAAAGATGGAATAACATTAGTGAAAAAAGCCTTTTTGAAACAGATGAGTCTTTGTGTTTCAAACTTTGATGTGGACTAAAGAAGAAATTTATGAAACTATTTGTAGAGAGCACAACACTAAGTAATCATCTGATAATTATATTACATTTTTGCAGGTTGTCTGTCTGCACATTCTTTTAAAGAGAAAGATACAGTGTTGTCAATATCAATATGTATTACAGCAACTGCCATGCAACAATGTTATTTAACCATTTTTTATTTCTTCTATGTATCTTCACACTTCTGAATCATTCTCATTTACTTCAATTAGTAATCTTGCATTGACGTATCTTACTGGAGATCAAGAGATTGCTTGTTTGTATCTCAGACAGAATTTTTACAAGCATTCATCCTTTCTAGTAATGACTGCTTTGTTAAATTGAGCAACTTTCCTTTCCTGGTTAGGATTAGTCACATCAAAAGGTGGAACATATGGCAGTTTTAAACCCAGTTACCAATTTAAACCATATGATTTTTTTTTTTGTTCTGTCCTCAATACGATTTCCCATGTATAATTTGCATGATCATTTTTCTAGTCTTAAAGCCGTCTGCAGTATAGGTTGCTATCGTAATGCTTCATTTTATTTATTTATTCCTTTTTGTTTCATCTATCTATGGACTATGCTTATGTAACTTCATTTCCTCCTCTGAGTTTCCTTCCTCCATTGCCAGTACTCTTCCATTCTCTGACACACACTTGCTTTTTCTTCCTCTATGAGATTAACCTCCTTTTACTGATTGGTTGTTCTTCGAACAGATCCTTTACATTTGCAGTATTTCCTCTGAATAATTCCCTGTCTTCAATATCTTCCACCTGGATTCCACACCTTTCCAGATCCTGACAGACCTCTTTCACCATGGAACTTGAGTCTTACTGTTCTCTTGAAAGTTGACTATTTTCTTTGCCATTCTTTCTGGTTCCATTCTGTTGATGTGGCCATACAAAGCTGATCCCCTTTTCTTAATTGTGTTTGATACCTTTTCAAACTTAATGCAGGGGTGGATCCAGGATTTTGGTTTGGGAGGGGCTTGAGCGAACTTTGGTTTGGCGGGAGCTTGAGTCCGGAAAAAGGTAGTATTTACAAATTTATAGTCTTCTAGGGCCTCAAATCTGTAGAGCTAAAAAAAAAAAAAGGTCTCCTGGCTTAGTATATAATTCTTGGTTCAGTCTAAAATGGAAATTAGATTGTGCAATTTATCCCAAGATCTTCCTTAGAAACTTATTTTTACTTCTATCTCTGTATAAATATCAGGGTTAACCACTGTCTTATAGCTCTTGTATTTTGCCTCATGGGCGAAAAATTTTGATTTGTATGTCTTTTGACATATCCTGACATTTGTTTCCATCTTTCTAGGCCTACCTTCATCTGCACCCTTTTCATTAACATTGAGATTCAGAATTTCACCAAGGTATTTGAACTTCTTGGTTCTTTTTAGTCCTCATTGTCTAAGTTGGTCTTTTGCGTGTATCTTCATGTATTCAGTTTTCTCAAATGATATTTGTAGTTCTGGCTTCTCGGCTGTTTTTCCTTTAAGACTTCTATCTGTTTGATTGCAATCTCCAGATTTCTTTCAAAGAACACAATGTCATCCGCAGTAAGGCATTCATTGGTCAAGCAGTTACAGCTTCATTACAATTTGTTATATTTTGCTGTTCATTCTTTTGCATTTGTTTAGTTTGGTTTCTTTTTTTACCTTTGTTACAATTTCCCCAAAAGTACATTTGATTTATCTTTCATTTTCTAGTTTATCTTGTTTATTTTATTTATTTTTTGTTTGTTAAATAAAATTTTTGCAGTTTATTTGTTTTTTGCCTTTATAAATTATACTCATATCAGATTTTGCGTATATTATCAATTTCTGCATTTCCTCTAGAGGAAGAAAAAAATAGTTACAATCCATATTTTTCAGTGTTGGATGATAGGTTTCAGTTTAAGGGGACACAGTCGCGAACAGGTTCAAAAAAATCGAATTTTTCTTTTTAGACTTGTTAAAAGCTCCAATTATTTAGCTGCATGTAAATTTGACGATTAAATTCGGAGTTATTAATTTTTTCGTGATGCGTGGTAATAGTGTGTCTGTATTGTAACGTACATTAGTTTCTTTTCTGTAAAATTTTTAATTCAGTTTTTCTTAAAACTACATATTTTGATCTTCTGGTACACTTTTCTTAAAAACTAAGAGTGATAAAGACATCAGACTTTCAGCATCTCTTGTTAATAATGCAATGATTAATCAAATAAAAAATGGGACCTATCATAACAACAAGAACAAACTTACAACCTCCAAGATATTTATAAAAGTTATAATTTTTTTGTTTTTTAGAACAAAAAAATCAATAATCATAAACTATATAAAATTTAGTAACAAATCTTTATGTGATTTGCAGATGATGTTTTATCCAGGGTTCGCACGCTCCTTAAAAACTCCTTGAAAACTCCTGAAAATGAATTTTCATTTTCAAGTACCCTTAAAACTCCTTGATTTTACATAATACTCCTTAAATACTCCTTGAAAATTTTTTGGTATTTTACTTTCGGATTCGGAAACGCCTGAGTTTCCATGGTTATCGTGCGTATCGCGCAGGAAGAATAAATTCAGATTGTAATTTAACTCATTACCCACAACACACATTCTCTCCCCTGTTTCTGGAAGCATTGGTGACCGCACACCATCCCCCCTCCCCCCGACTTGCTGTTATCGCAGATGCTCTAACCAGAAGAGAATTTTGTTTGTTTTTATAGAGGAGAGAATGCTAGAAAACAAAATACTGGTCTCTTTATTTATGATCTATAGAGGGCGTCAAAAAGTGCTCGATGATAAACCTGGACATGTTTTTTTAAGGGGATTTAATCACTGATTATGATTTCAGGCCGAACTGTCAAACGGCTTATTTATTGATTGTCGCATGCGGCTTATTTATTCTTTGTCGCGTGCCGTTAGTCGCTTTGCTAATATTTTTCTTTAGGCGTTCAGTTATTAGTATTTTTATACATCGAAAATGCCTCCTAAGGGAAAGTGCATTTTTAATAAGATATGGCTGGATAAAAAAGAATACAAGGAGTGGATTTTGCAAGATAGTGATAGATTCAAAGCCAAATGCTGTGTGTGTATGAAGACTTTTGACATATCCGGAATGGGAGAAGCAGCCGTGAAGTCACATATGTGAAAAGAATGCGGAAATTTATGCTGAAAAGGGAGAGGATAAGAAAGACATTTCTTTTTTTCTTAAGTCTAATATGTTAAGGAAAACTATTAAAGAAAAATGTCTAGATGTAGCGAAAATAGATGAACAGATATCCATTAAAAGAGCAGAACTTAAAATTATGTAGAACTTTTTTTAATAAATTGTGTCAATTTTTAAAATTAAAACTTTTGTTATGGAATGTGTAATTTTTCCAGCAGTAATCATTTGCAATTTTTCTAAAATGTGATAGAAGTTTCCAGATGTGCATTACTGTCAAACTGTACCGATGATAAAGTAAGAGCAGTGTTATAGAAGAAAAAATGGTATTTTGGAGACATTGCAGAAGAAAAGAAAGTTTGAAATTTTGCACATAGTGATCCCAACCTTAAAGCAAATAATGTGAAAACTGATACATTTTAAGTTTTGATAAAAATCAGAAGACAAATTTTGGCAGGAAAACTTAGAAATGGATATTAAAAGGATAATTTGAATGAACATATATATATTAGTTGTTTGTGTTTTAATGTTTTTTGTTTCATTGTAATAAAGTAGTGCAAACAGTATTCTTAAAATTATCGAGTTTTGAGTTTGCCCATTAATTGTGGATGAATGTAATAAGACTCCTTAAAAATATTGAACGAACTCCTTGAATACTCCTTAAATACTCCTTAATTTTAATATTTAAAATTCTGTATGAACCCTGTTATCTGTATACTGCGAAAGTTTCAGGTCTGTATATCCATAAGTTTCTTCAGAAAGTGTACCTGAAGTTTGCTTGTTTTAACATTGATTTCTTATGGGATGTCCTTTGTGACTGTGTCCCCTTAAGTAATTTATATACTGTTAAGTTGATACAGGAAAACACTTATTGCTGCAGAAACTATATCAATATTTAATAAGCCAAAATTAACTTATAAAATTCTGCAGGAATGTAGGTTAGATGGCTATAACAGAAATTTGCTGCTGCTTTGATCCTGCTAGATGAACTGACAGGAATTTCCATCTCCCTACTCCTGATAATCATTGTTGTAATCATTATTTTGTAGTCTATTTCATATCTACTAGGGTGTTTTGTTTTTTAATATTGCAATGAAAACATAAGCAAAGGTTGCTAGGATACTAAATGAAATTTTATCATGAACAGCATTAATCTCTAATATGGAAAAGAAATGTCATGAGTAAAGCAAATTATTATTTTATTTGTAATGCGAGTGTAAAGTAAAATCATCATGTATTGCAATTGATGCCATGGTGAATGGTCATGTAGCTTTTGGACTAACTCGTTCATAAAGTGGTAAAAGATCAACTATTGAAATTCCATAAAACCCAAATCACATTAACTACAACAATTCCTTCATTATAGAAGGATGGACAGATATAAAGCCACATTAGGCATGCAGTCTAGATGAATAAATTAGCGAGAGTTGGGAGATAGAAAAGTAATTTACTGTCTACATTTTGAAATATGTTTGGTTGCATAGGAAGGAAACCATCTTAAAGACTGACAGAAGAAATGTCACCTATCTCAGCAGACTTCTGACAACTGTGAAATGAAATCTTTGTCATCATTGATATGTGTGGTACTACAAGATATGGTGTTTCATTACCCCCACAGCATTCACTATGATGGGTGATTTTATTCACACTTAGTATTATGTCAGTACCAAACATCTTTCCTATCCTCCAGTTTTATGAATTATAAATAAACATAAAATTAATTCAGAGATAGAAACCATTTCGTACCAAAGTCATCAACAGAGTGCCTCAAAACAGAAAAACACTGCTTTTTGTGTATGTATTGGCACCCATAAAGAAATGGAATGCAGCAGAATTTTATGGTTTCATACCAGCAATGTTCAAATGGGGAGGTGACTTAAATGACAGAGTGTAGATCTTAAAAAATATTCTCGTTATTGACATTTTGAAGGAAACATAGCAGCATTGACTGAAGTGATTTTGGGAAACTGACCAAGTGGGGTGGTTGAACGGTAATGCTTTGGCCTCGCATTTGGGATGAAATGGGTTCGAATCTTTTCCTGTCCATCCAGATTTGGGGTTTTCGAGGTTCTCCCAAATCACACCAGGCAAATGCCAGGATGATTCCTTCAAAAGTCCATTGCCAAATTCCTTTCCATTCTTGCCTCTAATGACCTTGACATTGGCAAGGGACAATGAAAATAAATATTTACTATTATTACTACACCATGTTTCACTAAAAGTATTTTTTTTTAATCCTTCCTACTGTTCGTCTTTATAAACAACTGCACAACCTCATTGTTTGCCTCCTTCTTTCAAATTCCAAATGTCTTTAGGCATTAATGTAACCACAGCGTACCAAATAAATCTACTTCTTTTTATCATGGCAACTGTCATTTCATCTGGCTTAAGAACTTTTCCAGTCATAATACTGTGCCACATAAGTTCTGCATTTTCTACAGTCCAATCCACTAAGTCCACCCAAGATGCCCTATTCAGTTTACTGTTTGTTACCCTCACTATACAACACAGTATATTTTTCATTTCAGTATATATGTTTCAGCAGTACTAATGTGTGCTAAATCCTTTCAGAAGTGGTGAACTAAGTAGTCGATTATCTGTAGTAGGATTATCAGTACATATCGGTAGAAGTTACAAAATCTTGCATTTACTGAAATGTGTCCCTAGAGTATGTACCTGGGAAGTGAGAGAATTCAAATACAAAAGCATTGTGAGACCATTGCTTGAGTATGGTTGTGTAGTATGGCATCATTATAGGTATCAAATATAAGAGGTGTAGAGAATGCAAATGAGGGTAGCTAGATTTGTTTGTGGAAATTACCACAAGACACAGTCAGTAATTGATATAGTAAAGCAGATGGGCTGAAAGTCATTGGAATATAGGTCAAGAGAATGCTGGGAGTATATAAGACATGTACTGAAGATGCGGTATGAGTGGATATTGGCAGGATTAGGAGTAGTGCATGGGATGGAAGAGATAACTATTAACACAAACTAGTACTTGATTTGAGACCTAAGGAAGAACAAAAATTTTCTTTAGTAGAGAAGAGGTTCAGGGATTGGTATAAATTATATAGGGAAATACGAGGTGTTTTCCTGAAGCCATTAAAGAAATAAATATTCTGAAGGGTGTTAGGAAATTACCAAAAGGGCTTGTGCACTCCATCATAGTTAAATTAATCTCAGTAATAAATGATAGGGAAGATGACTTATCACTCACCAAAGTTGAAGGCTGCAATGAATGAAACACACATTTGACAAACAAAAACATATACAATATTTTGGTCTTACACCTTATTCGTGTGCTAGGGACCAAGTCATATGGTTCAAGAGATGTACACACATCGAAGTTTACCACATGACTCAAGAAAGTGTTTCTCTCATCGTAGCCTTCAACTTTGGTGATTGATTAGTCATTTTCCCTATCTTTTGTTATTTATATTACATAACAGCCATTTCGTATTTCCTTAATATCATTAAATTAATCTGATCATTTTCTCCGTGCTTCTTTCTTCCCTCTCATTTATATAACTGCTTGATTTCACCTATTCATTTTTGTCTTCCTCTTCTTGCTGTTGTGTTCCTTGTTTTTTTTTTTTTAGAGCAGTCAATATAAAAAAAATATTTAAAATATCCCTGCTTTTGGTAGCTAATATGTAATTATACCTCTAAACACTACACACATTTTGGTTCTCCAGTCTTCAATATTTTATCCTTTTCATCAATCTGTTTAGTCTTTGTTACTTGTGTTTTAAAAATTTAAATCAACAATCCAGATCTATTCAATTGCACAGGAATGACATTCATATTCATTTTTTTGGCATGTCAACAATAATAAAGTTTATTACTGACTTCCATAACCCATTTATGGCATCTGATTCAAATGGAATTCTTCACTAGAGCAGAAGGTATTTCATTATGAAAAACTAGCCGTGAAAGTTGTACGAGGAACATTCCCTCAGTCACTTATTACAACATTCAAAGTTATTCTCAACCGTATATAGAGGAATGAAATTCTCCACAGTTCTTTGTGTCCAGTCACTAGAAATAAATTATATATAAATGCCAGGAAGCTTTCAGTCCAAACTGAAAGAGCTTCTGATAACCATCCAGGAAGGAATGAGAGCTCTGTAACATCATAACTAGTCACCTACTGAGAACCCTTAAGGTCCTTGTCAACAGAGAAACAACTTACTTTGCGAACAGTGAACTCCAGTAAGTCAAAGTTTTCATTCAGCAGAATCAGCAGTATTCAAGTCTCATCATCTTGTGCAGTGCAGATGCTCCACTTAAATATACCAAATTCCACAAAACTACTGAATCTGTCAGCCTTTTCCTAGAATTCCTCTTCAATACAGCCTTTTAAAAAGCTAACATTATTGCCATCAGAAATCTGAGAATAGAAGGAGCAACATTGGAATGCTTTAGACTGATTTGTTACCTTAGCACAGCATTTAAACTTGCAAATGTGATGCTGCATTCGCTACAAGATGCTATTCATAAAGTTGTTACCTCAGATCAGAAGGCGTCTCACTGGAGATCGAAAGGTTACTGGTTCGAATCACTGTCTCGGCGGTTATTTTCAAAGGCCCATTTGCCTCTAGCACACATTGCTGTATAATGTGAAGTACACCAGAATGTTTCCATGGTTCGGATTCCATGTTAAACTGTAGGTCCCCTACACCCGGTAGGATTACCGGGTTAGGTTAAGATGGTTATGATGGGCATAATGCGCAGCCAATAGAAACCCTGTCACCAGATCATTACAACCACATAGAATTATTTTTATACCTGAGGACAGACTAGTTTTTGGCCAAAGCAAAGCTGTGTGGGCCAGGTTCTACTGCTCAAAAAGTGATTTGCTTGGTAGAAGAATTCTAAGACAGAAGATTAAGGCTAGGAATTTCAGTATCAAAAGAAGTAGACATGAAAGTGGGTGTGCCACAGGACCTTAACTGTTCATTTTGCTAATGAAAAATTGTGTTAATAATTTACAGTCAGATGAAATAGGAACAAAAGAGGAGAAGACTGAAGAGCTGCAAGGTGACCTGGACAAGAAATCTAGCTGGGTAGGGCAACTTGGGATGAAGATAAATGCAAAGAGGAGTCAGCATACTAGATAAAAAAAAAGGACCCTAAAGGTTGATTATGATTATTGGGTGGGGAAGGAAATGCTTATTGAAAACTTCAAATGTAAATATCTTTAAGTAACATTTCATAATAATCTCAACTGGGCCCAACACATTGATAGGAAGAAGTTTCAAAATGTACCAGGCCACTGTTTGAATATGATCATGTAGTGTGAGACCCACATTTTAGATATCAAATACAGGATTTAGAGGGGGTGCAAAGAAGGGCTCCTAACAGTGCTCGAAATTGACCGAGCATTAGGCGTAATTACGCCTGAATTTTTTCGTTTTACGCCTGCAATCTCAGTCAAAGGCGTAGGCATCAAAATTTAAATTAGAAAATAACATCTGAGAACTTTTTTTTCAGTTTTTCGTGCTCAAGGTTTAATTCAATGAATTAATTTCAATTATAATTACTGTCATATTGTTGATTTATGATACGTTTCTGAAGTTCAGAAGATATGGCAACAGTGTAGGAGAAGTACCGCAAAGTAAAAAACACTTCTAGTGCGTGCGTTAACGAAGGAAGTTAAGATGTCTCTAAAATTACTGACTTTATACCAGTTGTAAAGAAAAGTAGCTACGGTGAACTTGCTGATAAATTGTGCTGCAAAACAGTGAAATAAAATTATTCTTAGAATTTATACACCAAGGAAAATATTTTCAAATTTTTAGTTTACATGTCGATTTATTTGTATCTAAAAACAAATAATCCTGTGACGATGAATTGGAAAAATTTAAAATATGTAGGAATCAAACAAGTTACCTCTGAAGATGAAGATCAGTGTGTAAAATTCAATAATTGTATTAATACATTTCAAAATTTTGGTATATAATATATTGGCATAACATATTATTCTTTTTCTAAGCATATTTACAATTTTAAATTGTGTTGGAGTAGGTTGTAAGCTATAAAATCTGTATTTCATTCTTATAATATAACTATGCCTGAAAATTTTCATTTTACGCCTGAAAAAGTTCATTTTACACCTGAAAAAGTTCATTTTATGCCTGAGACTATAAGTTAGGAGTAACAAATACGCTTGGATTTATAAACGAATTTCTAGCACTGGCGCCTAGATTTATCTCTGGATATTACTGCAGAACATAATCTGTAACTTATATGATAATGCAGCCAAAATGGGATTCTCAAGATGAGGGTGGAGAGAGTGCTTGGAATGTACAAGGCATATATTGGTGATGAGGCTTGGAAAAATATTGGTGTAAGAATTAAGAGAGGTGGATTGTAGTCAAAAGATGACCTTGACCACAAAATGACAAACTATTTCAGGAATACGGTTGTAGAAAAAATTTGTTTTGTTGGTAAGAGATTCAGGTATTGGAATAAATTACCAAGGGAAGTGATAAATAATTTACAAAAACACTGAAAAATTTCAAATTAAAATCTGAGTGAAAAAGTAAATGGGTACAAGAAAGGGCAAAAATAGGTATGTAGGGAAATTGCCACTAGAGTGTGTGCGTCATTGCATTTAAATTGAATTAAATATGGAGACTGGATTCAAAAGGACTCTTAAAATGTTCATTCACATGTTGACAGTCAATGATGCTGCCTGGCAGAGGGACTTTTCCTCAAGGTTCGATATGCAATACATAGAAAAACATAAGCCAACTCGTGAACAACATTTTGAGCAATTGCAAGCTCCAGACCCTTTGTGGGGATCAAAAGCATTATTGGTATGTCCTCAACAATGGGTTGTCCCAAGGCTCTATGTTAGCGCTTGTGCTTTTAAATTTAAATTCTGTGGACACATATTAGCTGAAATGAAGAAAATTACTTAGCCTGATTAGGCCTGTCATTTATTATGTCATAGGTTCAAATTCCCGTCTAACTGTCCCAATTTCAGTCTTAAGGGCTTCCAAAAATCACTCCAGGAGATTGCTAACTTAAAAAGGCCATGCCTGAATTCCTTCCTGTTCCTTGTTCTCAGTCATCATGTGCTTCTAGTGATCTCGTCATTGACGAGGCATACAACCCTAACCAAAAAAACGAGAAGGAACTTCCCGTAGTCTGTTGATCTGGCTATCACCAGAGCAGCAGCTTCCAGAACTATGTAGGCAGACTTTCTTAGAGTCATACCCAGTTCTACATACACTGCACTAATTGCAGATTGAACTCTGCTTGATAGCAAGAGAGTCTTACTGGTTCATCCTTTTAAACCAACTTTCCAATTTCAGAATGAGACCAAAATTCAGATCCTTTGGAAGAATTGAGCACAAAACCTTCGGAACAGGCCCTCAATTGACAACATTTAGCTAATGCTACAGAAAAAAATGAAGACTTGAGTGAATGAAACTGGTGTCAAGTCATTGGGTGCATGATAGTTGTGCAGTGACTGGTTCTTGACCTGGCATTCTCTGTAGGAAATTACTGCAGTGGTACAGGCTGGGCAGTATGAACACTGCCAAACTTGCTACCAATCTTAGCACAGCCATGAGAACAATGAATGGTGACATCAGGCTTGAATTTAGTATCCTGGTAGCTGATACTTTCAAACATTCATCCAGTATATCTATGGAGAAAATAATACAGCTTCATTAGTAAAAAAGTCAGAGTCCTCTGTAGTTATCTTCAGGGCTTAGCACTTAAAATGTGAACAGCCTAAATAGAAGCAGCCAAGCTGAGGATTTAAAACTTTGTCCTATCAGTTTAGTGGAGGGAGGAAGGGGAAACAAGCAGCCCACACAGCTATGAAGCAATAAAAGACCTGGCATCCTTCGCTCCAAGGTTCTGTCAGTACAGGCAACTCTGATCCTAGCTTTACAGGCTCTGCACTGGAGCAAAATACCAACTCAGATCTGGGGCTCAGTGATTACGGAAAGCGACAGACTTATAACTATGATGTAATGGAATTGTGATCAGAAGGTGGCTTAAATACCTCAAAGTTGTGACCTAACTAGCATAGTTAGGTCACAAGTAGTGGCAGATCCAGGGGGGCGGGGACAGGCTAGGGGGCTGAAGCCCCACCCCCCAAACCACCAAGGTCACCCCCGACAACATGGGATTTTGGTGACCTTTTTTGCTCTACTGTTTTTTCATAAGGGCCGGAGTCAAGGAACCCCCAAACCAAATCCTAGCTGCCCACCCCCCTTCCAAATCCTGGATCCACCACTGCATGTACTGTAAATTAGTCTACAATAATAATAATCTGTGATGTAATTTTCTGCTTGGATTCTGCAAACTGATGATGACTGGACATAATATATGCTTTGGGTAAGGAAAGAAAGGTGAACTGTCACTAATATAATAGATTATTTTTCTGAAAATCTGTACAAATGCAGAATTATTTAATTTAATTGCAATCCACTGGAACGTGTAGTTCCAGTGGAAAATTCCCATTTCTTATGCTTGCCTAGTTTTGCCTTCTAAGAATTTTAAAATCTTTTAGAATTTTTAGTAAATTATTCATTACTTCCATTATTAATTTATTCCAATACCTGAACAACTTACCTACAAAAGAATTTTTTTTCCACAACCTTACTCCTGAAATTATTCCAATCACTGATTCCCTTACCAACAAAATAAAATCTTCCCACATCATCACAAGCATTAGGAAATCATGTTTAAATTTATGAAGTAACATAGGATTCTGTGGTTTTTAGAGGACAGAGGAAATTTTTTGGTTTTATGATAACAAGAAATTAACACATTATCAGTGATTGGTAATATTACTGGTTTTAAGAATGCGCAGTGCCAAACACCCAAGACTGTTCTCACATGAAGTAAAAACAAACATGCCTAATGTAATATGCCGCCAAATTGTTTAAATTGTTTGCAGTTCTTAAACCATTCCTCACATTCTTTCTCATCCCTAATTCCATATTCAAAGACTTCCAGAACTTCCTCATGCCTGTGTCCTTCAACATGGGCACTAAAATTTCCTGTAGTTATATTTATATTGTCTGTGTTACTTTCTATTTGAAATCTGAGTCTGGTGGGTGAGTGGTTAACGTTCAAGTCCGAAACTCTGGAAAGTGGTGGTTGAAAACCTGGACCCACCATCCAAATGTCAATATTACATAAACACTCCAGGCAAATTCCAGGATGGTTCCTCCCATTAACCTTGAGTGAATTACTTCCCATTCTTTGTTCTGCAATTCCCTCCAAGCTCTTAATGACCTCTACATTGAGCCATATAAAAATTGAAAAATATCTGTGTCAGTAGTGACTTTTCGCACTTCTCTGCACTATGCTTGCAATACATGTACATGTTTCATTCTAATTGATACTGTTACATATACATGTCATTCCTTCAAAAACATTGTGAACATAGTTTTCAACATTGATTGCCTCACTGTAAGTTGATGTCCATATGTTTCCTGTACAAAATAGCTTTACACTTTCCTTAACTTTTTCCTTATTCTAACATTTCTCTCTGATGTCATATACCTCTTACGTTCTCTCCTTTATTACTTCAATCACTTCTTCCTTTTTTCGTGTTAGTGCGTTCAGTATTCCATTTCTCAACTGTGACATTTCTGAGATCTATTTTACCAGTCTATTTTCACTTGCCAGTGTGGCAGCATGTGTTAAGGTGCCAACAGTGGATCGGGGATGTACAACAGGCCTTGGACCGAGTATAGTGGGTGAGCAGTCAACGCTTTGGCCTCACATTCAGGAGGACGCCAGTTCGAATCCCCGTCCGGGCATCTAGATTTGGGTTTTCCATGGTTTACCCAAATCACTCCAGGCGAATGCCAGGATGCTTCCTTCAGAGAGCCTATGGCTGAATTCCTTCCTGTTCCTTATACCCAGTCCCAACCCTCCTCTAATGATCTCGACGAGGCATAAAGTAATAAGTAGAGGAAAAAAACAGGTCCAGCTTACCATCAATGTTGATTGCAGTTTTTAGGTGGTTTTCTGCAATTCTCTAAGTGAATTCAGCAACTGTTCCCAACCTGCACATTGTAAAGAACACATCTGATATTCTTATCACAGACAGATGTCAATATATACATTCCCCCATCAAAACTATGACAGGCCTAGCAAGCTAGTAATAGATTGAACCATCCTTTCAAATATGCGCAGCCTCAGAAAAGAGGATATGCTGAATGACCCACAAAAAAAGTGTGAATATTCAATGATGGTAAAAAAAAAACTAGTTATTTTTTTACTATAGAAATACGAAGTTTCTCATATTTGCCTGTCTTGCTTGCCCTATGCCTGGGGGATTTGAAGTACTAATGCTCATCTAGTAGTTATTGCCATGTGTCCTCAGCTTCATGCACTCCTTGTTGCCAGTATCTCTTTAACTTTGCAGTTTCGCTCTTTGAGCTATTTACCCATCCTTTGACCACTAGATCTAGCACAGACATCAAACATAGGCTATTTGCTGGGAGTAGAAAGTTTAGAATAATTTTCTTTATATGAATCCATGTTATTGCTGCTGGATATATTAAGCTAGGCCTGAACCAAAATTCCTGAAGTGTGCCGAGTCAAAATATTACTTATTTACTTACTCTTCATGGACAGGACAAAAGCTTGTTCCAACCTCAATTTTCTGACCAACTATTTATGGGTCGGCCAATATTCCTTCTTCCTGGGTGTTGGTATACCCATGAATAGTGTGTGTAGTAAGCAAATTTAACTATGTAAAATTCTGAATTTCAGAGTTTGAAGCCTTTTGTGCTTGTATGTATGTGAGGTTAATTCTGCTAATTATTTAAGTTAATTCTGTTCTAATGAGCAATAGTGTATCATTTCTCGACATTCCACACGAGTATTTTCCAGTTATGATTTTTTGTTATGAATAGATTTTACAATTCTGTGTGTGTGAAATGTGATGACTGCTATTACTGGTTGAATCTAAGTTAAGAGGTCATTAGTGAGAATGAGTTATGCTCACCAAATAAAAGACCTGTAGAAACAAATTGATTGTGTAGACTTCATTGTACGTATGATCTTGGTTCTCCAAGTGGTGCCACATCGATTTACTGAAACCTAAAATTTCAGCCTTCTTGCTGTGACTTTCATGAGACGACAGTGACAACAGAAATGTCAGTTCTGATAAAAGCCACAGCAAGATTGCTGAAACATTAGGTTTCAATTAATTTAGCAGCTCCAGCTGGAGAACCACGATAATACCTCTAGAATTAGTTCAGGAAAAACGGTATTTTCTATAAATATAAGTGTCTTTGAACACAAAAGTTTTTGATTAGCAGTTAGAAATTATACCGCAGTTAGTGTTATTGGCTGAGAATTTCTCAGATTGCCTTAAAAATAGTTTTTGTGCCACAAATAATTAATATCAGCATTATAGGTTACTGTTTTTAATCACACTTTTTCCTTAAATTCTTTTACTGTTTTGGTAAATTATTCAGATAAAATATTAATTACATGGAAAGGGATAAGGACTCATCACTGACCAAAGTTGAAGGCAGTGACAGGAGAAGAACATATATCACAAACACAAAAAACTATACACAATACTTAGGTCTTAAACCTTCTTCATGTTAAAGAAAATGAGTCATGTGGTTTGGGAGGTGTGCACACGTTGAAGATTATGAAGAAATATGTCATGTAGGAATCTTCGGCGTGTTCACACCTCCAGAACCACATGACTCATTCTCTTTAACATGAAGAAGGTTTAAGACCAAAATATTGTGTATATTTTTGTGTTCGTGATATATGTTCTTCTCCCGTCGCTGCCTTCAACTTTGGTGAGTGATGAGTCATTTTAACTTTCCTTGTAATTTATATTACCTAAAGCCTTTTCCTTTGTTTAATCGGATAAAATATTCAATTACATGACTCATCTATAAATGGAACAAGTAAAATGAAGGGATTGCTTACAGTCCTTTGTTTCAGGAGTTTGAGGTGGTGCAAAGAAGGGCTGTTAGGTTTGTCTCTGGAAATTACTGCAGAGCACAATCAGTAAATGAAATGATAAAGATGCTGGAATGGAATGAAGTGGATGGTGGGAGTGCACAACGCGTATATTAGTGATGAGGCATGGAAAGAAATTAGTGGAAGAATTAGGAGTTTTGAATGGAAGGGAAAAGATGACAAAGACCACAAGCTGGCACTCAATTTCAGGAATAAGGGTGTGGGAAAATGTTGTTTCTTGGGTAAGGGTGCCAGGGATTGGAATAATTTACCAATAATTCTGAAAGAATTTAAAATTGAAATTCATAGAGGTTAAAAGTAGGCAGGCATAAGAAAGGGTAAAAATGAGAGCAAGGAAATTGCCACCAGAGTTTGCAATCCTTTTGGAATTTAATTATTGTGATAATGCTTATATTGGTTACAAAGGATGGTAATAACGTATCACAGTTTAATACATAAAAAAAGATGAAATTACTTTTTTTGGACCAAGCCTTTAGGCTTTAACCTTTTACTCTAACAACCTTGTGTTCTTCCACCATAAGCTATAGAAAACTGTTCCTTTATCTATCCATAATGCAGTATCAGTACTAAAGTTACTTTTGCTTGCTCATTTCCTTACAAGAAATGTCGAATGATCCATGGCATCTAATTAAATGTTTTCTGCTGTAGACCTATTCGAAATATTAATTTTTATTACATAATTCTTCCTATGCCATTGTTGCTGAGATCATTTGTATAAGATAAGCATTTCATAATAACTGGTAAGAATCAACCTCACAAGGTGATTTGACTCAAAGGCAGTTGATAGAAAATTTGTTATGTGTGTGGAACCACTGTCAAATTAATTTTGTTCTATCAACATTTCAATACAAAATTGATAAGTAAAAAGTAATTTTCCAAGCATGAAATAAGGAAAGTTTTAGATGTTATTGATAAAGGCTTTTTAGATCAGTGTGTTTTGATTTCTGTCATGTCAACTTTGGAACGATGGTTTCTCCCTCTAATCAGAACATGTCAATACACAATTTATGTGCTTACTGCAACATTTAAATTAACATATGTTATTACCTGGTGATTCCAGTTTGACTTCATATATTTGAATATATATTAGAGATACTAATTAAAGGTTATTTCACAGTAACTACTGTTTGTACATTTCTTCTCAGACGTAACCACTATCCTGTTTCATATATACAAAACAGTGGGAAAGAGAAATTGCTGCTGTGGTATGCTGAGAATTTTAGAAGGCAATTTTGTTTAAAGTACAAGGATCGTAAACCATTATTGCTTGCTGCAGAAAATGAATGTGGGCTGCAGGTTAGTTGTTTACTCGCACAGGTGTGCTAAATTTATTTTAAAAAATTATTTTAAGCCTAACAGATTTGGCATACAGTTAAAAATGATTTTGATATACAAATGTTTTAAATAACATGGTATTACTTATCACGTGCTTCACATTTGGATAGAAAATATAATCTGTATGTTTATTTCCTATATGACACTGTGAAATTCAGTCATAATCAAACTGTTTAATTTTGGAACTTTTTTTCTTTGCATCAACTACAGGTATTTATCAATAATTGTTACAGACCCTGGAGTAATAACAAGTAGCAAAAATGATGAAACTTTGAAATGCCCATTTTATGAAATCCATCTAAATAATTTTACCATTTTCAACTAACAAAAATTTTAAAAATTACACTAGATTACTAGGTAATTAACATCACATACACATATTTAACTATCTACACATTTCCGTTAATGGAGATTTAAAACAGTTTAAGCGAAAAAAAGTATCACTTCTCTCATACAAACATAAGTTAACTATACATTGCAACATAAAATAACTATTGTACCCCTGAGATCGAAGTTTAATTTCAAGTAAACATACTTAAAACTGATGTGACAAATCAGACTTCAGTTTCTTGTTTCAATATCACAATAAAACACTATACACGCTCACAAAAAAGAAGAAAGAAAAACAAGTCTTCAATATAGTTCATTAAATGATACTGTAACTATTTGTTGGCTCCCTGCAGAAAATGGTGTGTTCAACAATTAGGACAACCCACCTGCCCTATCCCGAACTCTCATCGTGGGAAGGGTGTGCACATTTTGTCTCTGACCACTTGCAATACGAGCCACTGGAGTCGCCAACAAGCCTGGTAAGTGCTCCTATTAAAATATAAAAAATAAATTACAGCACTTCGTTTCTCTTTCGGCACTATTCCTCGATATTTATGTTGTATTAGAATACTGCACTGTATCAAATTAAGTTCCGAACACTACATAAACAGCAGGTTTTCAAATGCTTTCATTAACACTGTTCGCAGTAGCAAGTTCCAGTATGTAAAACAGAGATTCTCAATTATCGCATCCTCTAGCACTAAATATACGTCTCAACAACTGTCCTTTATTTTTAACTCCAAATAGATTTTGTTGAGTTTGCTCATGCTTCATAAGAAATTCTTGCAAGTGCATTGCTTGGCATTGAAATCCCAAGGAGAAAAGTTGGCTAGTATTTTAAAGCGTTACAGTGAATCACATTGTTTATTGCAGAAACATTACAGCATCTATCCTTTCGGCGGATTGCCACGCGACACCGAGTTCGGTGAAAGGTAATTTAAAATGTTTTTAAAAGAAGTAATTTACTGAAAAATTGTTTGAAAAGAAATGCAGCGAGTTACAGGAACTAATGTGGAGGAACTGTCATTCCAATTTTATTTAGGAACGTTAAATGCATCCATATCTGCATGTACGAGTCAATCAACAAATTTATCGTTAATTCGTAGCTGGCATTACTTATCTTAAAAATAAACGCATTAACGGAGGGCAGCGCTCAATGAAAATTTATCTCCACAGCAAGCGCTTAACAATGGGACAAATTATCTGATTTTAAGTACAGCCTGTTGTATGTTCACAAATGCTGAATGATTGTTTTTTTTTGTTGTGTGTGTGATAATACGTTTCAAGCGCATCTCGCGTAACGTAAGTACATAAATTAGAAATTAACAAATTGAACATTTAAAGCCCCTACAGTTTATTCAAATGCTGGGAAACAGAAGCATCCGCCATGTCTGTCACTACTTAATTACCCCATTCTGTTTTTACTTTCTCCGTGAGCGCGCCTTCTTCGTCTTGGTCTGGCGGGCGCGCCGGTCGGCGCAAGCCCTCACGTTGTTTAGCAAATACCGGAATTGCAGTATCTGCATAGCTGTGATGCTGGGGTCGGAGCAGCACTCGAGCCAGCGCAGGAACTTCTCGCCGTGCGTCACAGCCTCGGCTGCTGTCGCGGGCGGCTCGTCAGACTCGTCCAGTTCGTCGTCCTCGTCCGATGAGCCGTTGTTGTTATTGCTGCCGCTGCTCTGGTGCATGTGGTTGTTGGACGCGTTGAGTTGGTCGTGGTGCGCTGTCGTCGAGGTACCGTTGTTGAAGGTGGGCGCAACGGCGGCCAGGCTGTTGTTGTTGAGTAATACGCTGTCGATTAACGACCGCGAGGTGCTGCTGCTGCAACCGCCACTGCCGTTGAGCGCGGCTCCCGACGACCGCAAGTCTGGCGCGGGCGCTGCGGTGAGGGCTGCCAGAGGATCGCCGGGATATTGCGTGTAGCCGTAGCGCTTGTACCAACGCCAGAACCAACCGGCGTTGGCAGGTGCGGCGGCCGCTGCTGCCGCCCCGCCGTCCCCGTTGCTGCCACTTCCGACGCCCCCGTTAGCAACGGCAGCAACCGCGGCGCCGGCCGCTGCCGCAGCTGCGAGCTTGTCGGCAGCTGTGGCAGCCGCCGCCGCCAGCAGCTGGCCGCTCACGTGCTGCTGCTCCTGTTTGAGCCAGTACCACAGCGACTCGTCAAGCTCGGAGGCAGTCGCAACTGCTGGTTTATCTTCGTCCGCACGTTTGCGCTTGGCAGACTGTTGATCTGCAGAACTACTCTGCTCCACCAGCGCGTCCAGCTCGGAGAGCTCTCCCGCGCCTCCGGAGTGCTGAGAGTCCGGCGTGCCGCCTCCACAAGACTGCGCCACATTTCTCAGTTTATCCTCGCTCTTGCACCATCCTCGTAGCGTCGATTCAGGGACGCCGATGTCACGGGCTACTGACGCCTTTGACTCGCCGTTGTGCACTCGTTCGATGGCCTCCAACTTCTCTAGCACAGACAGCTGCCGGATGGGCCTCTTGACGGGTACCAGCGACGGCGCCGCCTTAGCGCTCGCCATGGCGATGCGCCACGCCGCCAAGATATCGCTGCCGGCGGCGCACACCGTGTCGCCGGTCAAAACAAACACGTGCACGTGCGGCGCACCGCTTAGTCTCCCCGTAACACACTACAAGACGAAGACAAGTTTAAAAACTTGTGAGCACACTATAAACTCAAACTGTTCAGATTCGCACTAGAGAAACTGGATGACTTGTAATGCAGCGTCTTAAAAACAGTCACTAAAGGCGTTGTAACACACTAAATATCTCAGATTGTCGATGAAAGAAGACCGCAGTGCCAGACTTCGTGAATACGTGGTCTCCAGCAGCGCTTAGAGGAGTCGGTCTCGAGTTGCGCGGCCGCGGTGGTCAGTTGGCGACTGGCCGGCGGACGAACAGGATCGCGGACGAAAGACGGCCGGAAGGTCCTTTGTCCGATCAATACCCCCCCGAGTGTTGTGCTGCGACTGGACGGTCGCTCGCTCGGCGAGAGGGAGTACGGGTGGGCAGGCGGCGTTACCAGGCAACGCGGCCCGCGAACTGAACGCCGGCTGAGTGGGGGGAGGGGGCAGGCACGGTCAGGCGCGGCGTGGTCCGCTGGCGCAAGATGGCAGCACGGCTGCCCACGCGGCCTAGCCTCCGCCGCAACCTGTTTTTCTTTCCCCGCTTCTCCTTCCTCCTCGCCGTTCTCCTGCCCGCTTTCTCCGACGTTTCCTCCTCCTCGCGCACCCTGCGTGGCCCGACACGCGATGTGGCGTAGTTCGGACTCCGTCCCTTGCGGTCTTGGGCCGCGCTGGGGCGAGGGCCGGTCCGGGCTGCTTCAAATTTAGCACGTCCCGCGATTTATCCTCCTGGCAGGCAGGAGGCGCCTGGTCGCCCCAGCCACTACCACCAACCTCCTGCGGAGCGACAATAACCTGTGTAGCATGACAGTCCAGTCATAAGAATACTTTTTCCTCGCTGTATAAGGAGAGGTGACCGTTTTGAGTCAGGTGATACTCACTTTTTATTGCGTGTCCCACGTGGCAGTAGTTATTAAACTCTCCGTGTTTGACTGATTGCAGTTTTTCAGTCACAATTCCATGGGTGACTTTAGAGGACAATAAAGAAAACTGTACCATTGTTTGTAGTCATCCTTCTCAGTGAACTGCTTTTCGATGAAATTTCTGTGTAATGAGAGCTGTCATGATCTGAATGAAATTCTTATTGAAAGTAGCAAGAGACTATGCCTACGTGAAATGATATTCTTACGTTGCTTTTGTTTACTTTCTTTTAATTTTTCAAGAAAAACTAACATTTTATTTTTGGTATAAAATTATCTGAACTTAGATATTTTCGTAACGTTTGCTGCGAGTGATTAGACTGTTGAGCCTCGTTACGACCGTAGTCTGCTTTTTTATTTTTCTATTTCTTTTTTAGAAATTTTGATTCCTCCTTAAGAAGGGGATTATTACTAATGTCATCTCTCTTTAACACATTGTGCCACTGCGGAAATCTAGATGGATTCCAAGATATAGATAGTAATCATGCCCTTAATAAACAGGCTTTTCCTAAATGACACCACTTTTGTAACATACCTGTAAAATTGTGACAAAAACTTTTTCCTAATAGTTGGCATTAGCCGCTTTCGCCAGTACTCACCGACGCGGCAAACCAGAATCATTTTAATTTCCAATCAAAAGCAACAATTCATTCGAACATTAATTTCGCTATCCTTACCTGATAATAAGTTAACGAGCGTGAAACTAAATAAAAACTCAACATAACTTCAGCTTATTCTGTTTCTGAGACCAGCGATTTTAGGAAGTTAATTGATTTCAATTGCTATTCCCTAAGAATGTATATATTAGGCCGTTAAGACTTCGATGCGAGAAAAAACTTAAGTTTCGTCGATCTCGCCTCACGCAAATACAACTGTACCTATTTTCATGATGTTTTGAACACTGTGTAGTCCGGTGTCCCGGGAATTAATGAGGTATGTTTCAGCTTCGAGTCGGGAAACTGAGAAATAAATAAAACAGTGTGTGGCCGTTGAACGTGATTCGTGACTGGTCAGATTTAGTTGCACTAGCGGACAATGTGCAGCATACGGTACCATGTGTAAAATAAGTGGTCTGATTTTCTGGAAAGCTGAGAAATGAAGAAGAAAGTTTTGCAAATTGTTTACATTTTTCGTTGAACGTTTTTCATGCCGGAAGGACTGATCGTATTTTGATGCGGATTTCAACCAGCAAAAAATCCCTTGATCCAGAGAGTAAAATAATGTATGTAATGTATTTTGGTGTGACATCGTAAAGTCGAGAAATTCAGGAAATGGTCCGGAAATTAGTTTCGGTATTCCGAGTCACGCAAAACATTTTATCTTCTTCTTCTTAACATGCCGCCTTCTATCGTATGTTGGCAGTCCAAATAGCTAGTGTATTTTCCACCTTCCTTTAGCCAACAATTCTGGAGTAAAATGTTAAAAGGCAACCAGATTCATGAGAAATGATACCACTAATTCAAATCTCATTCTCTGACTACAGGTAAATTCTCTGTTTTGACACGATAGATTGGTGTGATACAGACGTATAAAAGATTTATTTGAAATTTTGCGATTTCTGGTTTGAATCCCCGTCCGACCATCCAGATCAGCTTTTCAATGATTTCCCGATTTCCAAATGCCTCGATAGTTTCTTTAAAAAGGCCATAGCCAAATTCAACGTATTCAGTTCAGTTGCGTATCTAATGACCTCGTTGCAGACGAGCCTTAAATTCCTAAAAAAAAAGCGGTTTAATGTTTTTTATCTTATTTAATCCCACGCATGTACCTTACTATAACTACGGGATAAACAAAATCATGTTACAAGCACTTATTGTTTATTTTTGTTCGCAATCGGGAATTCGAATAGACAAAGAGCGAAAACTACGGTTTCTTGACTTCCAGTGTGGATCACAGGATGTCGTTGGAGACGGATATCAGATAGGCCTATAAGTTTCTGGAGGCAAGTTGGCCGTATGTTTATTGGGTTCCGACGAAGAGTAATTTCATAAGCATCAGCTTTTTACCGTGTCTTCCGGTACCATTATTAAATTGAAGAAAGTTATTTATTGAGAAAATACAAGTGAATGACTGACTGTCAAAATGCCATTTTAAGAATGGAAAGTGTTCCCGAAGAATCACATAGGGAGCAGTTATAATGGAAGGACACCATACATCAAAGGGCTCGAATCCAATGAAATGTAGATGATGGCAAAACGGCGTTGATAAATGCGTACCGAGGAGATGGGTGAGCGCTAACGCTCTGGTTGGGCATTCGAGAGGACGTGAGTTCGAATTCTCTTCCGGCCATCCAGATTTCGGTTCTTACATGGTTTCCCGAAACCACTCCAGGCGAATGTCATGATGGTTCCTTAAAAATGCCATGGCACAATTCTTTTCTGTTCCTAGTACCCAGTTTTCTTTTGACGAACCTTAAGCAAAAAAAGAAAAGGAGAGAGAAATGGGTGCATGGAGAATTTTGGAAGCTATTAGCTTATTGGAGGTCCAGTATTTCAAGCGCGTTCCCGGTTGTGGCGATGTTGTGTGAGCCGACACCTTGTGCAGAGTGCCTGCTGCGAAGTTGGCCGAGCCGGGAATCGTTGCGCAAGTCCGTCGTTCGTTGCCCGCGTGGCGTGGCGTGACATGCGCCAAGACTGATACAGCTCCCACCGTGACGTAACCCCCGTCGGGTCCGCCGCCCGGCAGGTAAACAACTTCCCTCTTCTTTTTTCCTCGAGGCCGCCTCCTTTTTTATTTTACGAGAACGGCACGGGCGCTGACAACGGCAAACGGACGGAGAAGAGGCGGCGCGGAGAGCGCACTGCCTTGCGTGTTTTATCTCGCCCGCCGTCACATGGGAGCGGCCAGCCGCGGCCCGTGGGGACTCGCTCGCGCCCTCTCCCTTCCACCTTCGCTTCACTTGCTCCTTTTTTTTCGTTCCCCTCTCTCTCTCACTTCCTGATCTCTCGTCTCTGGCTTTACCTTAGCCGCGGGAACGACCGCGCCGAGCGACGCGAAAATTTGCATCTCCGGGAATCCGTTTTTAGCGCGCAGTTGCGACCAATCCCAGTCGATCGGTCCGCGATGGTCAGCACCCGGTTTCGATGGCAGCTTCGAGAGTTAAAAGTTGACCTGGAACGAACAGTAAATAACGAAAGTAGATCCCCGGCACTTTTTTTTTTTTTTTTACCAAATTTCTAACACGAGACGCTCTCATTAATATGATGACCTTAACACCAACATAGTTACTTTCTAGGCTGGATTTATTTTTAACATTATTTCCATTCACGAAAGACTTATGTTTTTACGGCCGCACACCATGGATTTAATTGACAGCATCAAATAAGTGTGTTAAAACTTGATGAGAGCCTTGTTTCATTCTAAACTGAAGAAATAGGAATATCTCCATAAGTCATTATAAAACAGCACTGTAACGTGTAATGAGGCAAGTACTTTCAGTCAGTACTTTTAGAATACCAAATTTCTGTTTATGAATACTCGTGTAAGTTGTTCGTAACATTGTCAGGATCCAAGGTTGGCTTGGGTCTTCCGTAACATCGAGCCTGATGGGCTACTGGCTCTCATTCGGCCTGGAGATGAGCAGGACGTGGCTTCAATCCTCGTTGTTTTTCCTTGGTTTCCTAAATCACTCCTGGCTATGACCTTCTTTTCTTTGACCCAAATTTTCTCCCGGCTCTTATGTCCTCGACGTCATCACTAAAAAAAACTCTTTAAGGAGACAAATAAGATCTGATAATAGATATACGATGGCCAGTTCCTTTTCTACATTTGTTTGTCTGGTTGTACATGTGTAGATGCCTGTCTGACAAATAAAGTGAAGCATCCAGGAGGCGAGGAGGAAATGAAACTTCACGCGTTGAGAGGGTATGAGATGTTATTTCAGTGATTACAAAATCGAGTCAAATGCACAAATTACTTCTCAGTATGACCTTGCACCCCCTCTGACCTGGATACATGCACTGATTCGGGTGGAAAGGATGTCATATAGACGTTGTATCCTCTCCTAAGGCAAGTTGGCTCACCAGGGCCGCATTTAAGCATAGGCTACATAGGCTGTAGCCTAGGGGCCCGCACCACAAAGGGGGGCCCGACACCACAAAGAGGGGCCCTCACCACAGCCTGGGCAGGTAGTAGAGCTAAAAAAAAAATAAAAAAAGGTCGCCCATACATGTTTTAGGTCGAATTTAATCATCCAGCCACTGGCGACAGGGGGCCCGCACCACATGTATAGCCTAGGGGCCCACAGAGCCTAAATGCGGCCCTGTGGCTCACAGCTGTTATAACTGGTCCTTAATATCTTGGATACTGACACCAGGACGGAGTTGACGTCAAAGCTGGTCCCATACATCTTCTATCGCGGATATATCTGGAAATCTTGCTGGCCACGGGAATACCTCAACATCACGCAGGCAGGCAGACACGTGTGTGTGTGTTTCGTATATGACGACAATAAGCCTTGAATATAAGCAACATGGTTTACTTACTTAAATAGGTGGTGTGTCAGTTTAGTTGTTAAAACTCCCGCCTTTAAAATTCAGCGTTCCTCGGTTCCGAATTTTACTGGTACTACACCTCTAACAAAGCTTTGCTTTGCTCGTGTGGCTCGGATTCCACTCTAATCTGAAGGAACAGTCACGGCAGAGACGGAATGCGTGACAACTTGATACTCATTCACCAGACCATAAGTCCACATAAATTTACTTCTTTTGAAATAAATTTACCGCTTAGCCTTTATTTCTTTTTGTATGGGAGATCAATAATTGATCAGTGAAGCAGACGTGGTTGTTATGCTTCATATGTTACAGTGCAAATGGAGCTAGTCGAATTCATTATTTTTAAGAGGCCACACTAAGCGTGGTGGGTGAGCAGTAACGCTCTGGCCTCGCATTGGGGGGACGCGCTGTCGAATCTCCTTCCTGCCATCCCAATTTCGGTTTACCATGGCTTCCCTAAATAACTCCAGACGAATGCCAGGATAGTTCCTTGAAAAAGACCATGGGCTTGCCCTGTCCTTTCCCGCTTTTAATGACCTCGACAAGGCATAAAGCTAAAAAAATTATTAAGAAGCCACACGATAGTAACTACACTTTGCGGGAAAACGTGCTTTGTTCAATGGCTTCTGCGTTTAATGCATATAATCAAGATTCAATAAGGAATATTACAACTGTGTCGTGAAAAATATGTGATCCGTTGTAGCTTAGGATGATACTAGCGACACAATGTCAAAATACAGGGTTACTACAAAAGAATCATTCACTTTCAAAACCCGATTTATTCCAAAGTATTATACTTACAAATATGATTGATATATAAAAATAACCACGAAATATCCAATTCTCACTCTAGAAATGTTCTATGTGTGCTCCGTTAGTCACACGACACACGTCCAGGCGGTAGTTCAATTCAATCCACACATTTTGTAGCGTGATAGCCTCAATGTTCATAAATGCATCACTGATCCGTTTATTCAGCTCTTCTGTTTTTGATATGGGGATACGTAAACAATGTCAATGTGTCCCCAATGGAAGCAGTCGCACGGTGTTAAATCCGACGACCTGGGACGCCAGGGTAAGAAAGCGAGGTCATCATTACCAACACGGCCAATCCAGCGATGCGGGAGTTCGTGGTTCAGGTAAGCACGAACATCGCCTCCTGGTGTACAGGCTTGGATATGTTTTGGTTATTTTCATATATCAATCATATTTGTAAGTATAATACCTTTGAATAAATCGGGTTTTGAAAGTGAATGATTCTTTTGTAGTAACCCTGTATTCCAGCTACTCTTTCCTCCATTCCTTAGAAAAATTCAGCAGCAGAATAAGACTTTTTTTATATTAAGCATCGTTACTCCTGCAGAATGAATGAGCAATTTGTGTTTTGGAGACATTATTAAACTGTAAAATGTAATGTCATTCGCGGCTGCATCGTTAAACTCGTTGATTATGTTTGAAGATGTGGAGTGTGTTGATTTGTGGCCAATAATAGTTCCGTGGAAGATATATATCAATATGCCAGTGATAAATTTACAAACTTAACTGTTTGATACACATAAGCTCTATTATTTCGCACCGTAAGATGAAGGCAGTGTGTACTGTAATTCTCTTTCAGAGAATAACAACAGGATGCTATTCACTGATGATTTATTATTACTTGCCCTCTCATTGAGCTGTGAGATTTCCTTTACATCGTAGGAATAGCAGTTCAGATGAACTACGGCTCAGTGAATTATATTCAACTTAATGAATAATTTACTATCCTTTGTTCTCATTGCAAACACGATAGAATCTTACACTTTTGGATACATTTGTTCTGTTGTAACGCAATAGCTTGCGATATGAGCTCCTCAGGTTAGTGGTATTATGATTATTCTGCATCGTTTCTTTGCAATCACGAAACTGTATGAATTTGCAGAGATTTCACTCAAATTGTGCTGCCCCTTCCTTGAACTCCAATCACTTATACGATGATTTAAAAAACAATACCTGCATCATCTTAAGCGAATTGATACGTCTGTCAGAAATAAAAAGTATAAATTAAATCGAACGAAAATCACACAGTCTCTGGTTCATATTATTTCTGCTCAACCGTTACTACATAAAGTCTGTGACACCAGTACTGGGTTTCTCTCTGCACCTTCTCCATAATATTACTCACCATATGTGTGCCATGAACCACTACAATAGAGATTTGAATACATCATGTCCTTTTTACATTCGTACCATTTCTCAAGATCACGCTTTTAATAAACGAAAGAAACTTTTCACTTCTAACAAGAACAAGCTGTCAACGCGTAAGAATCTTCTAAAAACATATGCTCGGAGCATAGTCATAAATGAAAGTGAATCATGGACCATAAGGGATGGCGGAAAGGAAACGATTGGAGACATTTGAGGTCTGGTGCTACAGACGAATGCTGAATATAGCTAAGCTAGATGTATTATGTCACCAATGATGAAGTATTCAGAAGAATTTCCGGGGAACGAAGTTTCTGGAAGGATTTACGGAAAAGAAGAGATGCGATGATAGGCCATGTTTTGCGGTGCAATGGTTTGCTTATGCTGATTCTTGAAGGAAAGACAGAAGCAACAAACCACCGAAGAAGATTAAGCTATTTGAACCAAATTATGAATGACATGAAATGCAGCAGATATGTAAAATTAAAAAGGAAGGCAGAGAACTGGTATACATGAAGAATTGTTACAAAAAAAATCTTCTTATTGGTAACTTAAAGAATAATAAGAAGAAAAAGAAATTCTTAAAAATTCTACCTATGACTCACAATCTCATAATTGGCGAAAAGAATGCATATAGAGTAAGATTTATGTCTGCAGGGTGAATTTGCCATTTAAATTACATTACTTTTTCGTGAACTGATGCCCCCATAAGACACTATGAATTTAGTTTTTAATAATTTAAATTGCCCTCATGAGTGGCATTTTAATGACGTAATTGCTATAGCCCTCAATTAATTTTATTTAATAATTTGCGCTAGTAGCATTTTACTATGTAATCAAAGTTACATAATCAACAGCAATATAAACAAAATTCAAGGAGCTTAATTCCTATCCTTGATGTAGTATGGTCTTTGGCGCCCATCTGCTCAGTTTACGAACACGTTATTATTTAACAAAATCTTCTCGGGTGTCCAGCCGGATGGTGGTGTAAAAACACTACGTTTCGACAGCTGACTCTGCTGTCTTCATCAGGTATCTTGTAGTTGTTCTCAGCTGACTGTCTCTGCCAGTCCAGCCTAGAAGATTTTGTTGCATCGATACGCCGGGAAAATCTCCACTCACACGTTATTATTTATTACACTGTCAACAGTTCACGTGAATTTTTAAGACAGCAGCTTTTAGACTCTTAAGCTTTCAAATTGTAATTTCCCCCCCCCCCAATTGTTTTGGTGTTTTTGCGTGATTCATGGACCAAAATAAATAAATAAAGTAATAATAACAATAATAATAATATTTAAAAAAAACACGGAGACGTTTGCTTACCGAATTTTATGTGTAATGGTTAACCATCCCTAGTACAGTAGTTATGTACTGACCCAAATTGTTGTTTTTTTATCCATTTGTATTTCTTGGAACTAACTGTTTCCTCATAAAAAGCTTCATTGTTTGATAATTATCTTACCATTCGTCGCGTCGCTTTAAAATATTCTCAAGGTGTTACTAGAAGCTTAACTACCATCAGAACGTTTTTGCCTCCTTTGTATCGACATCATGTAATATTTTTAACTACTATTAACGTTCAATATCGTTCATAAAACTAAGAAGTGAAGTGGTCACGCTACGTTTCTTTGTGTGGCAACAATACGTAAGTAACATCTAGATTATGTAAGACTGGAGATCTTCTCGGCGTTGAATATGAATGAAATCTTCTGGGGCACTAGCCGAGTGAGTCGACCGATAAAACGCGACGTTTCGGCGGTCATAATCAAGTGACTGACAATGGCGGCAGAGTTTATGACTGCCGAAACGTCGCGTTTTATCGATGGACTCTCTCGGTTAGTACCCGAGAAGATTTTATTGAACATCTAGATTACTAGAAGAAATCGCGAACCCAATCGCAAAAATGTTGTGATGTTCTGTACGCTCGAATTTTTTTCTAGTAGCGGTAAGTGACTATCTAAAAATCCAAGATTGTGCCATCATATTGTGACCCTGAGTAAGTAACTTTCATCTGTAGTCATAACCGACACTTCCCAAACTGATTTCTTTCAAAAAAATTCATTGTATTGCAGCAGATATCAGATATGCTTGTTGTTATTAAGGATTAAGTACGCGTCAACAATTGTTTTTGGTGTTTCGCGGGATTATTACAATATCAGTAAATTAATTTTTTAATTTAACTAAATTCCAATGGAGCACACACTCAGATGGCAATTTCTCTAAACACCCATCTTCCCCTTTTCCTGCATCCACCTACATTTGCCCTCTACAAATTTTAACTTCAAATTCTTTCAAAGTTTTTGGTAAATTATTAATCATTTCCCTTGATAGCTCCATTCCAATCCCTGACACCCTTACCTAAAAAAGAGAATCTTCCCATACCCTTGTGCCTGAAATCCAGTGCCAGCTTGTGGTCAAGGTCATATTTTCCTTTCCATGCACTACTTATTTATTCTCATTAATTTAAATCGAAACGTCTGAAATTTGAGGTCATGGCATATGGAATTTGCAACCTGGAATTCGATATGATCATCCACAGAAAGCGTATTAGATCTTGTTTCTTTCATCCTTGTGGTTTTGACTGTTATTCTCTGTGTGTAGGGGAGTTGTTAAGTGTAGTGTGTTGATTTGTGTTTTATATATATGTTACGCTCATTGAGCGAAAAAAAAAAACACCACAACGCGTTCTGGTTTACTGAACGTCTCCAGTGATTTATGCATTCATTTTATACGCAAAACAGGCGAGAGGTGGGTGGGTTGTTATTATTTTTGGGGCTTTAGGGTGCGTCGATAAGGCGATCATTAGCGTCCTATGGGTAAAAAGAATGCATACATTTTACAAAACAGTTGTCAGCTCCTTTTTATTTTCGTTGTATTTCGGCGGAAAGGATGAAGCTGTTATTAGATTTGTCGCTACCCACTGCCATCGTGATTATTCAGTAAATACGGGAAACGTTATTAGTGAAGATTTAGAAATATACGTAAGAAATTCAGTATTACTTCAAGCTGCTAAGTCTAAAATTGTAATAATTTTTGTGATCTAAAGTTAAAATTTGCGAGTAACTTTTTTTCTGAATAATATGAATTAGCTTAGTCTATCTTTAATTTGTCATTTATGTTATTTTTATCATGTATGTCTTTAAATTAATCGCAATGAAGCACGTGACCCGGTGGCAGTTTCCCATTTAATATATATATATAATTTTAATTTTTTTGTGTGCAATATTTCCAACACCTTTACGAATTTTAACTTCACACAACTGCTATAGTTTTGCAGTTGTGTCAGTAGTCTAAAATCATCATGTATCGGTAAAATGATTAAATAAAGGGTTTTAAGATGGCATCGTAGATCAGTGTGTCGATATTAAGAATTTACTACAATCTTTAACTAAATATTGTAGTAAATAGTAAATGTTAAAATCTGGATTTTGAGAGAATTATTTTAGCTTAGGAAATTATTTTGTTCGGTGCCTGAAACTCATGATTTGCGCTAAGTTTTTTACAACTTTGGAAAACACAAAACGGAAATTTCTTTCTAGTCACTATATTAATTTATCTAGATGGAAAAATCAGGGAGATGAACGTTCCTATATTCTCAACTGATTAGCTGCAGCTGTCACAGATTTTCAGAATATAAGTACTATATTACCCTTGTGCGTAATAAAGTTTTTTATTGTTAATTCTTTTTATCAAGATATCTTTGTTTTGCATTAGGTTTTTATTGATAATGCTTGCAGGGACGACATTTCCATGCAGCGGTCAGCAAACCTGTTGTGATTATTAACATTCGACACTTTACTGTGTGGTAACAATTCAGTTGGCGTATCTCCGGAACTATAAAGAACTGATTTTAATATTGACAT
Organism: Vandiemenella viatica; assembly: GCA_031002005.1. NCBI lineage: Eukaryota > Metazoa > Arthropoda > Insecta > Orthoptera > Morabidae > Vandiemenella > Vandiemenella viatica. Next base: position 222,313,894 of record JARYHS010011408.1, on the reverse strand, counting down.
GTAAGGACATGCCTGTGCATTTTTCGCAGTAGTTAAACCAAGCTTTTCCTAATAGTAATAACTGTAAAGTTCCTAATATGACTCCATTGCTTCTGACCTTCCATAAATCAGGCGTGATTTTTCAGGGCGAGGCCAGTGCCGGCGCTAGGAATTTCAGTTTTTTTTTTTTTTTTTTTTTTTTTTTTTAAGTTCTACAAACTAGCCGGGTGACAATGGGCGGATTCTTGGAGAACGAAAGATTATTCACAGTTGTCCAGTTGATGATATTTTAAAGTATAGTTTGAATAATTTTGGTTTTGGTGAGAAGGTGCGAGAGTCTAAATTTTCAAGGATTACGTGAAACTAATAAAATACAACGTATAACAGACTCTATACAGTTATTTCACGAGAGAACTGTCGGCGGAACAATACTGAACGCTACCTGCGGCTTCGCGAGTGACCGACACTCGACAAAGAAAGTTCCAGGAAGCCCGTAACCAAGATTACTCCTTTCGATGAAGTAGCCGTTAGCAACGTCCAGGCTATAGTAAATTCTGGAAATGCCTGATCTCAAGCCATCTCAGCTTCGGGAATGTCGATAACGATTCTACTGGACCAATTACTGACAGATGTTTAATTACTGTCAATAATAGTAATTATTTGACAGTAAATGTTTAGAACTTGCATAGAAAATAACAAATCCCTTAATATTATCAAAATTCTTCAAAATACCTTTCAGTGCAGTCGAAATAATACCTCTTCGTTGCAAGTAGGTATGAGTGTTGGAAGACTTCATTAAATATCTTTGAACATCGGAGAAATTTTGAAGATTTTTTTCCCGTCGAAGTTAATAGTTGGTTTGACAAAGGTCTTCCGGTATCTGTTCTATGTATGGAATAATATAAGACAGGTTTCCTCCCATTTTTCTTTCATTTTGTATCCTCATTAAATGCACAATCGCATGTTATTTTCTTCATTTATACCATGAATGATACCTTTGTTAGATGTTTTCATGATTTAAAATTTGTTAGAAAAAATATTTCTGCTGCCTTTTCTACTTGGTTTTATATATATTTCGCTGTTAAAGAGCAGAGAGGAAACTACAGTTATTTTGCATTTTAGCGATACTTTGAAGATTGTTTTCTTCGTAACTTCATAGATTTTGTAAACAAACACCAGTGAACATAGCAACTTCAACACAAGGAATTAAACTAAATATTTTTGCCCTACGCCGACAAAAGATAATTCCATTTCCTTCCAGTGTCTCCTGGTCTTATGAAATGGTGTGAGAAGGATTTATGTGGATGTTTTACGTTTTGCATGTTCATTAGATGATCCATTCTTTTAATAAAATTCTTCTCTCATATGCGTGTTTCAATCTTCTCTAATATCTTCATCTTTTATGCGGTCTGTTTAATACGACACTTATAAATGTTAGAAAAGCATTCTGTTTTCTGTATTCTATTTGCATTTACTCGTTGTGCAATTCAGATATAACTACAAAAAGCCAAGATGGGACTAATGGTTTTGTATAATTTTAGTCCTTTCTCTGATTCTGATGTTTCTTTTCTTCATCCTGTTGGTATGCATTATCGCAACCTAAATACTGTAAATTTGTTTTAGCAAAAACAGTTGAGGACTCTGTCTCGAAAACGTTAGATCGTCTTATTAATGTTAGTAGAAATCATACTCTTTGGTCTTAGTTTTTCAATTCAATCAAAAAATCGTCAGTATATTAATAGTAAACAAAGTTTAAATGTTGATATAAGGTGGTGCAACAATTTGGTTAAGACGCATATTTTGTTCTTTTTAGCTGACTCTTGACACTTCTGTCTAAATTAATGCGGAAGTGAAAATATGAGTTTGAGTTGTCAAGAAATGTTATTGGCCCAGCTGCACTGAACACTCGTTTGAGTCAACACGTGTTTCCTAATCGCCGATCTTGGTTAGCTTGCCTTTGGTAGTCAGGAGCACACTTCACATGCCATCTCGAGCTATATCGGGCTGCGAAGAAGGAAAGGTAGGCTACAGTTAACTTGAGTCTATATACACTGACTTTGTGAATAATACGGGTTGGCTTCTTTGTGTACACGGGCTAACAAAGCAGCTGAGGCGGAGTGGCTGCGTGAAGGGGCCTCCTCGGCTAAAGTATCGATTGGTGCTCGCGCCAGGGACGCGAGGCCTGTTAGATTTGGTCAGTGTCGCGGGGTCCGTTGGCCACGGGACGTGACTGTACCGCGGACCCGCGGCGGCGGCCGTGGGCAACGGCGGGGGGCGGAAGAGAGGGGAGGGGCTGTTCGGCGGCGCCACCACGGCGCGGCGGCCAGGCCTAGTGCAAAACCGGACACCTGGGACCCGGCGAACAATAAAACTCCACGCCTCCTTTGTTCTCGCATCCTCATGTCACGTACTCTCTATCTAGCACTAGCTGGCCTTGACTGGAAGTACATTTAAACACCATAAATGTTCTCTGTGGCCATTTTAAAGCAGGAAGCGATGTACGCACTGATGTCTCATTGAGATACATTAAAGTGCGGCTTTTGTGTGTCGTGATTACGTCAGCTAACAGAAACGTTATTAAAACTGTTAGACCACAGCCTGGATAACGTCTTTTCTCTTTACAGAAATGCAATGTGAGGCCAGAACGCTACCGCTTATCCATCACGCTCGGTGCAGCGAATATAATGATTGATCTGGCATTATAATCCCTTAACCCGACCTTCACGTCTGATACAACTTGCAAACATTTCTTGCACAACATGTGAAATAAGCCAAAACGCTTCCCTGCTTCGGATTATACGTTAAAATGTAGGTCGTCTCTAGGACTAACAACCCTACTTTGGAGCCGATTAAAGTCAAACGATGACTTAACGTGATTCTTGTTGGCCCAAAAAAACGTACGTACTTACGTACATACATACATACATACATACATACATACAAACAAATAATACTTCTGTCCCTATGATGCAAAGGATAGCACGTTTATAGACTCCAAATAACATTTCAGGTTTATTTTATTTGTGACATTCTTTCTTTTCTCGTATCTCTTAGTGAAAAGAGATCGACACGATATTGTTTATCAGAGAAATTTGTTCTTTGGATATATGTTTTTATTACTGTAAAAGTGTAAAAGACAGATACATTCAACTAACATATTTGGCGTGCATATACCCCCTTCCTCTACTACCCTTACGTAGTTAATACACATTCTTACTAGCAAGGTTTTTTTTATATAAGTTATATCCTTTATACTTTTATTTAGTACGACGTAATATGCGAAATTAAATGGAAAGAAACGATGGAGCATGCTGCTAAAGGATACCTAAAGAGCTAAGAAAACGAAAAGAACTGAATGAGAGAAACATAGTCTTGTAGTTTTTACGAGTATCTTGAAGACAGACATCGTTAAAAAGCAACAGCCTGCTATCTGAACTATGTAAAGTAAATAATGACAAGGATCTCCCGGGTGTGCTGTCATTACACCTGCAGCGAATGTTTCTTCCTTACTGTTTTACACCTCGTCGACGTGTAGGTCATAGAGACGGAAAGGACGGGGGACAAGGAACAGGAAGGAATTTGGCCATGATATTTTGAAAGACCGATCCTGGCATTCTTCTGGAGTGATTTCGGGGAACCAAGGAGAACCGAAACATGGATGACCGAACGCTGATACGAACCTGCATCTTTCCGAATGCAAGGATGTGCGTTACCGTTTATCTTTCAAGCTCGATGCAGTGAATGTACACACTTTATCATTATTCTTGGCTGCCACTGAAAAATTCTATCACTCTTATCTTGCACAATCTTACATTAATGTCATCCCAGGAAACAGTATCGCAATACTGACAAGCCAGTATTACGTTACTGTTTCTTAGGATGACATTGATGTAGGATTGTGCAAAATAAGAGTGATAGAATTTTCCCGGCCAAGAATAATGATAAAGTGTGTACATTATAAGCAATCCCATTGTCCATTCCCCCTACCCACACACTGCTTTGGGTCTGATTCTCGAAAACAAACTGGCTGTACTGTTTTTTAGTTCTGTAGCCATCGATGCTGAGAAAGAAGTGGGTGTTAATTAGTTTGATACATATTACTAAAAATGGTCTTCTTACCTGTTGACGCAAATGTAGATTCCACCTATGCAGAGATGTGGCAAGGCATAGAATTATTCACGAAGAGAAGTCAGAAAGCCTGTTGGAGAATATCTTGCCACTTTCGAGATGTGCTTTGCCTGTTTCCCGGACAGTTTGTCCTAATAGTTAAGTGTCTTACTGTATCCACCAATCAAGGGTCTTGCCCTAGTAATCAGCATGATTGATACGCTGAACGATTCCTCTACAAGACTAGCAGCCCCTCTTAGATGTATCTCGCTTACAAATTTTCCTCTCATGATGCAAACACAGCCAATTCATGAGCAATAATAAAACGTTCACGCCTCTGGAATGCCGGTAAGTAATCATCATATTGTTATAGCATGTTATCTGTATCGAAACGCACTAATTCCTTGGCAGTTATTATGATTCGAAACCCTATAGCTAAATTTCTGACAGCTCGCTCTTTTCTTTCTGATTGCAAAAGTAATTTTATCTGCCGAAAATTTGACTGATATAAAGCATCTCCGTTACCAACGATAGAAGAAAATCGCTGATAGATAGTTTGAAATCAAAACATTTGACACGATTAAACTTAATAATTCCAGTACACACGTCTTAATATTGATCGTCTCAAATACTTTACCTAGCGAAGAGCTGCTGGTAGTTTATTCTCACAGGGAGAGATAGTAATTGAAGTTTTAGTGTATCGCTAAACCGGTGGGATGTATACGTGACAAGTGGCGCTGCGCTCCCCTACACACGATATTAACGTGCGCTGTGGCTGTCGGCTTTAAAGGAGAGCCTTCCACCAGCAAGAGGCGAAAGTTTGACTTCTGTATGGAAGGAAACGCTTGGAGCGGCCACGTGTAACAGGTTGCGGTAGGTCGAGTCGGTTCAGGCTGCTTTGTTGTTTCATTGCATGGAATGAGAGGATTTTACGCTTCGTTTAATCCGACTTTAAGAAGAAAACATGGAAAAAGAAGTTTTAAATTGTAGGTATATTATTATCGCTGTTATGTTTAAATATATGCTCGAAGATATTACTTTACAGTTTGGTTCGGTAATAATCTTGCGTTGTTCAATAGTTATCAATCAGTATAATTTATTTACGTCCGAACGCCTTCTTTATACTCAGAGAGATTGTAAAATGTTTAATTCCATAGTTTCAGAGCGCAGTTATTGAAGCCGAATTTTTTTTTTTAAATTCGTATTGAAAGTTTTACCATCAAAGACAACCGCAATAGAGTTTAGGTTTTTTTTCGACGTGTATGAAAAATTTTATCGCTTGAAACTTATACTCCTTAATACGGATAACGAATAATAGACATAACTTTTAATCTAAAACACCCAATGCGGACTCGAACTGGCGACCTTTGCAACGAGGCCTGTGCAGTAGCCTTTACGCGGTGGGGGGGGGGGCATTGAGGTACATTTTTTAACAGAAGGCTCTGTAACATCCCCTAAGAGCACCAACAAGAGAAGATAATCCATAAAATTGACAGGTACTAAGCAAGGATGTTCATAAAACGAAGTTCTAGAACCACCCTATTCATTTGGCATCATCACTGGATTTTTTTTTTTAACTGAACTACCTAAGGTTTAGGTTTTTTGCTCCATCTATAAGAATTCGCCATCGAAAAAGTTAAATCATTACTACAGTTACAAAAAAAACAAAAAAACGAAAACGTTTATGAGCTTCCCCTCAGAACGTCAAATATATTAAGTCATGCTTCGTCATTTTAACAGGTGTCTGACACACTTGTTTGAGGCCAAACGTCCTTGCAACAGAGAGAGACAAGAAGGGAAAGGAAAAAAGAAAGGCTTCTGGACTTAAAAAGTTAACGAGGCACAAACGAAATACGTGAAGTCGACTCGTGACGATAAGGTAGGAAGAAATAGCTGTAGATACACGTACGCTCGTGCTGCATACATCACAGTGTAGTCACGTGATTTGTCGCAGTGCCCGAACTAGCTTGGGAGGGGAGCCACTGAGAGGGGGGGAGAGAGGGGGGCGTAGAGATATAAATGGAATATACGTCGCATTGTGGGGGCCATCAGCTGATCGCCTACGGCCGCTGACCTTCGTTCCAGACCGCTTACACGCGCTTCGCTCGATGTTTATTTGATAAAGGGATGCTGTTTAAACTTTCGCTTGGCGGTAGCGCAGCATCCTCTTTAACTTGGTTGATTCATGGCTCTATTTTATGAATGTTAGAGAGAGAGGCGAGTGAGAGGGGCGAGTAAAAGTTGGGGGTGGGGTCTTAGAGTGACGAGTGTGTAGCTCTGGCAATGACTGGGTTAATGGAGTGCCGTAAAACAGCTGCCGCACACATACGCGCCGTCCGGCGGTAGTTTAGTTTTAGCTCCGGCGTTAAATGTACTGCACATCGCATTTGTTAATCGGCGATGTGTTGCGGTAGGTTGAAGCTGAAGGAAAACAGCTGTTACTCGTGAAATAAGGTTTTTAGTAACGATGTGGCTGGAGTCCACGATTCCTTCGTATATTTGTTTACTATTTTTATTATCCCGGTTTACCTGTATAATCAAATATGTAATGAAATTGAAGAACTCAGTTGAAACTCCTCGTGTTTTACAACCGATTTCAGATCCGAATGTCAAAAACTGAAAATGTGGAACAATAATTGTAGATACTCAGTATTTTCGTGAAACACAACTGGTCGTAGCAAACTCACTACTTATTACCAATACAAGAAGTATTCTTTCGTGTAAACGTTCAAGATGTGCAGAAAATTTTTAGGCTAGCTTACGTTGCTGTCAAACAGTTATTCAGAACGAAACTTCGGGTTGTAAAGCATATCCTAGTAAGAATGTAGACTCTGACCACAATCTGATTCTGTTCAGAAGCATGAGGAAGTACCAAAGATCAAATAATTTGAAAATTGGCCTTGTAAAAGAACCTCACATTTAACACAAATTGCAAATCTTAGAGAAGCGTTGAAGAAGACGCAACTGAAGAAGATTACAGGGAATCAGAACAGGTGAAGGTAATTTTGGAATAATGAAACAAGTCGGCTAATAATACAAGGAAGCGGTAAAAATATTAAAAATGATTAATTAAAAAGGAGGCAGAAAAATACTCTAGATGAATTAGAAACGCAACAATAAAGATTTTTTAGAAATTGCAAGAAAGCCAAGAAAAGCATGGGGAAGTAGAGGAGGAAATGGTCAAACAGGCTTTTTTTGGAGAACTTATAAGAAAAGTTGATTTGACGTCACAGATGTCAATGTAAAGCCTCTGTTTAGCACAGAAGAAACAGCAGACTGATAAACGGTAACATAAAGAGAATGTACTCGAATGACTGTAATTACTTCAACTACAGTGCGTTGGAAAGAAAGGAATGTACTGACATTGATGATGTAGAAGATTCCGTTTCAAGAACAGAATTTTACTGGGCATCATATAAGTGAGAAATTTCTACAGACTTTATAAAAATAGTTTTAGGGCTTTACAGTTCGTCGACATCGAGAGAGCCGATTGGGAACAAGGGACCGGAGGAAATTCGATTGTGACTTTTGATGGTGCTCTCCTCGCTTTCACCTGAAGAATTTAAAGCTTATAAAACCGAAGCCCGAATGGCCATACCGGTGATCGAACTCGAATGCCAGGACCTTGCATTAACTGCTCACACGCCTGGATTTGTTAGAGGGAATTTACATCATTCAGAATGATAGCAGAAAAGTGCGAAACAGGATAGGTCTGGTAGATATTCATAAACTTATAGTCTTCATTTTTTCAATCTCTCGTCGCTGTTATTTTCTAACGTTTCCTATTTATTACATTTGTATATATCAGCAGAGTTTCAATTCTCAGTATTTTATACTTCCTCTACTGATCTATAATTTCAATCTGTTCCGTTCTTCTTCAGGCGAATGGTTTTCCTTACCGCAAGTCTATACAAAATTTCACATTTAAAACGTTGATCCATATAACTCTAACGGTTCCACCATGCGAAACTATACATGGTGGTGTTATCAGCAAGCTACCAAACATAAAATTTCACGAAAATTTGCTGACCGTTACTGCACGAGCAAGAAATAGACTATACTTCAAACCGAAAACTTTTAGACCATCCTCGTATATACATCACATAGAAGGAATGGTATAAGTCACTGCAAAATCTGAGAATTTGGAGAACAGTGGAACCAAAATAAGGAATTAAGATTGCACGTAGGCCCACAGCGAACAGGTCAGTATTGCGCCAGACGTGCAGAACCGTCAAGCGAAGTGGAAATGTGCAGTCAAGTTCCAGTATACACGATCGACGTCAAAGGGCGAAATATCAGCGTGTGAGTGAGTTCTAACGCGACAAAATGGTTAATCTCTGGTAAACGGATTTGTCTTACCGCAACATTGCGACTTGTACAGGGGACGTTGCTGCGACAGTGACGCGTGTTGGAACCAGTACACAGCAACCAGCAAGTATTGGATCACACAATGTGACAATAGCACGGGATGACCGCTATTTTGTCCTCATGGCCGTAACCGACAGAACAGCTTCGTCCACAGTGTTGGATAGACGTTGGAGCATTGTAACGGGGAGTGGGCATGTCTGCGTCGATAGTTCGACGCCGTCTATTGAGGGCTGTACTTGTTGCAAGCATGCACTAGTTGACCATAAACCACCAATGCCTTAGACTGCAATGGGTAATGGTGAGCTGAGTGGTAAAATATATTGTTTTCAAATGAGTTCCGCTTCAAATTGTCCTACAGCGATAGCCACGTACTTGTTAGACGCTATCGCGGTGAACGAAATCGGATAGACTACATTGTAGAGCACCATAACGCACAAATGCCAAGTGTAATAGTTTGAGACGCCATTGGTTATAACATGCAATCTTGCCTTATATGTACTGAGGGCAATCTGAACAGCAACCGCTACATCAGGTAGGTTTTAGAACCAGAGACACTGCCTCTTCTGCAGGTACATATGCTATATTTCATAGGACAATTTCTGGTCTCACATGGCGAGGAATATGCAAGCGTTCTTCGAAGAACGACGGGAACCACTGCTTCCCTGGCCTTAACGTTCGCCTGACCTGTCGCCATCGAACATGTCTGGGATATGGTTGGTCGGCAACTGGTGCGCCTGCAACCTCTGCTTATTCATTACGGACGCGCCTACAAACCGCGTGAAAGGTGACCCCCGGCAGCAAGGCTTTGATTGCAGCACTTGGCTGCTTTACACCGCACTGAATTCTCCCCGTCAGAGTGTATGTACAGTTCTATAATTCTAATCATTTGTATATTATTATGTCTCTAATTTGTGGAATCAATTTCATTGTAATCACATGTCTCCCTCTTGGTATAGCAATTTTCACAAAAAGTAATGTACAACATATGCGTGAGTGGTGCTTCGTATTGTTCCAAGCTAGGGCGACTTTGAAGCTGGTAGCAACTTTCCGACAAAATATGCCGGCTGCGTGGGCGGCCTGGGCACGTAGGCGGCTGGGCAGAGCGGCTCAATCGACAGGAAAAGGGAGGAGCTGCGCTGCCTCTGTCATTCCCCTCATTAAGGACGGGGACGCCACGCCGCGCAGCGAGGTACGAAAAGGGAAGAAAAAAGGGCGTCGGGCGTTATAAATACGGCTGGCGGAACCGGTCGCGGCGCCAAGGCAGCCCCGCCGAACATGTGCGGGTTATCAACCTGACCGGCAACCAGCCTCCTACTTTAAAGACTACCTCAAACACGATTTAATAAGTTGTAAATAAGTGTACATTTCAACGTCTTGATGAGAGATAAAACTCGTACGGCAGTTAAAAAGTAAAAAAGAACAGTTGCTTTGGCGTTTTTTACTATCAATTAATCCTCCTGGTAGCTTGAATTGGACATCAGCGGAGATTCGTTTTTTTTCGTAGTCTTTTATTGTTGTATAGGTTAAGTAATTAAGATTTCTTTCGTAGAGGCACACTTTATTCAGTCACGTCACAAGTCTGTAACTTTCTGTCTCTTTATAATGCACATTTTGTAGCCATACATTGCAGATACACGACCATGGTTTGGATTTCATTTCTTTGTCCAAAGCACAGTGATTTTCAATCGCTTTACGTATCTTTCCACAGATTATTTAGAACGATGACAGGTTTTCTTTTATAAATTTGTTTTCGTTAAACTACCACTCGGTATTTAAAAAATATTCTTTAATGATTTTTTTGTTGTATTTTATGATACAATTTCCACACAAGATTTTTTTTGGGTGGTATTTTCGGTGCATAAAAGGCAAATATAATCGTAATCAAAATTCATAAGATTCGAGTTTACTGAGTGCCTTTTCCATGTTGTTTTCTATTCTTCCGTACATAACTATAGTTGGTAATTTTGAAGCATTTGATGTCATGTAATGGATGATGATTTTAAATTTATTGGGTTGTACTTATTTCTGAACTGTGAAGATAACACTTTTATCATTAGAACTTTTGGGATATTTCGTGTTTCGTAAGTTTTTGCGATCAAACTGAATGATCATTTAATATCGCCTTCCTCAAGATTTTTCAGCAGTTATAAGCGAATATCGTCTGTCATTATTGCTCTGTTTAAATTGAAATATTTCAAATCCACATCACCGGACTTTAATCGATGAGCGGTTTAGGTTCTGTACCGCCACTCGTGAGGAAGCGAGTTCGATCCCTCGTCCTATCATTCAGATTTCGGTTTTCTGTCGTTTCCCGAAATCACTCCAGGCAAATGCCGGGATGACGCCTATAAAAGGCCATAGCCAAATTCCTGCTTGTTTCTTTCCCACAATACTCTCACAGAGCCATAAAATCAAATTAGAATCCTTACACAATCCATATCAGCATCTTCTTGTTTTCTCAGCACTCTACAGTTCAAGTTGTTGCCATCATGCAATTCTCTTCTTTTTCTACTGTACGTCAGGTACTTTCTCTCAGTAAATTTAAACTGGAGTGTTTTTCCCTTCACTTCTCCAGTGATGGAAATTTACGTGTTCGTTGTCTTGTGTGAATAGCTATGATATGAGTATGTTCAGTGAACTGTGGTGTGAATGAATAAAAATGGAAGAAGCGAGAAAGTGAAACGCGGTGCCGGACAATTCAGCCCTACTCTTCCGAAAGACTCAAGATCAATATGGAAACCACACTGCGTGGTGGTGAAGAACAGATTAATGCTTATCTTATTCGGTGCAGATTATGTCCAGCGAATTTCACAGCAGAAGATCTGGTTCAAGCGACACTAAATGTGCATCAGATGTCAGTATTTTACCGGGCAGCAATTTTAATTGTGTTCTCTTTCTTATTTATAGTTCTCTCTTTTTTATATATAGATATTTGCTAATGTTAGCTGAATAAATAAATCTTTGTATTTGGATTCTCTAACCTACCAGCGTTATTAAAACATCAGAGATTCCACACTTTCTGGGGACTCCTTTCTGTGCAGTCAATCTCTATTAGCTATATTTGTTGGTAAAAAGACAAAGCTATCATTATGTGATATCAGAATGTCACATTACTTCCGTATACCTTTTCGGTATATAACATTGTAGTTTCCCATTTCTTTCAATACATATTTTTTTATCTGCCTTTTGGATTGTTTCCAAACCAAAGGGAGACAGGATGCCCAAAGCCATTACCCCGGATAGCCATTATGGAAACTTACTGTATCCTTTAATGCAGAGACCGACATTTGGTTGGACTAGGCTAATATACTGAATTTTCACACAGTCACATCTACAATAATTGCAGACTTGAGGATCAACTAATCGATAGACGTACCGGTAATGAAATTTCTGCACGCCTTTCTTGCACAATATTCTTACTCTTATAAATGGGCTTAAGATAAAAATTTAATCAGCTGTTTTTACATCTTAAAATTCACGTTTTCAACACATAAATGATTACAGTTGTATCTTAGCCTAATTATTTGTTTGGCGTACAGAACACTATGATCTACAATCTCCATATTTCCTTCGTGTTCGTATGTTCAAAATCACTGTCTGCGTTGCAGCATATAATTTTTATAGCTTAAGGCGCTTGAATGGGCTACGGAAGATCCTCGTTTCGGATCCCGGTATCAGTTGGAATTTTTAAGGATCTTAAACTGACGTTCATTTCTCGCAAAGCTCTGCTTTGTTAACGTGAAGATGGTAGGATGCTCCGTGATTCGAATTTCACGATAAATTGTAGGTCTTCGTTGTCTGGTGGGATTACCGGGTTTGGTCAGTCGGCTGCGATAGAGGCGCATTACAAAGCCAGGTAGCTACCCTGCCACTAGGTCTTTGAGATCACACGAAATTATTATTTATAGCTTGTAAATATGAAGCTGCTCGTGTACTGTGCGATTACAGAAACTGCAGGAATGATATTTACAATTTGGTTTCAAACGTACTCTAAAACTTTATACTTACTACATTGTTTTGTACCATTTACTTACTACGGGAAGTTGACTGTCTTCTGAAATGTAAAGAACGTTGTTCATAATTCAAAATTCACATGTGAATCAAACCGATTGTTATTTTATTCTTTGATAGATTTACTTTTTGTTCCTTACTCAACAAAAAGCAACTGCACAGCTTAGTTTAGTATTGTTTGTAAGTATTGTATATTTTTTCGTGAATTTGGAAGTTACTACCAGTTAGCTGTTTGATTTGGAAACAAATCTAAACAAATTTTGCAATCTGAACATGTTGCCAGTAAGTTCATAACTGCTTTAATTTTTTTATTTAAGCGTTGTAATCACTGCATAAAACCTCACATAACCTTCAAGCAGACCAAATAGCAAGTCGACTTGCCAACATGTCTAGAGTGAGCGCCGATAAAGATCGTACTCAGGAAGTGAAAAAACAATTGTTCCATCTAAAAAGATTGTACTCTGCCCCTAAAAACCTCTCATCCCCTGTCACCGATATAGAGGTGGCAAGGGCCATCAAACAAATGAAGAATGGGAAGGCTCCAGGTTTTGATGAAGTTCACCCAGAGTTCCTCACACACTGTGGAAAACATACCAAAAAATGGTTGACCTGCGTCTTTACTAACATACTACAGACAAGTGACATTCCTGCAAAGTTTCAACGGGCAAAGATCATAGCCATTCTGAAGCCTGGAAAAAAACCCTGAAGTTCCAGAGAATTTTAGACCTATTTCACTGCTAAGTACTACTTACAAGCTATTTGAAAGGATCATTTACAATAGAATCAGTCCAATTATTTTCGCAAACCTCCCAGTTGAACAGGCAGGTTTTAGACCTGCAAGATACTGCGAGTATCAGGTCCTGGCCTTGGCAACTCACATAGAAGTAGGATTCGAGAGACCATTGAAGACTGGTGCTGTATTTTGTTGACCTTACCGCAGCCTACGATACAGTGTGGCGAGAGGGCGTGGTATACAAACTGCTGAACATTTTGAAGTACAAAAAAATCACTTGTCTGATCAATACCATGCTAGCTAACCGAACTTTCCAGGTTGTCTCAGACAGTAAGATAAGCAAAGTAAGAAGGGTGAATAATGGTCTGCCTCAAGGTTCAGTTCTTGCCACCACTTCTTTTTAATGTTTATATTTCCGACATTCCTCAAACAGAATCCAGACAGTTCTCTTATGCTGACGATCTGGCAGTAGTACAACAATCTGATAACATTGAATTCATTTGTAATCTGATAACGTTCAGCAAATTGAAAATAGCTTAACAGCAGACCTCAAAACCCTGAGCAACTATTTTAGGAAATGTCGTCTCGTACCCAGTTCCAGCAGGACGGAAACTAGCATCTTCCATCTTAACAATCCGGCGGCGAATCTCTCACTTGATGTTTTTCTTGATGGCACTCCCCTCCGACACAACCCCTTCCCCATGTATTTGGGAGTCGTAATGGATCGTACCTTGTCGTACAATAAACATCTAAACAACCTTGCAGCAAAACTAAGAACCAGGAATAATATTCTGCAGAAGTTAACTGGCACCTCCTGGGGAGCATCCACCTCCACACTTCGCACATCAGCACTGAGCCTTGAGTATTCTGCAGCTGAGTACTGCTCATCTGTCTGGATAAATAGCACCCACGTCAAAAAGATCGACACAGTTTTGAACCAGACAATGCGAATAATTAGCGGATGTATCAAGACCACTCCACTGTACTGGCTACCCGTTTTGTGTAACATCGAACCGCCTACAATAAGATGACACAATCTCCTAATTGCCCAGTATAATAAGATCTGTCATAACTTGGATCTGCCCATCCAAGACGACATGGATAATCAGTTTGAGAGACTTAAATCAAGAAATCCAAGCGTAAAAACTGTAAAACAGATTATATCTGATAATTTTAATGGGAGAGAAGCTTGGAAATTGGAGTGGATAGCCTCAGCCCCACCAGAATGGCACTCCCTGTTTGACAGTCAACAGGCACTAAAGGGACTCGACCTTCCTCGCAAGACCTGGGCAGCTCTTAACAGAGTTAGGTCTGGTCATGGCAGATCTGCTTCATCTTTGTGCACATGGGGAATGAGAGATTCAACGAGATGCGATTGTGGTGAGGAAACGCAAACCATCCGTCACGTGATATTTGACTGCCCACTTCGAGCCTTCAGGGGATCACCGATAGATTTTATTAATAAATCAAATGAAGCTTTAGATTGGCTTCACCATGTTAATTTTAAATTTTAATTGTAATTTAATCTTAAATTGTATTATTTTGTGCAATGGCCATAAGCTAAATAAATAAATCACTGCATAAGAATATAAGTTAGTTATGTCGAATATTTTCATTAAAACGAGATCTTAGAAGGACGGGTGTACCTAAATTGAAGAAAATAATAATGACTGCATAAGAAGAACATGAACACAGTCATCAGTTCGAGTAGATTTTGATCTCATTTATAAAAAATTGTCTGTCAATAATGTTCAGACTCGTCCCCGATATCCTGAAAGAATTTAGGAATCATAACTATCTGGTATTTGTTTTATTTAAAAAGTGGCATTTGGAAAGAGACTCAAGAAATTTTGTAAAGTCAAGTCAGTAAACCGGTTCTTTTCCTTAATCTCCAAATCAATTCGAAAATGTTGCTTCATATATTTACTTTTTACTATTACATTATTTCTTATTCAAATTCCATTTGTTTGACGCTATTGTCGTAAGTACAGTAGTCCTATAATTTATACAGTAATATACATTATTCTTTTTGTGTGCAACCCAGTGATTGATTCAGATCATCCGTAAGGAGCACTAAGCAATGCGCTGATTCAGTTTCTCCTTGTGTTAGATACCGTTGTAGATGTGTAAGTAGACTGAGTAATGGCTTTCGGAGAGGGAAGAGAGTGAAACAGGTTCCAGAACTTACGGCATATACTTGCGAAATCTCTTAGGGAGCTCCCATGCGACCAACCGATCATGATCAGCAGTATATTACTAACCCAGGCTTGTGACACACAGTCTGGTCATTTGGAGACTTTGTTCAGCTAAAAACTCGGCCGAGAAAATGTTTGCTATTCGTATTTCCAATAGACGTTTCTGGGAACATTTATACAATTCAGAAAACGTGATTCTTTAGTTGTAACTGTCGGATAACTTCAAATCCCAACCACTACACATTGGTAATTTTTAATTAAGATGGTTACAAGACTACTTGAGACTACCTAAATTCTTCTACACCGAAGATCTACAATTTAGAAAACCTGTCTACCAATGTTAAAACTTTCACGACCATTTTAATTTTATACGCCACAACATCCGAATGAGATGGTAGAATCTTCATTTTAGTCTACGGAGCGTTATGGGTGAGTGGTAACGCTCTGGCCTCGCATTCGGTAGTACGCGGAATCGAATCCCCGTCCGGCCATCTAAATTTGGGTTTTCTATGGTTTCCCAAGATCAATCCAGATGAATGCCGTATGGTTCCTTCAAAAAGCCATGGCCGAATTCCTTTCCGTTCCTTTCCCCTAATCCTTTCCCGCTCGTAATGACCTTGACGTCGATGAGGCGTAAATCCCGAAACAAAAAAAAGTCTACTTATAATCAGTCTGCATTACCTTGGAAATAATGGTGTGAATTACTCGTATATATTATGTTTTATGTCCCAGCCATTTATAGGTTTGGTGGCCACGGCGTGTGGGGCCATTTTTTGTAGGCGCCGAGTGTTCTGCAGTTATTAGCCTGGTCCGTGAGCAACGCCATCACCATTTCCGGTCTCCTGACTTACTACGTTCGCACTCTGTTTCTTGCTGCCTTTTTAAGTCTTTTGTTCACTACTGCTACATCTACGTCTATTCTGACCAATTTAATTCGAGACCTGTAGGTGTATAGAAGTACTGAATCACCCGCTTCTAAAAGCAAGAAATGAGAATATTGGTGGTTAATGACACGAATAGTTTAAAGAGCTGTAATTTATCACTGTGAAGCCTTACGTATTTCAAACAACTAACATCTATTTTCATTCAACACTCGGTTTGTTTTATTATGTCATGTGGAGATACTGAAAAGTCCAAATTGTTCGTGGTTTCTCTTGTTTTAGTAGGTTTTTTCCGTATTTCTCTCTGGTGGTTTGATTCAGCTATCATGATCTTATTTCTTTCGTCCAGATATTCGTTACAACCTGATTCATTAATTATTTGTTACATGCATTCAAATTTTTCATCTATACTTTGTGTCAACATAAAACTAAATTCTAAATGCCTCATATTTGTAAGAGTAGAAAATTCCTTCCGTTTCTTGCATCAAAGTCTGACATTATAAGGATCCTACTTTTGAACTAGAATGCCTAGTGCTAGTCGCATTTAGATATCCTGCTTGCGTCAGCCATCATTTATTCTGCTATATAAATAAGATAATTTTATTTCTTGTCCCTAAAGCTTTCCGCACGTACGTAGTTCAATATTTCTGTCGTCATTGCTATTGAACGTTTATGAAACTATCTTGGCTAAGTTTATGTTTAATCGTCCATTAATATTTTTTTTAAAGCTATTCAGTTTTTACCCCTTGATGTTTCCATCTCAACATACCCATTATAACATAAGCTCTTGTTTCTTTGTTAAACATGTTCTTGTCTTTGACTTCTTGCTCTAATCGTATCCCAGACTTTTCGCCCCACTTACAAATTAACCTATACGCCATGTCTTGAAATGTGTCAAACCTTCCTGTCTTGTATTTCTGATCGATTCTCCTTTCCTCACTCATCAATTTCCGAAACATGATCATTTCGTACTCCATTTGTTAATATCATCCTCCACATTTCACTTTTCTTTATTTCTGGTATTCCGAAAGTCAAGATACGCTTTCATAAATTCCTGTGCTCTACGATGTGTGATTTTTGATTTCTAACTCAAAGATTGTGCCTGCTGTTTGATCACGCGATTAATATATGCACGCAGCAATGACGTATAACAACCTTGAAGAGTTTCGTCACTAAGTTTCAAAGCTCTGTTTTCATTCTGTACTTTGTTACTCACGTTTCTGATACACTGATGCAGACATATCCCTACCATCCACATACACCAAAAAACATACACCCAATATCAAACACCAAACACTTCAAACCACATATAGAACGCAACCACAATATTTAAACACACACACAAGCGCACTCCTGCTATACACCACACAAACACACAGATATCCATCAGCAAATGTAATGCACACACACAAACGCTAATTCATCAAGACACTAACTCACTAAATAACCTACAGATCCTCACCAACAAACTCACACTCACCACTTACAGACAAAAAACACACTTACAACTCACAAGACACACAACACAACGTACATCCCACACACCAAACACAAATTCATCAGCATACGTGAATACGTAATGACATCATCACACAACCAGATACAAAGATATACTCATTAATGCACACGGATCCACACGAATTTATCATCTCGCTAGCCCACACAGACATCTCACCAACACCGGACTGTGTATTAAAGCATATTTAGAAATCATTTTAGAACTAGATTTAACTTATTTTCTACACTGTGAACACGAGTAGAAGTTAGTATGTATAAAATGTAAGTTTTCGTATGTGTTTCATAGTGTCAAATATTCTTCTCACACTAATCATTTGGTATCCAATCTTACAATTATATAATTCCAAAATTTGCTATTTGAAACTAAACCTGGACATAAGGAGTCATTTGATTACTTACAAAACCCTGTTATGCTGTACGGTTCATAAAAAAATCGACATTCTATATACTGATGTTTTGAAAATCATTATTTCTCAGCAAATTAACTGCTAGTGAGTGCGAAACAGTCGTAGGCGACGTTTGCTATCCGCATACATGTTTAAGCCAAAGGACGTGTAATTCTAATTTTCTTGCTCTCGTGAACTTTTCAATAGCTGTTACAACTTGATAGATAGACAGAAGAATTATACTACCATGATAAGAGCCTTGGAACTGTTTTGCTGTTATTACGAGATGAATCCACCAATTGTATGTGTCATTCACTGGGATGAACATTAGCGACAAAAACGTTGTGAAATAAACGTTCTTCGAGACTGAAGTACATTAATTTTAACACCCTCTCTTCACTGTCGGACTAATCAGTTCTGTATGTTGTAGTCTTTGTTCATCCCAATATTTTAACAGATCATGTAACCTTCATTAGAGGTAAGTATCATATAAGCCTGACAAATGATAGTAGTTATGAAAAATCCATATTTCGCTATTAAGCTCATTTACAATGTGTTATAATTACTTTTTTTCGTTAGGGAACAAATTCTAATACACGGTTAAGACGAATAAAATTAATCGCTAGAAGATAGTAACACATTCTCACTGCTTTTGATAATGTTAGGTGGGACAAGATGTTCAAAATTTTAAAGAAGTCGGGTCTAAAGTATCGAGACAGAAGAATACTTTACAAACTGTATAAGAATCAAGTGGCTGTCATAAAAGTAGAGAATCATGAGAGACAAGCATCAGTTAAGAAGGGTGTGAGACAAGGTTGTAGTCTATCCCCGTTAATATTTAACTTGAGTGTAGAGGAAGCAATAAAGTAAGTAAAAGAAAAATTTTCATGTGGTGTAAGTGTTCAGACCGAGCGTGGTGGGTGAGTGGTTAACGTTGTGGCCTCGCATTCTGGAGGACGCGGGTTCGAATCCCCGTCCGGGTATCCAGATTTGGGTTTTCCATGGTTTCTCCAAACCATTCCAGGCGAATGCCGGTATACTTCCTTCAAAAGGCCATGGCCGAGTTCCTTCCCATTCCTTGTCCCCAGTCCCATACAATCTCTAATGACCTTAGCCGTCGACGAGGCGTAAAATAAAAAGTAAAAAAAAAAAAAGTAAGTGTTCAGGGAGAAAAAATCAGTATGCTACGATTTGCTGATGACATTGTCTTGTTAGCAGAAAGGGCTGAGGATATTGAGAAATTACTGAATGGCATGAACAAAATACTGAAGGAAGATTTTGGACTGAATATAAATCAAAGCAAGACAAAAGTGATGAAATGTAGCAGAAATGATACCAATACTAGTAGACTAAATATAAAAATAGGATCGAATAAAATAGGAGAAGTAAGTGAATTCTGTTACATGGGAAGCAAAATTACAACCGATGGCCGAAGAAGGAATGATATTATAAGCAGAAAAACACTAGCAAAAAGAGCCTTAATGAAAAAGAGAAACCTTTTAGTTTCAAATATTGATCCAGGAATTAGAAAAAAAACTTTTTAAAAATCTATGTGTGGAGCACAGCACTTTACGATAGCGAGACATGGAACATGGACTTTAGGGATACCGAAAAGAAGGAAAATTGAAGCATTTGAAATGTGGTGCTACAGAAGAATGCTGAAAATTAAGTGGACAGACAATGTAAGAAATGAACGAGTTTTGGAAATTATGATTGAGAAAGAAATTTGCGGAAGAAACTTACAGAAAGAAGAGGCAGGCTGGTAGGTCATATTTTGAGACATTCTGGATTGCTTAATTTGCTGGTGTAGGGAACAGTCGAAGGTAAGAACTGTAGGGGAAGACAGAGATTAGAAAATATGAAGCAGGCAATTGAGGACGTGGGCTGTAAGGGATATGTAGAGATGAAGAGGTTAGCACAGGATAGGAAGGGATGGAGGATTGCATCAAGCCAGTCAAAAGACTGATGACAGCAATTAAAAAAAACTAGGTTAGATTGAAAACAAAGACATGTAAATCAACAGCTGAATTGTAGTAGGCAAAGACATAGGCATCGTATCTTGTAATTCAAAGACTTCTGTTATGATTTAGACACCAACTAAAGCAATGGTTGAACGCAGTTCATCGCATGCATGGTGTTAAGGGTTCCTTATCGGAGCGATTCCCGTTCCGCGCGCCATCGGATGCCATTCCTCATCTCCCGGGGGTTTCATTCTGAGCCTCGGTCCGAGTTTATTGTGCGCCCATAAAAGGCTCCTGCATTGACTGCTGCTCTAAAGAACTTTACAGTTCGCTAGGCGACAGCGCGACGCACTCCTGGTTGGCCTGCTACTCTGCTCGCGTTTAATCGTCTACTCGTACTTCACACTATTCGCGTTTAGTCTGTGATTGTTACAGATTAAACAACTTTCTCCAAGTATCCTAAGCCGATTACGTTGAAAATGAACCTAAAAATGATATAATATGAGGTCATTTTTTTGTTTTGGTTTTGTTTTTTAATAATTACTAATTTCATTTTGCAAAGGAACATGTGATCTTAAACAAACAAACATTAATTTCTATTGTTACTTTCTTTCTGAATGAAAGACGAATCCCTAATTTATTTGTCAGTCAATCACAGCTGCATATTTCTTTTTTCTGTCATCAGTCTCTCGATTGCTTTGATACAATCCTCCATCTCTATTATTATTACTCCATGATTCACTAAAAGTGTGTGGCGGAGGGTGCATTGCACCTATCCGAAAGGGTAATTGTTTGGAAGGGATATACGGGATATGGTAGGAGGTGCCTATGGGCTATTGTGAGGAAACCATTCTAGCATTCGCGTGGAGTGATCCGGAAAAAACCATGAAAATCCCAGATCAGGATGGCCGGAGAGCTTTATCGAAAGCTACTCCTGTCGGATTTTAAGTTTACTCGCCCGGTAAATCCTTTCTATTTCCATTCCCTAATCGCTCGTGGAAAAAATGAATACAGAAAAGAATCGGTTCTGGCCCTGATTTCTCTTATCTTATTTTCACGGTCATTCCGAGATACGAATGTTGCTGGTAGCAGTATTTGTTTGCTGTCTTTCCGAAATACGTCAGTCAAGAATTTTTCAATTAGCTTCTGTCGAGAGCAGGTCTTCCCGACCTAACTCCTTCAACATCGCACTTACCGCTTTCCCTACAACTATACATACATGTCACGAATCGGGCGGCTCTGTTTGGACCTTCTCTATAGTCTCCATTAATCCCTTTTGATGGGGACCCCATACCAGAACAACAATATTCTAAATGAGGACGCACTAGTAACTTATATGCAATCGATTTAACTTCCGGAGTGCATTGTTTTTAAATTACGACCTAGAAATCGGAGCATACGATTTGCTTTCCCAATTACATTCTCGATATGCTCTGCACTACATTATCTCTTCAACTCATCATAACCCTAACCCATGTCGCCAGTTGTTCTGATTTTTGTCTTCCTCTACAGTTCTCACCCACCCTGTCTCTTCTTTCTGTAAGACTCTTACGCAATCTTCTTTCCTCACCCATTATTTCTAAAACATGTTCATTTCGTACTTTATCTGTCCACTTAATATTCAGCATCCTTAAAGCACCAAATTTCAAATGCTTCAATTGTCCTTCTTTCCGGTATTGCTAAAGACGACGCTTCGCTATCATAAAGTGCTGTGTTCCACGTATAGAGTTTTAAAAAGTTCTTTCAGAATCCTATATCAATATTTGAAACTAAAAGAATTCTCTTTTTCAAGAAGGATCTTTTCGCTAGTGCTATTCTGCTTTTAATATCATTCTTGCTTCGACTATCACATGTTATTATATTTCCTGAGTAAGGGAATTAATTTACTGCTTCTATTGCATCCGATCTTATTTTTACTATTTAATATTGTTTAGAATTGCGCACTGTTTTAGCAGTTACTAGCCTAACACGATTTTAATTAAAAATCTGATTCAAAAATGGGGCCTTAGTGGAGGGTCGACGGAAATTTTGTATTAGGTGATCTTCTTGGGTAAAAACTATTTCATCGAAGAGAGCTCACATAAATATTTATGTGGTTCTGAAAAATTCTGCGTGATTGCTATTCGAACAGATAATGTTAAATCAGGGTGCGAGTTGCGAAGATACGTATTATCCGTGAATCACCCTTGAGAGGGAACTGTGCCGCGGGGCAGTTGTCATGTTGTTGCGGTAGTCCCAGTATGAATGAGGCTACGCTACACATAGTTGTAAACTCTCTCGTCTCCTCTGCCCGTAATTCGCTTGTGCCCCAGTTCGGGAGCTCAGTGTCACCTCCGAATAAAGTTGCGCTGCCGCTCAGGTATTCAGCGCCAGATGTGTTGTTGAATAAGGCAAACTGCAGGTTTCGGGTTCCTCTTACAGTTTACAACATCTTTTGCACCTGGAAATGTATCTTGTTTAATAAAACAAAATATATTGGTATCATTTCCTTCGCCTAAGTGACAGTTTTAATTTCCCACTCAAACCGTCTCTGTCGTGGCCATCTAATATAACCCAGAAATCTTCTCTGGGGAAAAGATTGAACGTCCTAGTGTCTTCCACATGAATAACGCAACTTTGGTAAAATTGAGGGTCATACGAAATTTCCAAGGACACAGGCATTGTAACTGGTACTTTATGACCTCCCGTCATGCATCTTAATCATTAAACCACCACACTCGGTCTCGTATGGTAAATTATTTACAGACGGGATAACTGAGGATTGACGCAGCGTACATAACGGAACTGTTTGTCTTTCTGTGTATAAGGTATATTGGCTACCGGCAAGATGTTCAATGTATCCTGCTGAATAACTCGTTACTGAAACATTATGTTGCTGTATGATATCTGTTAACACTTGTTAAGGTGTCACACTATTCGCTGCCTTCAATGGACATAAAATGTGAAATGAAGAGCTATTTTAGTCCTGATGTTCGATGATGTCACGTACTGTTACAGTAAAAAGGTTTAATTTTTTCGGACCTTTACGGATTAGTCTTGTAGTAGATTGCGGCAAATTTCCATGGTAAACAGATTACAACGGCAGTGTGTGAAGGACTTCAAAGAGGACGAAAGAAGTCTTATAGTCTTCCATGGTGAATAGCTTTTAGTCAACAACTAGAAGTCATTTTCAATTTGGCGTAGAAGATAGCTGAATTTGGTTTTTTCTGGTGGTTGAAGGATTGGCCGCTGCCTTTCGGCCAGCGATTGTCCAGGGTACGCCCGATTGTGTTTCTCATGTTTGCAATAACTACAGCACAATCTACGTGGAGGCTCCTTCAGTGTACAAAGGTTTGTGCCTTCCACATGCGCAATCAGCAAGCAAGAAGACAGCTTAATGTAACATGGAGAGGGGAGAGACTACAACACTGCACAAATCCAAGTTATCTGGGAATAACGCTGAACCGAACCCTATCCTTTAAACAGCAATGTCAACAGCTAAAAGGGAAGGTAAGCACAAGGAATAACATTGTTCGTATACTCAGAGGAACAGCTTGGGGAGCGCAGCCTGAAGTGCTGCGTTCAACAGCCCTGCACTTTGTTTCTCGGCAGGAGAATATGCGGCACCAGTTTGGGAAGCATCTGCGTACACCAGGCAGGTAGACATAGCTCTAAATGAAACAGTGAGGATTGTGACCGGATGCCTCAGGCCTACACCCATAAAAAAAGATCTACCCCCTAGCTGGCATAGCCCCACCAGATATCAGACGAAGAGTAATAGGAGAGAAAGAAAGAATAAAACAAGTTTCTGACACTAGACACCAGATGCATGGCCAAGAACTTCCAGTACCTCGCCTGAAATCTAGGAACAGTTTTCTGAAGAAAAACAGCGCCTTTGGAGAATCAACCCTAGACTCGTCGTATGGAATCGTGGAGGGGCACTCTTGACCATCAGAAAAATTGCCCCACCGAAGAACTACCACAGGCGACAAATTAAAATATACCACATGGCGGACTCTGAACCGATTGAGATCTGGGTCTCCAAATGTAAATCTAATTTGGGGAAATGGGGGTATGAGGACTATGACAGATGTGACTGCGGGGAGGTACAAGATCATGAACACCTGCTCAGATGCGGCATCATGGGAACAGTCTGCTCAAACGAAGATCTCATTGAAGCAAATGACAAGACGATTAAAGCTGCTCAATTCTGGGAGAAGAGAATTTGAGGTAGTTTTTTCTGGACACGGAAAGTAAAGTAAATAAACAACTAGAAAGGAGCTGGAAATAATTAGAAACAGTGAAAAACAAACGTAAGTGATCCAATATCATTAGAAACGTGCATAACTGGTCTTAGAAGCAAACAGATATCTGGGCGTTACATGGTTTCGAAATGTAGCATAACTTTAGGTTCTTTCGTTGTAACACATTTATATTAGTCTTGCGTGTCTGTTGTATGGTGAAAATCTCGCAATCATTGTTTCACCAACTTCCGAATGTCTTGAAACTTTGTATGCATTCCAGTTCCCGGAGAAAATATTCAATAATTATAATTTTTAATTATTAACCAATCAATTAATGGTTATTGAGTAACTTTAATGCTTACTGGGCAACATATAATAAAATCGATTTCAAGGGGCAATACAGGCTACTAGCCGTGCTCAGCAAAGTGTTCGAGCGAGCACGATTGATGCGTATCGACACCCGTATCCAGGTTGCAGGCATCATCCCCGATCACCAATTGGAGTTCTGTCTAAGGCACTCCATCACGCAGAAGCTAATGCGTGTTGTGGAGACAGCGACGAAAGCTTTCAAAGAGAGAAATTACTGTTGTTTGGTGTTGCTAGACCGTCGCCCTAGCCTTCTACTCAATGTGGCACACAGGACTATACTTCAAGTTGTGCGAAGGAATCCTACGTGAAACTGATTCCCAGCTATCTGTCGGGGCGTACATTTTGCGTCAGGGTCGGCGAGGCCCTGTTGTTTACACACTCTACACAGCCGACATCCCAGCACCTGCGAATATGGAGACGGAACTGTACGTCGACGGTATGGCTTTCTTCACATCCAGCCGCAGTAGAGCCATCGCCATGAGATAATTGCAGGAAACTCTTCATCAGACGGAGGCTTGGGTAAGTAGATGGCTGACAAGCCTAAACCTCTTCAAAACTCAAGCAATTATGCCGACGCGACGCCTAGGATGGTGTGGACACCGCCCTACCATACCTGCAACTACAGATCAGAGGTGAAACTATTCCCCGGACACCAGAGGCTAGTTACCTCTGTGTCATAGTTGACTGCAAGTTCCACCTGGCCAGCTCGCATTGAGGAAATAAGGCAACTGGTAGGTATTCGGCTTCACGCCGCTTGCCCGATACTTAACCAGGAAAGCTCATTGGCACCATATCTAGGAATTGCCCCTTGACCAGGCCGGTAATTTAGTAGCTTTGCCCTGTCAATATGCACACTACTAATTGCTTTCTTGGAAGCTGCAGGTACTGGAGAGCAGAGAAGTTAAGTGTGCATTACATCTGTCCAACCGTTTCCTCACTGACGCAGTCCACATCGCGTCGGGGAATATCGAGGCTTCTGGGAAGATTCCATCAAGAGGCCAATAATTTCCACAATGCAACATATCACTCTGCCAGTCGACTGGTCACTTATTTCGGCCAGTATGAAACAGCCGCTGGCAAACACAAACAGGCCATTGGTGCTTCCGGAGTGATAAGAATTAATAACACGCCAACAAGGACCAACCGAAAGCTAAGTGATGTTAAATTTGAACAAACTGAGGATTTTCGATTTTGGATACATTCAAGAATGCTCTTGTGTCGAGAGCATCCCAAGGCTGGATAATTCGGCTAAACGTAAAGCTATTTCTGGGTCAGTCATTGCTAACTTGCTGTTGAGAATGCTGTACACGGTCTTGTTCGATACGTTCGTCACGTTGAACGAGTTTTTCGGTCGCTCTAGTTGTATAAGCGCGTTATTTTTTAAAAATATAAATATATGTTTATTAACTGTTTCTGCAAGAACAATAAGAAAAGGATACACGACATTGTTTTTAAAATTGAAAAGTATGTATGGTTGAGACTTTGTGAAATTCGACAACCGGAGCAATCGGCATATACAAAATTTTATAGATAGGTGCATTCTGTTCAGATAAGGCACCAAGGAAGAAGTTGAGTAATAGAGTTATTTAGTAAATTTGTCTTGGTCCTAACACCTTCATGTTATAAGATACTAAATTATGCTTTATAATAAACTAGGTTTTCACCACGACACCGTATGTGCGTACTTAGAATTTTGTTGACAGAATTGGAAGTTACGTAAAATGGGTCCCATAAAGCGCGGGAAAGGGATAATATGACGGGGAAGTCATCACTGTACCATTCTACCACTGAACTTGTCTCAAGAACGGAACCAATTTGCATCATGTTTTAAAACAGCTACAAACTATGGGTAGGGGTGGGTAGGGTTAACCATGGGAGACTAATAGTTAAAGGTCCGCTGGCAAATTTTTGTTGTCTGGTGCAGCGCAAATCTACATCTGTTCTATATTATAAATTGTGTCTGTACATGAAATTTATGAACAGGTCATGCACAAACTGACTGCGAGAGAAACAAAGCCTGAGCGACAAATATAATATTGCAGAGACTTACACATCTTATCCATCTGTCTGTCACCTTTCGGTTGGTTTTCAAAATTTATTGACAAAATAAATTAGTTATCCCAAAATAAGTATCCTATGTTCTTCCTAATGATACATAGTATTTCCTTGTCAATTTTCATCAAGATCGGTTCAGTCCTTTAGTCGTGGAAATGAAACAGACAGAGTTACTTTTTCATCTATATATATAAAGATGAATGTTTGTTTGTTTGTTCTTCATACAAGTCCACAGTGTTCATCCGATCTTGATGGAACTATGCACACTTATCCTTTGAAACAAGGAGAAAAATACTGTCTATATTTGGCTGAAAAATTATCTGTATAAATAATACATGTTGTCTTATAATTTCGAAAAAATACTGAACGGCGATAGACAGACGCGTTGGATGTGTAGGTCTCTCTATACTGCTATTCGATATAGCGGTCATGTAGCTCAGTGGTTAAAGCGCTTGTTTACTGATATTTGGATCGTGGTCTCCGGTTCAAATCTCCTTGGAGGCAAAGATTTGTAAAAATTGTTTTTGATCGTAAGTGTAACGCCTGGACCGTCGGTTATTTGGATTGAGTGTTAAACTGTGCGTATCACAAATTTAGGGGTGCAATGCGAGGCAAATCGTAGGTAGTCTTGCAATGCTGTAGGTTTACACTTTTTTTACGTTATTTTGATCTCTCAGGGGTGATTCGCAGTCAGTATGTATGTGATCTACAGTAATAATACTATAAATGCGGAAGTAAGTCTCTGTCATTTTGAAGGCTAAATGCCTATGCCGATATTGACGGATTTTGAGAAGAAAAACTGTAGGGAGGGCACAGGACATTTTTTTTTTCCGGTATGGTTTTACAGTTGTAATCACGAAATTTAGAGAAGTTATCAAATCGTGACACAAAGATGGATGTGTGTGTTAGTCTGTAATGTCACGTCGGTTGCTCAAGCTGTGCTTCTCGTGCATTATGTTAGTGTATAATTTGTTAGTAAATTTCGTTTAGAGAAAAATCGTATTATTTATTGTAGATGTAGATATTCTCTGTCTTATTACTTTGTGTCTGCTTAAATGTTTCAGGCACCAGTTTATTTTGCCTTCTTTTTTTTAAATGCCTTGCGGGCGTAAACTGGCTTAAGTTGTAGATCTAGCAGAGCACGAGCAGCTAAAGTTGTTGGAACCCAAGAATCGGATGCTCATGCTGAAGAAAGAAGAAAAGACCAGTCTGAAATAAACTTGCCCTTAGTTAGCACCCCCCCCCCTTTTTCCCACACCCCCTCACTTTCGTTTGTTTTTCTGTTTTTAAATTTGTTGGAAATTGATTCTCTTTAAGACACAGGTTCGACGGCAGAATGATATAGTGACGGCTTTCTTGTCATATTATGCCGACTCGGTGTTGTTTGGGACCAATCCTTCGTTACCAACAACTTTATATATTTAATTCTGGCAAAGGAATTCTTAATGCACGCGTACGAAGTCACGGGTATCAGCTAGTTTTATAATATTAGTGTAGACAGTACATTGAAATGCGAATTGCTTTGGAGAATAACAACAGATGCTTGTCAAATTCGGTTTCACACGTTGATCAGATAATGGAAAGGAAATATTGTAGTTAATGATGAGTTGTATATTGCAGAGTAGTTACGATATGTAAACCGGAAGAAATGACGCTATGATGTGTGGTCACCCATGTAGTGAACAGTTTGCTGAAGACACTGCTTGTATTTGTCGGGACAGTGTCGAACGTTATTCTGGTTGTTCATTTGCGAGCAGAGCGCAGCGCCGTTCGATTTCTGGAGGGATTTCATTAAAATTCGACGTCGGCCGTGGCGCCGGTCGGCAGCTGGCGGCTGTTCTTTACGCCCGCGCCCGCGGCGGCTGCGTCGCAGCTTGTCCGTTAGCCGCCCGCCTGGCCGGCTGCCGGCCGTTCTCCTCCTCCTCCTTCTCCTCTCCTCTCCTCTCGTCCGTCCGTTCGCTCCTCCGTCCGCTCCGCTATCAGCTCGCGGCGCGGCGCGGCTCGGCGAGGCGAGGCGCGGCGCGGCGCTCCGTGGGCCAGCGGCGGCAGCGCCAGGCGTCGGCCAGTCGCGTTCCCAGCCCAGCCCCAGCTGTATGCTCGCTGCCACACGCAAACTGACCTGTCTCAGACAAAGCCGTGTCAACTGTCCAACACTCTATACTGCCAATCAAAGAAATGAAAGTTCACGAATTTAGAGCACCCGTTCATGAGAAACAAACTATCAAAGAACAAAAAAATACACGCATGTCCTAGCTGAGAACAATAAAACCCATAATAGCATGCTTATAAATGGGAATCACTATACAGATATGTAAAGAGAGTGTAACTTGAAATACTACACCTCAACTGACAGATACTCTTCTTTTAATATTGGTCCTGATAAGAATAATCCGCTCATAGAAGAATCTGATTTACCACTTTTACCACTTTTGCATATATGAAACTACCAGAAAAATAAATAGGAAATCAAGGTGGCGTCTATAAATTACGTGAGGTGAAATAGGGAAAAAGGGGGGGAGGGGGGTCCAACGAAATCTCACCAAGGGGGAAGGGGGAGGGAGGTCAACGGAAATCTCACGTGAGGTTTTGGTAATTATTGTAAAAAAAATAAGGTCTACAAAACAACGCGAAAGTCGATTTTATGGGGGTTTTTTCGTCGAGATGGAAGGGTGAGACCTAAAAAAAAAAGGTTTCAAAAAGTTGCGAGAGTGATTTATAGGGGAGGGGGGGGGGGGGTGGACCAGTCTAAAAAAAAGATTGTTTGTGTCAAGTTATAATTCAAATAGTATGTCACCTCATTCAAAGCATCAGATGTAAGACTCGTCGTCCCAAATTTAACTTCCACATTTGTATTCAAAAGCTTTAAACTCGTAGGAAGGACCTGGTTCGTAGTTTTGTCACCACGAAAATCTATACAAATTAATTTCGTACCAAATTTTACTTGTACTCGGAAGGTTAATGATCGTCATGTCTGATAAACTTTTGTTCCGTAAAATTATTCCGTTAATAATGATTTCAGTAATTTTGTGTCATGAAATAGTGGTTACTAATGCGAATAAGGTCTCAAAACTTCGTGTTTAACTTCGAAATGTGTATTGGTCAACTTTCTTTAGAAGCAAATTTATTTTTCTTTTGACAGTCAACTTGTTTATCACTGGAGATTAGAATTAGGAGTAAAAGAACTTTTCAGGTCATACCCGATTAAAGAAAGATTTAGAATTAATTTAAATGTCAATGGAGCACATGTCCCGATGGAAACTTTCATACATACTTATTTCGATCCTACTACTGTTGCTGTTTACAATTTCAATTTTAAATTCCTTCAGTGTTTCTGCTAAGTTGTTCAATACCTCCTTTGACAGTTTATTCCAGTTCCTGACTACCTTACCTGCAAAAGAAAACTTTCCCGTTCCTGCTTCCTTGTTACTGCGGTTCAATGTAATGGTTTATAACTACCCTCATAACTCATTGAAATGATCTTATTCAGCTCCTGACGATAACTTATTTTTCTCTTTTTGATTCTGTATCGTATGAAGTTTGATTTTTTTTTTTAACTGCTTTACGTCTCTCAACAGCGAGGTCTTTAGAGACGGGAAAGGATGGGGGCAAGGAATGGGAAGGAATTCGGCCATGGCCTTTTGAAGGAAGCATCCCGGCATTTGCCTGGAGTGATTTGGGAAACCATGGAAAACCCAAATCTGGATGCCCGGACGGGGATTCGAACCGCCGTCCTCCCGAATGCGAGGCCAGAATGCTATCGGTTACACCACCACGCTCGGTATGAAGTTTGAACCTTATTGGGAATAGGGCAATAAAGTAAGATATTTTAATACAGCAGGATTTTGAATACTTCAAGAAATTTTCTCGGTGGCTTTAGATTACCTGCAGAGAGATGAGGTTTTGTACAGCAAAGTTGCAAGTGGAGTTATGTATTTAACTGGAGAAATCGCTGGGCTTTACACTTTTAGGAGCTACTGCCGAAAGGCATTACGATGAGTGCTTCGAAATGTTAACTGGTGAAGGTATTGTGATAAATTTCCAAAATCATGGAGCTATTTTTTTGAGAAGTTAGCAACAGAATGTTATTGCGCTAAACGCTTAGAGCAGTTATCTGGAGAAAGATATCACGCTGTGCGGTTGGAGGAGTAACCACTGATACGCGTTGCGTATTACAACTTTAAGCGACAACTGAAGAAAGGCGCTACACTTTGAGAATTTTTATTTTAACTGCTTAACGTCTCTTAACAGCGAGGTCTTTAGAGACGGAAAAGGATGGTGGGCAAGGTATGGGAAGGAATTCGGCCATGGCCTTTTGAAGGAAGCATCCCGGCATTTTCCTGGAGTGATTTGGGAAACCATGGAAAACACAAATCTGGATGCCCGGACGGGGATTCGAGCACTTTGAGAAGTTAACTGCACAATAGCATAGCCTTAAAGGCCATGAGGAGTTAACAGGGAAAGTTATTCCGCTATGCGCTTAGAGGAGTAACTGAAGAAAGACGCTGCGCACTACATCTTGAGACGATAACCGTAGAAAGTCCCTGCATTATACACTATGAATGATTAAATGGAGCTATACACGATGATAAACAGCTCTGGAGGGTCGCTATCCTATACGCTTTGAGAAATTAAGTGCCGAAGTGCATTGAACTATATGTTTTGGTGAATCAATGTGTAAGGTGCTGTGCTATGCAAATACTCATCAAACATATTTTATTATTATTATTATTTTAACTGTAGAGTTACGCCTCACCGATATCGTGGTCATTAGAGGCAGGAGAGGATTGGAGACAAGGAACGGAAAGGAACTCGGCCATGGCCTTTTGTAGTCACCATCCCGACATTCACCTGGAGATATTTTGAGAAACCATGAAAAACCGAAATGTAAATGACCGGAAGAGGATTCTAACCCATGTCCTCCCGAAAGCATGTCGGTAGTGTTACTCCTCACTCACGACGTAATTCATCATCAGTTATCATTCATATGTCTTTTATGTATTTACAGCTACAATATTTATTAAGATTCATAATAAAATAAATTGATTTATCTTACAGTTTATCCTCAGACTGAAGTGTGAACGACAGAAGTTTCTTTGTTTTAAAAGCCATGCGAATATTATCAGTCAATTTCAGTTATAAGAAACCAACCATTTCTCCGTACTATTGACATGCTTACTGACAAGTTCATTCGTGGAACTTTGGAATCAGTTCCCATTTCAGTTTCCATATGATTACACATCAGTATCAACAATGTAATACGTTTAAAACTTTGTTTGTGTAGTTGTGAGAACATAAAACTAAAAACTTTGCTGAAAAGCACTTGAATTCTGTTTGCAACTTGTACATAGGTTAGGAACAATTTTTCAGTGTAATTTCTTCATTAATGTCTTTTTACTTTGGCATTATCTTTGCTAGAACATAAATTGGTTATATCCGAAGACTGGCAACTCGCATTTGGCGACGGTGTTAGTGACGTGTTCGGAGCGCGCTACTCGTGTCACCC
This sequence comes from Vandiemenella viatica, assembly GCA_031002005.1. Taxonomy (NCBI): domain Eukaryota; kingdom Metazoa; phylum Arthropoda; class Insecta; order Orthoptera; family Morabidae; genus Vandiemenella; species Vandiemenella viatica. Next base: position 222,281,605 of record JARYHS010011408.1, on the reverse strand, counting down.
CTAGCTTCCTGTGAGCGGCCTGGCCAGCGGCTCGTGACGCAGACCGGCTTCATTATCTCGCTCGCCGTGCCCGGTCGCCCCCTCCCTCTCTCCTCCTCGTCCGCCCGGTTAGCCTCCCCCCCCTCCGCCGACCACCGTCCTGGCGCGCAACCCCCGCGGACGCGCGACTCGCGGGCGCCGCGACGCCGCGTCGGCTCGATAGATAGCACACGTGGCGGGCGCCAGTCCAGCCCGCCCGCCCGCCCGGCCTTCCTTTGTTCCCACCTACACCGCGGCGCTCAGCTAGCAGACGCAAACCCATCTTCATTATATGTCTGGTCGTAATCTCCGTCTTAAAACGCCGCGTCAACAGCGAGTCGAGCCTCGCACATTTACGATTCGGCTCCCTAATGACCCAACCGTATATATCGCATGTAGTAGGTCAAACACACAAAAATCAATGTCTGACACAATTTCAGGTTAGGTTGCGGACTCCACGATTCCCACGCCGCACCACGTTGCCGCGTGTGCTCCTAACGCCATCGCTCAGTTACAGTCAAATCCATATAAGCAAGCATCTTGTGTCTGAGAGGTATGAAACGGTATCACGTAAAAACTACCGCACTAATTTGGATGGTTTTTTTAGAGCTAATATGGTCCGGATCAAAATCTACTGAAACAGCTAATGACTTATATGCATCGAGGGATGGAGCAAAAAATGAAATTGTTTGTAGACGGAACAAATATGGCCACAGATAAATGTATCTGAGATGAGCACTTCTTCCGCGAAACACTGACAAAAGATCAGACTACTACATTTTTCATTATGTTTGACATTTTCACTGTGGTTATTCAGCTTTTCAGATTTCTAGAACGAAATGCATTAAATAAGGGAATACCTGAATCAAACGTAATAAGCATGATTAATATTTATATGTACTTGTGCAGATCTGACTTAATCTCTGGATCGTGTTTTTTGTCTTTGGTTAGTTACTTAATAAGTTTTGTGAAATGTGGTAAAAAAAAAAATCATAGCAGATTAACACTTCATAAAGCGTAATGGAACTGTGATATTTAAATTACGATATGTATCTTTGTGCTTAATATCTATATATTAAATTGTTCCATATCATGGTAGCTTTATAACCGTGGCGCCGCAATTTGTTGGTGGATTTTTATATAACTCGACGATACAAATCGATAGTGAAGAATGTGACTTTTTGAGATCTCATTCATTTCTCGTGATATCAAATATTAAAAATTAATTCCAAGATTGCTTTGGCAACGTTTTTCTGGTCTAGGCCGCAATTCAACCTAACCCCAACAGCTAGGAAGAAAACAAATTACCCATTTTGCATGTCCAGCATGTAGTTCCTTGTGCCTTCAGCAAATTTTCTCTCTATTAGTCTCTCTTTTTTGTCCATGCCTCATTTCAACCTAACCAACTAATTTTTTAGATACGATATCTCTAGAACTAAGTGACGTATCAGAAAATTTTATTTCTCACTTTCGATTTATCTCGTAGAGTTACATAAGAATCCATCATTAAATTGCGACGTCACGGTTATTGTAGAATCCCAAGTTAATCAACCCATTACTTCATAGATGGACTTTAAAAAATGTAATTAAATTGTGGATTTAATTTAAGATAAATATTAATATGTTCGTGCACTCACAATTGTTGCACCGAGAAACATGTTTTCTTTTTTCTATGAACCATGTATAAACTAGCTTAGCAATAGTAATTTTCGTTGCCACTATTTAACGTGGTGCCTGTGTAATGGCCCCTTGCTCTTTGTACCAGTAAATGATGAATTTGTCTGTATATTAAGTTTGAGATGCAGCCTCGATATTGTAAAACTTAAGGGCATCAAAGTAGGACATCCAAAATATTATGGCCTATGATTAAGTTATAGTGTCCAGGTTGCATTTCAACTTATTGGCAAATAATTTTTTCGTTTTTGCGTGTTTGTTATAATAAGAAAACGATACTATTTGCCATCTATAAATAGATATTATCTGTCCCCTTCAACTACACGGAATTATGTTTGTTTTTGCCACTCCATGACAATATTTGGTGTTAGGAAAAAAAAAAAAAATTCTACATACACCGATCCACGCGCGCCAAACAGTGGCCAAATGCTAGTTTGTTATAAACTAGACGAAAATCCGGCGTTGCCCGATATGGTTGAAGTTGATATGCCCAAACAGGAATTTTAATCGCACAATTAAAAACGTGTGTCAAATTTTTCACAGGCTTTCCAGAAAATAACAAAACTTTGTAGAAACTTTGACAGATATCCCATCCGAGCGAGGAAAGGGGAAGGTAGTTATCATTCTGAAGTTTAGATTACAGAAGATTTTGCAATTTTTAACCAACATATTTTTCGTGAATAAAATTCTACGAAGACGAGTGACAAAGACCATTAGGATGAGAAATATGAGGTAACATACTGTTTCCATGTCCGCATTGAAGAAGTCTCATTGTGATCCTACAGAAATGAGTCAAACATGATTTAAAAAAAAAAAAAACATACACATTTTCATTTCCTGCTTCGGCGGCATAATATACATAAGACATACGACAGAAGTCCGATCTTAGGCTTTCAAATTTCCTAATTCAGGATATAATGTTTGTTATTGTGAATGTCGTGTCAAAATCAATTCGATGGTTTTCAAATTATACCAGATTATTTGTTAAAATTTTTTGTTCATAACAGATTTAAATTTTTCGCGCCTGTGAATCAAATTTCATATCAATCGCTCCATTCACTGTATATATATTTGAAAGACTAACCCACGGTGTAGGCCAACATAATTAATTCTAAAGATGAATAAATGCAATGTTATTGGAGAAACTGGCACGTATATAATGCCGCACGTATATAGTGTCACGATCTGGAGCACTACCAAAAAGCTTCAGTTGAATAACTTGTCATATTACTAATTAAAGGCCCACCTAATTTTATTATTATTATTATTGTTTGGTGAATTATTGTATCATATTGCTTTGCGACATACAAGAGCAATATCGATTGCTACAGATCGGTATCGCTGGATTGATTGTAAAAATAGAATCTTTGCTAATGTATTCTAATAAGTTCCGTGATGTTCGCTGATATAGTGGGAACTTTTCCTATTGTACGGCTATAAAGTTTTTTTTATGTTCACAGCATGTTGAATTATAATTACATTGCGACGAGCTAAACTAATTCACAGTGCCGTGTCGACGAAACAAAAACTGTGGTTGGTGGAGAAACGAGTGTATTATCAAATATGTTGGACTATTGTTGCCACTATAAAGGGTGTTACAAAAAGGTACGGCCAAACTTTCAGGAAACATTCCTTAAACACAAACAAAGAAAATATGTTATGTGGACTTGTGTCCGGAAACGCTTACTTTCCATGTTAGATCTCATTGTATTACTTCTCTTCAAATCACATTAAACATGGAATGGAAACACACAGCAACAAAACGTACCAGCGTGACTTCAAACACTTTGTTACAGGAAATGTTCAAAATGTCCTCCGTTAGCGAGGATACATGCATCCACCCTTCGTCGCATGGAATCCCTGATGCACTGATGCAGCCCTGAAGAATGGCGTATTGTATCACAGCCGTCCACAATATGAGCTCTAACATGGAAAGTAAGCGTTTCCGGACACATTTCCACATAACATATTTTCTTTGTTTGTGTGTGAGGAATGTTTCCTGAAAGTTTGGTCGTACCTTTTTTTTAACACCCTGTATATAAAGTGATTAAAGAAAACTGTTTCTTTTACGTGCTGAACGGAAATTAATGTGACTAGTTGTCTCAATTTTGGCCAAAGGATTTGCAATCTTCGGATAATCATAATTGCTGGTGTTGTAATTGAACTTATTGGAAAATATCAGTCGGTGGTTGGACAGTTTCGTGTCTATCGGTTCATCAAAGTGTGTGGATAAAAATAATAAAAATATTTTTCATTCCAATAGCCATCTGACTGAGGCGACCTAAAGGTGGGGATCCACCAAGCGTGCAAAAGGCTTGCAAACGTTTGCGAACTCAGAATTTGTCCGGTGGAGACGAGAACAGCGCGCACGAACAAAGATTTGCGGGTGTTTGAAGGTGTTCCGGCCGATGTCGGTACATCAAAGGAATTCGTTGTTCGTGCGCGGACAGTGCGCGTTGAGTGGAGATAGGTTCAACAACAGGGGTGCGTTTTCCTAATAACAGTTTCAGTTTTAAGTGCATTTTAAAATCTAGTAATAATATAACTATGGACTGGGTTAGGGAAAAGTGTTTACTGTTAATTGGATCATATAAATTAAATCTGCAGAAATGGCAGAGTAGACACAAATATTACCAAAAAAGAATTAAAGCATGATGCCTGGAGTGGAATCGCAACAGATATGACTATGATGTTGTTAAGTTGAAGATACATAAGACTTTTGTAGAAATCTTTTGCAGGTAAAAGCAATGTGTTATTGCCAATCTAGCTTCCACGGAAATACAGTCCCTGTAATTTGTATCTCGTTTGCCTGTTCTTGGACAAATCAGCAAAGTAACGAATTCAAAATCTTCTGGTGATATACGACAATTTTTTTTAAAAAAATAAACCACTCTTATGTTCATAATTCATACAGCAGTCGCGTAGAATTTCTTATTTAAAAAAAATGCGATATCCAAAATTTAGTTTTCCACATGCTTTTTTTTAATAACTCCTCTTCTTCACATAAAAAAGACGTAATTACGTTAGATGCAGCACGAGCAATAAGTTTTCCTCTTGGAGCCATTTGGACAATGCAGGTAGCAATTGGAACGACCATAAATATTCGCACACGAACTGTTGATTGCGAATATTTGGTTGGTGGATACAACAAGCCAAACCACCCGACTGCAAACACGCAATCGTTTGCAAACGTTGCGCGCTTGGTGGATCCCAGGCTTAAGAATCAGTAGAAATAGAAGTTCCGATTGCCAGGTAGTAATATTAGACGCCATTCGTTGTGGTGTCGTAATGTTTCAAAATGGCAGCGTATTTATTACTACTATTTTAGTTGAGGAATATTGTAGACAGCAAATATTTCTACAGTATCCAGAATTATTTTCATAAACTGCACTAAAGACTTCAAACAGTTTATTTTCATATTAAAACACATCAGATATGCATTAGTGATTATGAACCATGAATGTAGTTTCATTTACAAACGTGATTGTAACTACAAGGCATGAGATCGTAGTTTCAAGAAGCGTAGAAGTTCTACGGAATTTTTTCCATTATATTATACTCATATGAATACTCGTGTATCAATCACATTCAGTACGGTCATACATGGGACTTAAAAACTGGAAACCGAAATTTAAGGAAGGAGCTGATGGATGCAGTAATGCGGATTTTATATTTTTTTTACCAGGTACAACGTACGCAACATTGCATCTTCGGTATTTCGCGCTATATTTTCAGAATTTAATTTACTGCCCCGGCGTTATGTAACGCTGAAACATAAAATATACTAAACAATTCAAGTCTGATCCTAAGCTCAGTAGTTTTCGAGTTTTCTGGAACATGTATACAAGGTTTCCGTTTAATAGATGTAGACACGTTACAATGCAATGTATTCTGAATTTGTAGCATTTTAACTAAAATCTATTATGTTAGTATGAGCGGTGTGGTAGTTCAGTGGTTAAGGCGATTGCTTTCTAATCTTCTGCGTCTGGTCCTGATTTCAAATCCCGGTGGGGATAGGAATTTTTTAGAGTGGTTAAACTGTAGGTCCCAGAGGGAAGGAACCTCTTATACAATAGATTAGTATTTCTCCTTCGGGTTGTGGGTTAAGTGTTTTTTTATAATTATATACGGCAAAGTAACCTCAAAATAAGAACGTTTGTTTATTTTGCTCAAAACTTACGCCCCTAGTTAGCAGCATTTCTTAGATAGACCCTGTAACAAAAGTGATCCAAAATTAATAACTTTGCTGTTTTTGTTTTCCAGTAAAAGAAAGAGAAAATTTTATCTTAGGAAATTGTATATAATCCTCCTAAAGTAGGCCTATAATTTTTCAAAATTTTACGTTCAGTATTCGAATTTTTATCAACAACAAATGCAATATGTCTTACGTTTAACCGGTAGATGATATAAACTGTATTTTAAGCTTAATTCTTCACTGCGGAACATTTAAATCGAATCACAGCCTAGTCAGGTGTGAGATATTTGTCGTAAGTCTCCTGTCAGTGAGAAAATCCTTCTTTTATGAGAATATTTTAAAACCATATCGACTACATTCGCAGGTTCGAATTCCTGTTCGGCCATCCAGATTTAGGTTTATCACGGTTTCCCGAAATCACTCCAGATTTAGGTTTATCACGGTTTCCCGAAATCACTCCAGGTGAATGCCGGGATGGTTCCTTCCAAAGTCGGTGGCCGAATACCCTCCAGTTCCTATTCCCCAGTCCTCTCCAACTTCTAATGACACAAGAAAAAAAGGAAATCAGATATACGTTTATGATATACTGATCGTGTGTGCTTCGCACTGACAGTGTTCCATCGGTTTTACATTCTCTCAATATTATGTAGCTTTTCCAAATTAAAGAATCATACATACTTAAAATGTTCTGGTATAGTTTGTCGACCATGTAAAAATAAATCATGAAATCAGGATGTAGACATGCTTTATCTCATTTAAAATATTTAAGTGAGTATAGTGTTTCCATTTCACTAACCGTCCTCTCACCAATCGCTTCATTTAAATTATTTCAGGCACTTATACACACAAAATCTTGCAGTGAGGGGGCAATAATCAGCAGAGAGGGCAGTTCTATCATTACCGTGGAGCCACAATTTTCTGATGAATTCTTTTAGAACTGGACGAGACAAATCGAAAATAAAGAATAATTTTTTTTGATATCTCGCTTGGTTTCCGAGATATATCATGTTAAAAATCCGTTATAGGTATAGTTCCTCGTGATTTGGTGACGTTTCTTCTGACCCAGGCCGTATTTCAACCGAACAACAACCACTAGGAAGAAAATAAAACTCCTGTATTGGATTTTCACCGTGTAGGTATAGTGGTTCTGGTGGGAACAAATTTTCTGGTCTAGGCCGGATCTCACCATAACCACCTCACTTTTGAGATACAATATCTCTAGAAATAAGCGAGATATCAAAAAAAAAAAAAAAAAAAATTATTCTTTATTTTCGATTTGTCTCGTCGAGTTACATTTCATCATCAAATTTGGCGGTAGCGAAATTTTTCTTCTGGTCCAGGCCGCCACGTCAATTTTGAGATACAGTATCTCGAGAACCAAGCCCCAAGCGAGATACGAAAAAAAAATATTCTTTATTTTCGACTAGACGACCTGTGCGAAAATTTCGCGAATAAAATGCGATGAATAGTGAGGTTGAATGCTTGTAATATAATGAATAGTAGAACCGTACTTTTGTAGCAAATATTTCATTTAGTGTAATAGGTACGCAGCAAAATACTCACAACATATTACGAAACAGTTAGGAAAATTTAAAACACATTGTATTTTTGACAAACTGTCACTGACCTTAGTAGAATAAAACCAACCTTAACAAAATGCACACAACATATCAACATCTCTGAAATATTTGTTGCTGTATGAATAAAATGTTTACATTGGAATTGTATAACAAAACGACAGTGTTTCCGTAACAAAAAAAATATATCAGAAAAGCTACTTATTGAATAAAAAAAGTTTATTGACATCTCTGTGATATCCGCTGCTGAAATCAGGGGACTTGGCTCTGAACAGTCTCATACGCGCTACCACTTTAAGCACCAAATTCCGAACATTTTTTCTTAATTTATGATTTTACCTAGCTGGAGACCTTAATTTTACAACGATATGTCATTTATCGATTTCGGATAGGTATCGAAGAAGATAAATAGCTTGTTATTAAAAAAATTAAAAAAACACGTTCCATAATTAATATTGATAATTTTGTCCTTTAAGGGTTGAATTCCAAAAAATTCCTTTTATAAAATATCAACCAAGGTAAAAAAAAAAGTTTTGAGAAATGATGATATTTTTGCCCCTTAAGGGTGTAATTTAGAGAAAGGTTTTTCTTAAAATATGATGTGACCATAGCGGCTAATTTAATATTTAAATCGATACGTCATTTATTGATTTCGATTAGGTATCAAGGGAAATAAACAGCTCCTGACAGAAAAATGCATTGTAAAAATATTAATACTTTTGCCCTCTAAGGTTAGAATTTTTAAAAATTTCTACTTAAAATGTGTTAACGGAACCGAAGACATTACGAAGACCTGAAGCTTTTAAATGATACCTCGTTTATCAATTTTGTTTAATTGTCAACGGAGATAAATGACTAAAGAAACAAAAAACGCATTTTAGAAATACTGATATTTATCCCCTTTAAGGGTCGAATAACGAAAAATTCTTTCTAAAATATAATGTGACAATGGCAGAGACCTTAATCTTTAATATGATACCTCATTTATCTATATCGGTTATACATCAAGGGAGATAAATGGCTCGTGACACAAAAATGCATTATAGAAAAATTTATACTTTTTCCCTTAAATGGTTCAATTTCAAAAACATTCTTTCTTAAAATATCATGTCACAACGCTGAGATATTATTCCTCATAATCCTACTTGATTTATCGATTTTGGTTAGATATCCAGGGAGGTAAATGGCTCGATATACAAAAATCATTTTAGAAAAATCGACATTTTTACCCTTTAAGGTTCGAACTACGAAAAAATCCTTTCTTAAAATATAATGTTACCACGGCGGAGACTTTAATCTTTAATATGATACCTCATTTATCTATATCGGTTAGAAATTAAGGGAGATAAATAGCTCGTGACACAAAAATGCGTTGTAGAACCATTCATACTTTTTCCCTTTAAGGGTTGAATTCCAAAAACGTCACTCCTAAAATATGATGTCACCGAATCTGAGACATTATTCCTCATTATCTCAATTGATTTATCGATTTTGGATAGATATTCAGGGAGATAAATGGCTCCATATACAAAAAACGAATTTTAGACAAATTGACATTTTTGCCCTTTAAGGGTCGAATTACGAAAAATTCCATTCTTAAAATATAATGTTACCACGGCGGAAACCTTATTCTTTAATATGATACCTTATTTATATATATCGGTTTGATATTAAGTGAGATAAATCGCTCGTGACACAAAAATACGTTATTGAAAATTTTATACTTTTCCCGTTTAAGGGTTGAATTCCAAAAACATTCTTTCTTAAAATATTATGTCACATAGCTGAGACATTACTCCTCATAATCCTACTTCATTTATCGATTTTGGTTAGATATCCAGGGAGATAAATGGCTCGAGATAAAGAAACTAATTTTAGAAAAATTGACATTTTTGCCCTTTAAGGGCCGAATTACGAAAAATTCCTTTCTTAAAATATAATGTTACCACGGCGGAGACCTCATTCTTTGATATGATACCTCATTTATCTATACCGGTTACAGATAAATCGCTCGTGACACAAAAATGCGTTATTGAAAAATTTATACTTTTTCCCTTTAAGGGTTGAATTCCAAAAACATTCTTTATTAAAATATTATGTCACAAAGCAGAGACATTACTCCTAATAATCCTACTTGGTTTATCGATTTTGGTTAGATATCCAGGGAGATAAATGGCTCGAGATACAAAAAACGCATTTTAGAAAAATCGACATTTTTGCCCTTTAAGGGTCGAAAAACGAAAAATTCTTTTCTTGAAATATAATGTTACGATGACGGAGACCTCCATGCTCAATATGATATCTCATTTATCTATATCGGTTAGATATTAAAGGAGATAAATCGCTCGTGACACAATTACGCATTGCAAAAATATTGATACTTTTGCCCTTTAAGGGTCGAATTCCGAAAAATATCTGTCTTATTATATGACGTCACTAAAGAGGAGATCTTAATCTTTAAAATGATACTTCATTAAACGATTTCAGATAGGTATCCAGTTAGATAAATGACTCGTAACACAGAAAACAGCTTTTTAGAAATATTGACATTGTTGCCCTTTAAGGGTCGAATTCCAAAACCTTCATTTCTTAAAATATGATGTGACCAAAGTGGAGACCATAAGCTTTAAAATGACACCTCATTCATTGATTTTGGTTAAGTATGAAGGAAGATACAGGCTTGTGACAAAAAAATACCTTATAGAAATAATATGTATGATATGTTTCGTCGAGTTCTACAAGAATCCATCATCAATTTGCGGCGCCACTGTTATCGTAGAATCCCCGCAGAGAGAATAGCGCACAAAATATTACAGCAAACTGTATACAGTATTTCGAAAATAATATCGTCCAGCGTCTAAGAGTATCGAGGAAGTAGTCAGTCGCCATTGCTGGAAAATATAAAAGGAGGTCTTCAAAGATGCTCCAGTGGATTCTAGACGTCGCATCGAGGATGCAGTTTCTGCCTCTGCAACTATCAGTGACAAGTGTCGAAAGAGGCTACAAGTGTATGGTCAGCCCCATACTATATTAAGAGGATCATAGGGTGCTGTGCTGTGATAGAACCTGAAATTAATCCAGTAAGAAAGTGGTTGCTAGACATATCGGGCGAAAAACACCAATGTTTGGTTTATTTTATATACATAGAGCGCTAATGTTAATGATCATTTTTTATGGCTTAGCGGCTCTTCGACTTCAAGATCATTAGAAGTGTGAAATGACTGGAAGCAAGGAACGGGAAGGAATTTGTTCATGCCTGTTTGAAGGAACCATCCCGACATTCATCTGAAATGATTTCGGGAAAACACGGAAAACAAAAATGTGGATGGCCGTCGGGGATTTGCACCCACGTGCTCCTGAATGCAAGGCAATAGCGTTACGGCTCACCCATCAGGCTCGACCCTAATTCCTAAAACAAGAACAAAGTAGTCCATCTTTCTAAAGCTTAAGCAGTTCCCTACTGATAATGTTTACCCATAATGACTTAATCTTTCTTCGATTCGTATGCCTACTGTGCCATTGTATATTATGGTAAGCTAATTAGTTATTATAGTTGAAACAGATTGTGCCTATCAATGGTTATATGTTAAGGTTAAAAGTTGAAAATTAAGTGCAAGATGGAATGTACATCTTTCGGGAATGATGAACGAAATTGATTGAAGAATTTTACAGAAGGAAGTGATAGGTTGGTGGATCGTGTTTAAAGACTCACATTATTGATTAATTTGATACTAAGGCACAATCGAAGGGAAGAACTACATAAGAGGGCAAGGATTAGAGTATATGAAGCAGATGAAGAGATTAGCTTAGAACAGGAAGATTCGGAGAAGTGAATCAAACCAGTTGAAAGACTGACGACGGAAAGAAAATCCGCGTTGAAGTTTCTGTACGCAGATTGTATATCAAATTAAATTCTGTTAAAAAGTCAGTAAGTGATTTTAAAATCGAGCACATTATTCGTTTGGAACATTTGTCTTTCAATTGGTATATGTAAACAAAACAGAAGTAAGTAAAAAAAGTTATTGTGGATCTCAGAAAAAAATTAAAAAGAAATATTTTCAAGACGTATTTATTAACCGATATATGCAGTTTTCTGTCGATAAAATTTATTTTTGATCAAACGGAATTATTTTCTGGGCAACCAAATTCCTTAAAACTACTCATTTAGCTTTTTTTTTCTTTCTAAAGTTTATAACTATCGCTTCAGTTCGTTACATAACTTCTAAGAAATTATGAAAGAATTTTTTGGATCTTTAGTTTCAGAAATAGAGGTAAAAATAGACTTTTATCGTTTGTTGATGAAAAACCAAAAAAATCGTGGGATAAAAATAACCCAAACTTTTTCAGAATTTCATTTGATACCCGTCAACCTAAAACAAAACATATTTTTCCTACCAATAAACTGCATTTAATTATTTTGAAATCTATGGTATTTTTTTAAAAAATTTACATTACTGTTATTTTTATCATAATAAGAATTAAAATAGTGTCCAATTACAAATTTCTTAGTTTTTTCATTTTGTGTTTTAGATAACATGTTTTACAGGTAGAAACAAAACAAACAACTAAACATACATAATAAATTACAAAACCATTATTTAGCAAATAGAGGATTGACTCTTCCACTTTTTGTTCAGCAATCTTCAGCACATGTATCTCAGACGGCGAATGCGCATTACCATCAAAGCATTGCTGTAGCTACAATGTCTTCCCATACGTGTGACATGCTACCTAAAACCACTCTACTTGTGGCGTGACTTAGTAACCTGAAAAATTATCATTTCGACAATGTTTTCGGGTATCAAGACGGTATTCCTAAATTTCCGTCATTGACAAGAAAATGCAACATGTTGCCATATGAATTGATGTAACGGGCAGAAGTCGTTACCTTGATGAACACTTCTCCATAAAGGAATTGTTGGTTAATTATGTTTCCAAGTTTTGATTGAATGGTTCATAAGTTGCGTAAAGACAATCGGATAAACGTAAATTAATTACTCCAGAAGGGTACCATCTTTCATTCAGAAAGTACCAAACCCTATAATAGTTTAAAGTATTTGTATAATTTATGGCGAAGAAGTCGAAATATGCAGTAGAGTAGAGAGAAGACATTTCGTCACAGGTGAGAGGGAGTGCTAGTGGAGAAAGTGAGGAGTCGTGGCTGTACGTAACTTGCAGCCGAGGCGAGGCCACGCCAGCAAGCGACACATCAGCAGCTGACTCACGCCATTCTGCTGCTGACTGGGCCGCTTAGGGAAATACAGCCTCCCTCTGCACAAGACAAAACAACAGCGAGGGGAACTGCAACTATTCCAACTGTCAGAATCTTAACAACAGCGATACTGGTCTATTTTTCCAATAATTGTTTATGTAGTATTTAATCTTCACAGACTACGAGTTAAGACTAAACAAACCTCGAGATCACTTGAACTTAAAGCGCAGATGTCACTGTTGCCATGGCTACCTCTGAGGAGGAGTTACAAATTATTTTAAATGTATTTACATAAGCATACAAAACCACTGGCGTAGAACTGTACGATAACGCAGATCCTTTACCAGCCTGCAACATATTCCAACATACTGGCTCCATTTAACACAGTTAAGGGAAATACTATACAAGAAGTGGAACATTTTCTTTATCTCGGTGGCCATGTCGAATGAGATGCGTTAGTGCATCTTATGGACGTCGCTTATAATAAGTGACAATCATTATATCTGTGTTTGAACAAAGCTATACGTTTACTTTACCATTGTAATACCAGCTCTGATGTATGGATGTGAGTCTTCGACTACCTACAGAAGGCGCATTAAATCCCTGGAGAAGTACCACTAACGCTGACTGAGGAGAAGGATAAAATGGCAAGACATTCGAACAAGCATCAGTATCCTAGAAGAAGCGATTACCACAAGCATTGACCAAGTGTGGTGGGTGAACGGTCAACTTTCTGGCCTCACATTTGGGAGGACGCGCGTTCGAATCCCCGTTCGGGCATCCAGATTTGGGTTTTCCATGGTTTCCCCAAATCACTCCAGGCCAATGCCGGGATATTTCCTTCAAAAGGCCATGGCCGAATTCATTCCTGTTCTTTGCCTCCAGTCCTTTCCCGCCTCTAATTACCTCGACATCGACGAGGCGTAACGCCATAAGCATAAAAAAAAATACAAGCATTGAGGTAATAATAATTAAGCACCAACTTCAATGGGTTGGACATGTCATCCGAATCGCGATCACTCGCCGCTCGAAAGTTATAATATACTCGCAACTAAAAAACGGCCAATGAAATCGCGAAGTACAACAAAAATCATACAGTGCCAGGCTTAAGTCCAACCTTAAGAAAAGCCTGATAAACACAAACGACTTTGAAAATGTAGCCTCTAATCGATCTGCGTGGTGGTGATTGGTATGAAATTTTGCATCTTTACTGTAGTTGTCTTATGAAAGGTTATGAAAATATTGTAATATTTTGTGCTGCCGTTTGTCGACAACCATTTCGGGTGAGCATACTACTTTTCTGAAGTGGAAGGCGAGTACTGAACCAGGGTTTAGTTAAGCGGTAGACTGGAGCGATGTATTATATATTAAACGGTTAATTTTAATCTAACACGGGCAGCTCATACTGAATAAAACTGTTCTGAATTAACTGTTGCAATCGATATTCTCCTGCTAAATGGAGGTCAATTATTCGCATTCTGAAGGACACGGGTTTGAATCCCCCGTCTGACCATCCAGATTTGGATTTTCCATGGTTTCCGAAAATCACTGCAGGTGAACGGCCCAACTCCTTTCTGTTCCTTATTCTCTGTCCTTTCCCGCATCTGAGGATCCCTACGTTGACTAGGCGTAAAGTCATAAAGAAAGGAAAAGATAAATTTCCAATCAGGCTTCCGAGACTATGTTTTACAGGATTTGAATCCGGTTCCAGGCGTCCTGGTAATTTCGACAGTATTGTTCTGGATGTCCGAATATGTAACCAAACACAGAGGTAGCTAATTTGCTGTAGAACTGCTGCGCAGATGGATTTTATGTATTTTTCATTATAACTGTCGTTAACCGCGCGTGATGGATGAGATGTAACGCTCTGGCCTTGCCTTCGGGAGGACGCAGCATGGGTTCGAATCCCCGTCGGGCCATCCAGATTTGGGTTTCCTATGGTTTTCCCTAAATCACTCGAGGCGAATGCCAGGATGGTTACTTCAAAGGCCGAATACTTTCCCGTTCCTTGCCCCCTGTCTTTCCCGCTTCTAATGACCTCGATGTCGACGAGGCGTAAGAACATAAACAAAACAAAAAAAAGTTTAACGGTGAGAGCTTCAAATAACGGATCTAGACAATGATCTTCTTTTTATTTTGTGAGATTTATCATATTTTCATATTGGTCAAAGAAACTTTGTTGTGTATTTTTTCTAATAAAGTAAATTAAAACTGGATGTCGTTATTGATGAGGAACAGGTGGGAGAATAGCCATAGCCTTGGAAGGAACCATTTCGGGAATCACGTGGAGTCACTGAGCGAAACATTGGAAAATCGAAGTCTGGATGGCCGAACCGGGAATCGAATCCATGCTCTGCTGAATACCAAGAGCGAACGTTAATAATTCTCCCAACAGACTCAGTGACCTTAATTAACAACAAATTGTTGTTCGATGCCACCATTTTAGAATGCAGACCCACAAGTAGATACAATTTTTTTAGATTTTCAGAAAAACTTTGACTCTGTGCCACACAGCAGCCTTTTAGCGAAGCTTCGAGCGTACGGTATATCGGATCAGCTTTGTGAATAGGTAAGGATTTTCTAACTGGTCGGTCGCAGTATGTTGTCGTTGAAGGAGAAAGTTCTTCTAATCTAGATGTTATATCGGGTGTACCTCAAGGAAGTATAAAAGGACCACTTCGTTTCTTAATTTTTATAAACGATCTCGGAGACAAAGTGAAAAGCATTTTTAGATTGTTTGCTGATGATGCGGTTATTTATAGGGAAGTAAGGAATTCGGCCGATCGCATAGAAAATCAGAGTGATCTGGATGTTATTTTGGCATGGTGTGATAAATAGCAGCGTACACTAAATTGTAAAAAGTGCAAGACAATGAGCATAACTAACAAAAAGAATCCAATTGTTCAGAAATACGAGATAAACAGTTCAGTTATTGATATGGCTGATTCTGTGAAATATTTGGGAGTAACAGTACAAAGGAACATGAAATGGGACTTACACATTAATTCGTTAGTAGGTAGAGCTAATTCTAGGCTGCGATTCCTATGTCGAATCTTGAAAAAATTGAAACGAACAAACAAAGGAGATAGCGTACAAATCTCTTGTGCGTCCAGATTTGGACTATTGTTGTGCCATTTGGGATCCGTTTCGTAAGGGAATGATCGAAAGAATAGAGAAAGTACAGAGAA
Source organism: Vandiemenella viatica (assembly GCA_031002005.1). NCBI lineage: Eukaryota > Metazoa > Arthropoda > Insecta > Orthoptera > Morabidae > Vandiemenella > Vandiemenella viatica. Next base: position 222,265,741 of record JARYHS010011408.1, on the reverse strand, counting down.
GAGCCGCTCGATTCGTGACCGCTTGCTACAGTCCTTATGAAAGCGTTACAGAACTGATTAGTAGACTCGGCTGGGAGTCTGGTAGATAGACGACGCACGTTTCGTTTAAACTTATAGCTAAACATGCGTACTCCCACTTTCACTTACGAGTGTAGTGAAATACTTCGTCCACCAATCTATTTGAGTCGGAATGACAGGAAAGATAAGATTAGAGATTCTTATATGGATTCTTCTTTCCGTCGTACCATTCGGGATTGGAACATTAAAGAGATTAGCTTTGGTGCTGAGCACCCTCTGCCACCCACAATTTTGTGAATTTCAGAGTACATATGTAGATGTAGAATAATGTCTAGATAGAGCAATTTTCTTGGTTGCGATATTTAGACATTTAAGTGATTTGTGAAGACAGAAGTAATGTCTTAAAACTGTTGTAGAAAGTAGCCGCGCGTAAATTGACACATCTCTGGCTCCTTGAGGCACTTAAGCGGACGGCCGTATATCAACTCGGCGCCCGGGGTCTCGCAATAAGAAGAGAGAGAAACACAACAACTCATAACTCACGCACCGTTTAGAGCAGTCGGAGCGGATTGTTTGTGTTGCCTTGAACTTGAAAAGCCAGATGTACTTGTGAGATAACTTGGCAACTCCCATTATGGTAATAAAACGGCGAGCGGGCCGGAGTGGTCGAGTTTACAAGTTGGTCCGCGCGCCTGCGCTCCGCAACCCGCGCGACCAATCAATTGCACGGACCCACCGTCCGCTCAAGACAAAGGTGCCTACCAAAGTGGTCCAAACAAGAACCTCCAACGATTTAATTTAAAAAAATTACACTACTTTATAGGCTGTTAATCTTTCTCCTCTATTTTATTCTTAGCCACGAGATGATATTTTTCTTAAGATATAAGCCAAAGCAAGAAAAAAACGAGCGGTCTGGTAGCTCATTGGTCAAAAAATACGAACTTTGTTTATTAAATACGTTACTTTAAAGACGGCAAATAACATTGTAGATGATATGTGAGTGGAGACTTTCCCGGCGTACTGATGAAATGAAATCTTCACAGGAGTTCAGCCGGATAGTGGAGATCACAACCAGTCTAGGTTGTAATTTCTGTCTAGCAACATCTGAAGCTGTACACCTGATGAAGACAGCAGAGCCAGCTGATGAAACGTTGTGTTTTCACGACGCTATCCGGCTGAACTCCTGTGAAGATTTCATAATATTGTAGATAATTTTAATACTGAACATCTCTCAAATTTTGACTGAATATCTATTTTTTTGCATTATACTAACGTTTATTACTATTCAGATTTCGGTTTTTGTTGGCAGTATTGCTCTGTTTTGGACTTACCTTCTATTTCCACGAAAGAAATATGGCAGACATATGTTTCTATATTAAACTATTATTTTGATTAACTATTGCACTACTGCAACCTACTATTTAATAGATGAAATCTACTCCGCCTCAAGGTTAACAACACATTGTAACATGAAATTGTAAAACTCTTTACGTGCGTTGAAATGAAAATCGTTCAACAAACACACAAAAAATAATTGGTTAATTATTAATATATTTTTATATTTCTCTCGGGCTTCCAGCCGTGTGAAGATGTCACATTCGTGGGACGTTTCGAAGGCGTCCTTCTCTTGCCTTCATTATCAACCAAATGTTAATTGGTTATGTCGCTTGCTTTCAAAAACGTTCGCTGCTCCGGTTCCGGGCTCGAATCCCGGTAGACTCAGCAATTTTGAGGGTTGTGTTTAATCATATGAGCTACGCCAGGACGTTTCGTGGTTCAGATTCCACATAAAACTTTAGGACCCATCCAGGACTAACAACCTAAGTTTCAACACGATGTGTACACATCCACAGCAAAATTCAAGCTAAACAAAGGCTTAACGTTGTCCTCGTTGGCCCAAACGAACATTCATACATACAAAGCAAGCAAAAAAAACCGTGAAATGTTGCTGAAATAACATCAATAATATTAAGTTAATATAAAAACAGAATCGGAAGCAATAGGAGAAGTGAGCGAATTCTGTGAACGAAGATTTACCCGGCGTGTAAATGCATCGTATTCTTCCAGGGTTTGCAGCCAGATTTTGACATAAAAATAATCTAGAAGTTCACTGAACTTCTCAATTCTCGATTGCAAGATACCTGATGAAGACAACAGGGAACATAGTCTAAACGTTGTCATCTTTTTATGGCATTTTACGGTTGAAATCCCCGGGAACACTAGGTGTTGCAAGTGAATTCTGTTAGTTAATAAATAAAGTTACAACTGATGGCGAAGAAGCAACGATGTTAAAAGCAGAACAGCATTAGCGAAAAGAGCCTTCTTGAAGAAGAGAAATCGTTTAGTTTTAAATATTAATCTAGGACTAATGAAGAACTTTTTAATGCTCTATTTGCGGAGTACAGCACATTATGGTATCAAAGTATGGACTTAGGAATACCAGAAAGAAGGAAAAGTCAAGCATTTGAAATGTGATGTGAACGTGTTTTGGTAATGTTAGGTGAAGAAAGAAGTTTGTGGAATAGTCTTACAGATAGAAGAGGGAGGATGATGGGACAAATTTTAGGACATGCAGGATTGGTTAATTTGCTAGCGGAGGGAACATTCGAAGGTAAGAACTGTCGAGGAAGACAGAGACAATAGTTTATGAAGCAAATAACTGAGGACGTATGTGATAAAAAGGGGTATGTTGAGATAAAGAGGTTATTACAAGATAGGAACAGATGGAGGATTACATCAAACTAGTCGAGAGACTGATAACATCAAAAAAGATAAGTTTTCTGTTTTTACATCAGTACCCAATGTAAATACTTTATACACAATTTGTATGTGTACGTGCAGCCGACAACCAGACTACTATAGTATAACTATAATTACTTACAATTCTCTTTCCCTCTTCTGGCATCTATCGTCTGTTTGTTAACTACTACTGTAGTATGTAAGAATTTTATTTTTATTAATTTGATGTTACTATTTCTGGGATCAATGCAGCCTTTTAATCCTACCGGAAAAAGATGTTGGGGTGCCAATTAACGAAGACTTAATACAATAGTTCTCGACCTAGATTCCTTATCGCAGAATAACGTTGCTCGCAAATACAATCCTGGGACCCATAGTATCTAGATGATTAGCTGCAATTCTAATTCGCTAGCATAAAATATCTAGAGAATCAAATAAGAAATTGCTTTTTGAATTTGTGGGTCCACATGAACCATGACTTCGTCATATATATCAATACTTACAATAAAAAGTCACTTTTACGCATCAGTGAATTACTAAATATTCTGGTCGTATTTCGAACGGTAAAATTACGAAAGAAATGAAAAAGTAGTCGAGAATGGCGCGGTAAAATTGTGTTGTACGATACTATTAAAGGAAGTCATCTATTGAAGATGGATTTAAAATTCCGGAGTCCTTCCGTTGTGCAATCATCTACAGTCTACACTGTTGCTATAAGGTTGGCTTTATGCCTGTGGTAGTTTTCCATAAACACAATAACAGTTAATTGGTATGTATCAAACTTCAAACAAGGATCGTAGTTAAAAGTCAGCTCAGTGTTAGTAAATTATGGTATTCAAATCCCGATCGCTTACATTTTATGTTATAAAATTTTTATCTGATAACTAATGTCTAACAGAAATTTTAAAATTTTCAATATATTTGGTGATGTCATAAATATTTCCATAAAAATTTGTCCTGTACAAGAAAATTTAGAGTGATTTATGTTTATAACAGGGTAACATAGATAGTAATACTCGTGTTAAATTCATATTAATCATCTTCTGCTCACTTTTTTCCATATGTCTACACTTTTAAGTTCATAGCACTGTTTATAGTTCATTTTTACTGTTTTTAATTTCTCTTAAATCACTGCTGGTATTTCAGATATAAACTTTCTAAATGCGTATTTTACTAATTATTTTCGAACTTGTAACAGATGAGGTTTTTCTTTACATAAAAACAGCAAACGAAGATTGAGTTTTAAAACTGGAATTATTTTAACCGCGCCGTACAGTCCGCCGATATACGTTGGTCTTAACGAACATTGGCTCATACAGTTTAATCACAGACTTCCGAGATTTTTTTTTTTTTTGCTCTGCTGTGGAGCACTTTGTCTGTAGTTATTTAACGTATCTGATGTTTAAATGCGGCCTACACACAGGATGGATCGTGTACTACCTCGTGTTAACACGACCTGCCAGTTGTAGCTACAAGCCTCGGAGCTTATTATTCAGTTACGAATGGTGCGGGTAATGTAAACATTGTGCACAAGAAACAAACCGCTGCGCAAGGTCGCTACTGCGTAACAACCTTTATGTTACGTTACGTCACGAGAAAAACGACCACGCAGAAAGAACGGTGGGGGAGGAGAAGCTGGGCGGGAGGGAGAGAGAGAGAGAGACAGATAGCGAAACGTGACCGGCACCGTAATGGCTCGACTCGCTTGAATCCTGAATCAATGAAACAATCGAGCGGCGAGAGCTCACAATGGCAGACCCGCCATTCATAAATCCGGTTGGATTACTGCCGGGGTCTACAAATCCACTCGTGGCCGGGTTCGTAGTAAAAGCCAGATGTTCGTTGGTGGCCGGTGTGGTAGCGTGTACAATAAGAATAAAGCGGAGCTACAAGAAAATGAATTTTTTAAAGGAACGTTTGCATAAGACGATTACGTATTTATATTGCACTGTTACCCGCGACTTCGTGCGCGTGAACTTAGAATTTATTGCTAGAATTGGACATAGGAAGCTGTAAGTTACGTCCCTAATAGGCACGGAGTCGAAATAATATGACGGGGAAGTCCATTAAACGTATCTCATGAAGAAAACCAATCTGCGACGTTTAAAAATAGCGACAAATGAGTAGTGTGATTAATAACTTTTCGGGTTATGCCGCGTTGTTTATTGAAATGTCCTATGCTTTCGGACTGGTATCCTACAGCCTTCTTCAGAGATACTGTTTATGTTGACATAGCAACAGTCGCCAAGCATTCGCAGAGTAAAGGGCCGCTATCTTCGTCGATGTTGTTCGTATTTCTTAAAATTTCTGCTGCCTCTTTCACACGTCGAGGCCACCACTGATCTCTCCAGAGCAGCCTCGTGTCTTGAAATCTGATTTCATACCCGGTGTATAATAGCATGGCGAACTACGGCGGATTTGTCGCTGTTGTTATATTTGTAGTGGCGGATATGTTCTTTAAGTCTCTCCGCCACAGTGCGACCTGTCTCGTCGATGTAAACGCTGCCACAGCTGCAGGAGATTTCGTAAACACCCCGTAAGCTGATGTGGGTGTAATCTGTTTTTACCCTGGTTAATGATTGGCCAAGTTTGCAGTGAGCTTTATACACGATTCGCACATCCATCCCGCTTTAACAAGTTTCCCAATCAGGTCAGTGATACCATGTATGTATGGGAGACAGGCGAATTTTCTTGGCACATTGGTATCAGGGGGTAAGTTGACAGTATTCCATGGGTTTTTTTAGGTCTGAAAACCCTTCTGATGTCTGATTCACTACTAGGCGTTGGCTCGGGAATATTTTTGTAAGAGTCTCTATTTCTTCCTTCAGACTTTCCGAGTCACATACTGTCCTCGCCCTTAGGTTACAGTGTCTGTACATGAAATTTAATACACAAACTGACCGCGAGAGAAACAAAGCCTGTGTATAATTACAGAGATTTATACACACTATCCGTCCTGTTAGTCACCGTTGGGATTGTTTTCAAAATTTCATGACAAAATATGCTATTTATCCCGAAAAAGTATCCAATGTCTTCCTAACGACTACATAGTATATCCTTGTCATATTTCATCAAGATCGGTTTAGACAGAGTTACTTTCGTATTTGTATTAGTGTAGATCTGCAGCAAAAAAAAAATTTTAAAAAAAAAAAAAAAAAAAAAAAAAAAAAAAAAAAAAAAAAAAAAAAAAAATTTTAAAAAAATAAAAAAATGGTGTAGTATATATAATTACCATACTCTATATGAGTAATCTAAAATGCACCTTTAAATGGATGGCAGATTGTATTAGCATTTTTATAATGGTCCCTATATTCATTTCATTTCCATTCGCAACAACATAAAAATGTAAACTATTCATTCTATTATGTTCACTCTCTCGTAATATTGAAGAGTATTTTACTGTATTCTGTTCTAGATATGCACTGTGTACTCTTTTAGTACAACCAAAATGGTCATTTAAAACATAATACTTGCTAATAACTTATTAACCCTACATGACAAATCATTCTTTGAATCTTCGCCGTTTTTTTTAAATCAAGGCTTACGCTAATTAGATGACGGTGCCATTAGAATTGAGCGAGGATTGTGAGGAAGGAACGAGAAGTCTTTATGAGGGAAACATTCGGACGTTTGAATGGAAAATCGAAATCTAGATGAACTGACACGGGATCGAACCTGATTCTTTCCGAATACAATGCCTGAACATTAATCGCTCAACGATCAGGCTCGATCTACAACCTAAGTTTCTTTCTTTAACTTTGATATACTACAACGTATATCCTTTGTGGTTTTGTCTCTGCTGCTACGGTTAAATTCTCCATCTGGTTTAATTCTGAACTTATCTTTCATTCCACGTACACATCACAAACTTCGTCGTCAGTTATCTCCTTCGAAATACTCTTACCTTTGTCTTCCTTTGCAATTCTTCCCGTAACTGTTCTGTCACCTAACACAGTAAAAAATCCGCATGTTTTAAAATATGACCTACCCACCTGTCACTTGTTTCTGAGCGACTCTCCCGAAAAACTACTTTGCTCACACATCATTTTCAGAAAGTGTGTGTTTCGTTTCATTTCAAATTGCATTCATCATCTTGATTTTTAAGAACACCTCTCATCAAATGCTTCAAATTTCAGTATTTCTGGTATTCCTTAAAGTCCAGGGTCCTTTTCATTGAGTGCTTGCTATGCACACACAAATATACTCTTAGATCAATGCACTTAGAGCTAAAAAAAATCTTTTCGAAGAAATTTTCTCCGACTATGCTAATTTGAAATGTTTCGGAAGCAACAGATAAAGAGAGGAGTTTGATGAAGGATCAAACCAAATTAAAATGATGTGTCATGAATCAAGTATACGGATTTGTCAGTTTGTTAGAGAAGGCAAAATCTAAATGGAAGAAATTATAGGATATAGGGCGCTGATAATTAAGGATGTAGATTGTAACTAGATACTTAGAGATTAAGGACGGGACCGAGCGTAGTGGGTGAGCGGATTCGAATTCCCGTCGACCATCCAGATTTGGGTTTTCCAAGGTGTCTCCAACTCACTTTAGGTGAATGCTGGGATGGTTTCTTCAAAAGAACGTGGCTGAATTCCTTTCCGTTCCTTGTACCTAGTCCTTTCTCGCCTCTAAAGAGGGAGTATTTCTTGCAACCAATGGAGAGTCTGAAGGGGAATAGGTGTGTTTATCTCACGTCAGACAATAGGAACAAAGTGAATTGCCATGAAATCAGAGAGGCCGACGAATTAAGCAATTATATTTAGAAAGTAGAAGAGAATGTCAGCTGCCTAAGACATTCCTAATGATTGAGTGAAAGTAAGTCCTGTTGAACTTTGTTGTTCGGCACTTATTATTTTCTCTCAAGGTTGATATTCCTTTCTAGATCAATGCAACATTCATAAAACAATCTTCTGATGAGTATCTAGCTGATTATTGATATTGTAATTAATATTCATTTTACATTCTGAAGACCCAGATCTTCAGAAAAAGAGCTTGAGCCGTGCGTCTTGACTTGCAACAAGTAAAGCGACACACGAAAATCGGTATACCTGTTCTCCCTAGCACTTTCCCCTTTCATTAATATAGTCCGGCTCTGAGATGTGAATCCTGAACTTTCATATTCCTTAAGCGTGCTCTAAATTTATTATTATTTATTTTACAGATTTCCAATTCACATCTGAAACTAAAATTAGACACATTTAGAACTCGTACTCTAGGAAAAATTGTTTCATAACCAAAACCACGAAAATATGATTCAGATACCGAATTGTCGAAATAAATGATAAGCTGAAACATTATACTGAAGCTTGTGTTAAAATTAAGTGTGTGTTCTTTATATTAAGCTGTGTATAGAAAGTAAAAATTTCTGACACGCTTCCCTAAAAGAACGTTATGAGTTAGATGCTAAATTCTTGAGTGGTATTCAGTAGGATTCTGGTCGAAGTTCGGTCTGGCCTTACAGATTTCGATTTTCCATAGTTTAATTTTCGAAATTAGTCAAGGCCAGAGACTTACAAATTTTATGTCACTATACCTCACTTGAAAAAATATAATCTTGCCTCCCTCTTTTATTTCATATCACTGAGTCTTCTGCCAATTATATTATCAGCGGACTGTATTGTCGCAACTGATTTAGATTTGATTCGCCGAACATTATTGTTATCATATCAATAGCTGCTGGAAAAAAGCTTTTCCATTTATGCCCCTTTTTTTTAAAAAAAATTTCGTGATTCTGTAAGAACTTTGTAAGACGCAAGCAATGAATGATGAAACAGAAACTTTTTTTTTGGAACAATTGTTGTTGTTTATTAAACTCGGCTAATTTTCTTTGCACTTACCAACGTATTTTCCATCAAAATACCGTGGCTGAGATTTCCTTGCCATTCCTTGACCAGATTCCTCCTTGGGTATAATGGCATAGTGGTCTACGAGATAAAAAAAAGCAATTTCCAAGTAATAAAACACAAGTAATTAGACGGCTCTGCTATTTCGAAGCATAGAAAATAATTGTTTCTTTTCTGCTACGTCCCAATGCACTCTTTCTCAAAATTATCTCACTCTTGCCGATGATCTACTTCATGTCAAGTAGCTTTAAAAGTCGGTGAAACTAGGGAGTATAAAAAGAGATGCGAACTTCAAATCTAGTTACGAATCGTACTGCGGCATATCGAAAGTCATAGAATGTTGTGAACTGCGTGTGTGTGTGTGTGTTGTACAACATTTGGATAATATAGTAGGGTCGTTTTGCATTGATTATAAATAGTGATGTCGCTTATTTTGCATTGCAATGATGATCATATTTAATTAATTTGGAAATGAGCTTATATATTTTGCGAAATTTCATCTTTCATCATTTCTCTCTATAGTTAAGTATGAGAGCTTTTCAGACTACTCTCGTTCCGTATTTAACTTGATAACAGACTATCTGAAGTCCCCATGGGAACAGGATGTTATTTTACAGGGTTTAATGTGGATACGTAGGCCTGTTATCTATCGTTTTCTCAACACAACTAATTTTATTGTTACAGTGATATGATTTGATCGTAGGATACCGGCGATTCAGTTTAAATAAGGTACACTTTTTAAGGTGGAAACTCACGTATCGTGACGCGGCAGTGAGTTTACGGGTCGTTTGAATCGTGTTGCTCGTGGAGGCAGCAAGCAGTTGGCCGCGCGGTTCCAGTGTTTACAGTTCGGCCAGCGCTTTCGTAAGAAACGCGGGGAGACCCACGCACGTAGCCTCTTATCTGGGAAGTCGTGAGCCGAACAAAAGCAGCAGGCATTAGCGGGCCTGTTATCTCGTCCCGCTCCAGCCTGTCACTTCGCGACGCTATTTTGGGACCAAGCATGCTTCCAATAACGGGATCCCTCTTCCAGGTAGTGACGCGCAAATGGTGCCATTCCAACATTCCAGGCGCGGCTCTCACCTCTACAAATAAAGACAGAATTCAATGTAGCCATTGTCGATAATTCGAGTCGCTCCTTATATGCACTTACGTACCTCAAAGTGGAGAATAAATAGAGTGGTAGACACAAACGATACATTCCAACCATCTCGGAACATCCAGTAATCATGCGACTGAAAATTGAATCTTTTTGTGCGACGTCCTTTTCCCCGGATTTTGTTTATCTCGTCTTTCATGACACACGTTTGTCTGTAACAGTAGTATTTTAATTTCATTCCATTGAAAATATAGCTTCCAGCATTGTTTCCAGTAAATTCTGCCTTGCGCCCTGATCTATTCCAGTTTGTTCAACAAACTTCTGACAGTTTCGGTTCAACGATTTTAGAAACAGGTGAATTTATTTGGCAGCAATTTTGTTGGTATTTCGGGTTGTATATGTGGCTTGACTATTGAGTAGTTTATGTATTTGCGAGCACAACGAATGGGAACGAATGGTTCAGTGGCATCGTAGCTTCTGCAGCATCCTTCCTGCTGTTATCTTGATCTTTTATTCGAATCAGGTGGGTGAAAACGAAATTCCTAAACCGGTTGTTTGTTTGATGAAGGCTTTCATTCTAAATAGCGAAGCAGCATAAAATCAACTACTGATAATAAAATATTTTGCAGATTTGAGGAGCTACGTCCCCGGAATTAAAATATAAATAAATATGTATAGCAGCTGTCAGTAATTTCGTTCTTGCATCTTACACTCCTCTAATATGCAAAGCAATTTTATGCCTGCTAGGTCGAATTTGCTGTTAATACTGCTTTCTACTTACAATTAGTCTGTAGATCGTAATGACCATTTTTTATTTACTAACTTTTCAGTTTGTTCACCGATTTCTTCACAGTTAATACATTGCCAGCGAGGAATAATACAATGCCGCTCGTAAGTTAAAAACACAACAAACATTTCGATTGCGAAAATTTCTTACAAGTGTATACTAATTTGTATCTTATTTCTCCTGAACTAATGTTGGAAACACCTTTATTTTGCTTATGGCCATACGCCATGTCGAAGTAAGGGCATTGGAGGTGAGAAGGGATTGGGAAGGAATTCTGCCATGGTGATTTTAAAGCAACTATCCTGGCATTTGGAAACCCTGTAAAACCGAAACCTGGATGACTGGACGGAAATTTGAATCCACATCCTCCCAAATGCCGAACCTGAGCGTCACTGCTCAATCACCGGCAGCCCATAAAAATTTTACCTGCAGTTTTGCGGGAAAATCGTTCAACGAAAAATGGATACTAATTTCCTTGTGCTTTTATCTTAATATTTCAGCGTTTTCGCATCACATAAAAAGAAACATACCCTATTTTACCGAAGGCTCGAACGACCGGGGTTCGATCCCCGACGAAACCGAGGATTTTTCCTCGAAGTTGAACGTCCAGAACGGCTCGACAGGCACGTTGAGCCTGCTATCTAATGTGCCGAAGGTTGTAAGGTAAGTGTGGATCCCTACCTCCGTAAATCCTAAAGAAACCGGCTGGAGTCATCGGAACCCCGTGACCTTAAGGGGGCGTCCATTAATTACGTATGGTGTTTTTCCTTAATTGCGCCCCCCCCCCCCCCCGTGAGATTTGGTCGGACCTCCCCTCTTAAGATGACGTGAGATTTTGACGGAGACTCCCCCCCCCCCCCTTCTGCTAATCGACCTCGTAGTTTTTTGAGACCTTTTTTTCCGTGTCATTTCTAAACCATGAACCCCCCCCCCCTCCCTCCGTGAAGTCGACATTCGCGTTATTTGTAGATTTTTTTTTTTAAAAAAAGCTCTGCTATCATTCAAGAATTTCAAAATCTCACGTGACATTTCCGTTGACCCCACCCGCTTCCCCTTGGTGAGATTTCGTGATATTTCGCCTGACCTCCACCCCCCCTCCCCTCTCAATTTCATCGCACGTAATTGATACACCCCATACCAATGGTTGTAAATTATCTGATATCCTATCAATATTTTACCAGTACTTTTTGGATGAATCCTGTTAAACGAAAAATGGATTCTAATTTGTGCTCCATTTTACTCTAGAGGCTGTGGGTTATATATATATATATTTTGAACTGCTTTACGTCTCTTAACAGCGAGGTCCTTAGAGACGAGAAAGGATGGGGGACAAGGAATGGGAAGGAATTCGGCCATGGCCTTTTGAAGGAGGCATCCCGGCATTTGCCTGGAGTGATTTTGGAAACCATGGAAAACCCAAATCTGGATGCCCGGATGGGGATTCGAACCACCGTCCTCCCGAATGCGAGGCGAGAACGCTAACCGTTACACCGCCATGCTCGGTTTGTGGGTTATACAATGTTCAAACACCTCATCAAAATCCGACCATTAATTTTTGCGTGTATCCTGTCCATCCAAACATACATACAGATAAATTTTAAAAACAGTCCATTCCTTCTCTGTAGCTTATTAACAGTTCAATTTATACATAAAAAAAACATTTTAAATGTACAGACATTCCTCCGGTTACAGTCTTATTATATTTGTAGATTTCTCGAAATAACGCTCTACAGCAGGGGTGGCCAAATACATTATTTGTGGATCCATATATTCAAAAATTATCTGTTGAAATTATGAGTATCATTATTATTATACAGGGCGTTCGCCGAAAACGCTACCCTCCCAGTCTGTTGCCGTCGGCAACTTGCTCGGTCAGTCCCGCCAGCAGTTTCCGCCACACGGCACCGTGAATCACCGCACTGTTTAACACCTCCGCTGTTCCAACAGTGCAGTGCAGTGACCCTTACATTGTTAAGAACGGTTTCTTTGCATTGTAGATAGTTTGTGACTTCAGTCTCTTATTAATCAGTGTTGTGAATAAACGTTTCTTTGCGGTTTGGCTGGTTTGGGGATTCATACTCTTATTAATCTGTACCGTGTTTGAGTGTGAGTAAAATTATGGTACATTACAGTTTGCAACAAAGAATATTTCTCTACGATACATATGTGAAGAAGAAGTCGTTTAAAAAGTGTCGCAGTAAATTTCGTCGCGAATTTCCTGGCGCTTTACTGCCAGCTAAATCAACAATTCTGCGTCTGGTTAAAAAAGTAAGAGAAACGGGTTCATTTTTTAACAAAAAGAGACTGTCGGTCAACCGTATTCTCACAGAGGAGAAAATTGACGATATCGCTTTTCGACTAGAACAGTCACCCAAAAAATCATTAAGTCAGTTAGGGCAGCGTGTGTCTCGAAATATGTTCAGAAGATGTGAAATGTGCATTACACAAGAGGGTCAACACTTCCAGCATCTTTTATAAGGTAAGCTAATGAATTACGTCACATTTAAATGCTTAGCACACAAGTTTATGAAGTTTATGAAGCGTAATTATTATGAAATAGTCCGCGGCCGACGGTCGAACAATGCCGGAAACTGAGCGCTCGCTCGCCGGGAGCAGTTTCTTCCTTGTAGCGCTAACAGTGGGTTGCGTTTCCCGGCGAACGCCCTGTATTAGCTATGTTTACATGTAAGAATAATAGGAAACACAATAATAATAACTCATTTTGTTTCAATTTTTCACTCCAAAAAATGTCTATATTGGGTCTAAATTTAATATGGAAATATATGATTTTATATTCGGCCCGCGGAGTTATGATGCATTTCCAAAGTGGCCCGCAAGATCATTTGGGTTGGCTACCCCTGCTCTAGCCGAAGTGCTCCGTAAAATGCAAAAAGATATGGAAATATTGACCACCGTAAAAACACGGAAGCTATAGTACCTTGGCCACATCATGAGGAACAATAGCCGTTATGAACTCCTGCAGTCTGTTCTCCAGGGAAAATGCCAGGAAAGAGAAGTGCTGGTAGAAGAAGAACTTTCTGGCTAAAAAAAATCTGAGAACATGGACCTCCAAGACAACTACGTAGCTAATCCGAGCATCAACCAGCAGAGACAAGACAGCCAAGACGGTTGCCGACATCCGGAACGGATAGGGACCAGAAGAAGAAGACCCATGCTCTACAAGTTGCCTGACGGAAACGCCGATCCAGATTTATTATTTTTTCCCTAAATCCGTGTGCTTTAGTAATCAACGGTCTAAAGTTTGCCTCTTGTTAGCTAACAGAATTGCTTTTTTTTTCACCGACACAACATTGTTTTTTCAAAGTCCAATAATTTTGGAGATTCCGAGTACTATTCTGATAAGATAATTACATCTGGCATATTTCCCTGTTACCATTTTTGTCAGCTTCGGTATGGTTATATTTCGTATATTACTTTAGTGATTTCAATAAAAAACAATAAGGTAAAAAATAAAGTTAGTTTGGTGACATTTGTGAGATTAATAGCACAGTGTTTCATCAGTTGGCCGGGTTAATAGGGAATTCCTTCGTTTGGACAACCCCGCTGTTTACCTACTCAGGTAAGGTTTCCTAGAACCAGCCCCCGCCGAATTTCCTAGTAGAACGCGGAATGTGTTGGGGTGTCACTGGACTGTTTAAATGGAAGTTGCAAACGTTAAGTAAATGTGTATTGTCCTGTGTGGAACGACTGGTTGATTTGCGAGCAGCGCGTTTATAAAGTCGTTTTTACATGTATTTTACACTTTTCCATAACCCATAAGTTGAAAGAGAATCTTTTCCCTGTCAGTATTATTTAGAGCTGTCACCTAAGTTCAGGTCGCCTCTAAATTCTGAGAACACTTTAGTTCGTCAGCTGCAGAAAGCTGACAACGATAAAATAGCGCAATTTTTATCAAAGAGTTAGGAACATCCAAATATTCACGAATTGTTATTGTTATTATACTGGATCCTTTATGAACTTTTAACGTAATTTTTACTTCTTCATAATTTCATGCATTGTTTCATAATAATGAAGAATGATTAAGAAAATAAATAAGAAAAATCTATATAGGTCTGCAGAGAAAATTGTAGACACAGTGCATTTTATGAACATCTTAAAAGAATGATTGAGAGTAGGCTGACAAAAAGATTTTTCGATTGAATCTGTAAATTAAATGTCACAACGAAATGGGCAGAGGAGACGAAAAAAGTATAGATCCATTCAGATGAGATAGATTCTCTTAGTGTTTTAAACTAAAATTGACAAATTCAAGGGGTTTCAGGAACAATGTACAAAGACATAGATTACCTGATCTGAAGAAAGAAGGAGACTTCAACAAAAGAATGAAAAAATCCTAGGAGGAGAAGAAAAGGCGAACCAGTAAACCAGTTGTTTTCCCGTGGTCCAAACTAGGCCATAATCGAAAAAAGAAACAACTAGCATTTTCAACTACAAGTTACTCTCAAGCGTTTAAGGTCCCGGACAGATCGTGTATGCAAATGAACTCACTACAAAATTATTATTTTTTATTTTTATTTAAAAAAAAAAAAGAATCAGTTCAAGTTATTTTTAAATAGAGTTGATTATACGTTTCGTGAAATTGTTTTTCAAATGGAATATATAAATCAAACACAAAAAAAATCAGTTGAAATAAACTATTGTAGGTATTTGAAAACTTTTCAAGAACCATATTTTCATGACTTATTTATTATCTGATTCATGAAATACTTAGCTGATGTTTTTATCATCAAAATTATGTACTGCATTATCATATTTGTTAAAGGAACTCATTTAACTATTTTAAAAACATTTCATCAGTAGTTTCAGAAATAAAGGTCCGCGGAATGGTTTTTTTAATATTTTTTTTTCGTATAAAGCTTCCACAATTCACGGAAAAAAAAATGTTTTGAGAATCTGCGGCTTACCTGCTTTCATTTGCTACCCATTAAGATAGTTAAAAATAAATATTTTCTTCAATCTCCCACAAACCCCATTTAATTAATTTCACCACCACGATTTAAATATATATATATATATATATTAGCTTAAGGTAGCTATGAACTAAAGTCATGAATGTGAAAGTTAAAATATTCAGAAGTTATCAGGGTGTTACAGATGAATGGACGGACAAACGGGAATCCATTTCAGTTTTAACTGAACCATAAGCCATAACAGTGTAAATAATTGTTCCATAGTAATTAATTAGGGGGCTTCCATTTATTGAGTGAGGTCAGAACAGAAAGGGGGGGCTTGAAAAATCTCACCTAGGGGGAGGAGTGGGGTTGGATAGCAGTCTCACTAAATTTTTTATTTCAGATTGACACCCATCAAAGAAATGTATAGCTAAAAAAATGTTTCTAAAATTACGAGGTCAATATCACGTTAGGGGGAGGGGTCTGCCATATCTCACCGAGCGGGAGGGGTAGTACAAATTTCCGAAAAAACACCTCACGTTATTAATGTACGCCCCCTTACCACAATTCACTTTAAAAGTGTGTTATCAAAATCATGCGAGTTAGTTTTGAACAGTCAACAGATTTTTAACTACCGGTATTATATGTAATCATCAGAACCCTATTTCTTCAGTTTCTGTTTTCTTTGCGTGCCTAGTAAAACAATACCATTGTAAAGAATATGACAGATGTCACAGTTATCTAACCATCTTTTCACGCCAGCTGTCAAATCTGATGTCGTGCATATTCCTGATTGCTATTGCTACTGCACGCAGATTGTTGCTGATATTACTTCCCTAATGCTCTCAGCAAATATTGTAAGACTGAGGAATTGTGAAAACGAGCTATGTATATTAAAGAACGATTTCTGATTAAAATATATTAATATAATACTGATGTGTTATAAACAAAATAATATTAATGTATGTTTGCGCCGCAAATCATCTTCCTTTTCGGTAATCTGATATTGCAAGATCGAACATTTATCGAATCCGACCCCTTTAGCTGGTGATCATGTTTAAAATAGAATTAGTTAGTGAACTTCCACCAAATGTCAGTAACGCGTTTCAAGACGAATGACTATTGATAAATATTCGTTTAAAAGACTCCAGAAATTATGTATCACATTTTATCTGTTTGTAGTTACTAATGTTGCCGAAGTCCACTTTTGTGTGAAGACAGTGTCGTTTATTGCGTTCTTGCGTGCAGGATGTTTTTTACTTGTATCTGCTCGAGAGGCCTGGTTAGAATCTTTTAAGAAGGCAACTGCGGGTGTCGCTGACTTATCACCTGCCACCCCCGCTGATCCGCTTTCTCTGCTGTCTGGTGGCCTTTTCTTGTGCAGAGACCGGCGCAGGCCACAGCTGGTGTATACCAGCTGCCGCCTCAGCGTCTTGTGCTCCAGTTACCATCTTGGTGCACTGTGACAAAAACTAATGCTTCACTCCTTTCCTCTTGGTGAAATGCGTCAAATAAAACCTGTTTTTGATTCATACGTAATTCAGGCCCGCTATGGAGCGTGTATAACTACTTCTTTCTTGATACTCGCTTTCGTTCCTAAAACCTTTAAGTCTTTAAGCCGCGTTCCCACGACGTCTTGTAACGAAGACGGGACGGGACGAATACTCAACAACACGCCACGGGAACAAGGCCGCCTCTGCTACTGGGGAACAGACGCAGCTGCCCACTCTGTGTCTATAAACATCACAGGCGTGCGCAGTGGAGCGCTGTTGCCATTGGTTTGCAGCAGCGGTGCGCACCCCGTCTATTGCTGTAAAGTGCTCTGTGCCAAACGACACTAGGCAACGTGGTGGGGAGGTGGCGGCGAGGTAAGCTAGGGCTAACCTGCGGCGCGCGCTCGTCCCTACACTTCAGCTAATGAGGTCCGGTCCCGTCCCTCCTTCGTTACAAGACGTGGTGGGAACGCGGTTTAGTAATGTTTCTTTCCTCTCCTGTGAGATGGGTTTCCAAGGTTTAGTAATTTTTGGTGGGGAGGACCACGAGTTAACCATATTACAAAATTTGGAACTATCTGCAACGTCAGTACCGGAAATCAGTATCCAAATCTTTTTGTACCTCATTGAGCCACATGTTTCCTGCCTTATAGCTTTTGATAAGTGAGAAGATCTTCTTGGTAAACTTATTGCTGCCCATTCTCCTGTAAAACTTCAGCCGCTTTCGTCGCATGCTGCTGTTTAGCCGTTTCCAACAGTTGGTACAATTCGCAGTTCGCTTTCAGTTGGTAGGTTCCATCCGGTAGCACTCTTAGCCCATGAATTTTCCTCTGGATTCGTCTTTCAGCTTTTCCCAGATCGTCCAAGGTGCCTTTCCTGGTCATCAGCAAGGTCTCCGCAACAAATAAGAACTGATGTCTAATAACAGTTTTGTAATGACAGACTTCGAAATAAACCTTCTTGTTGTAATGATTTCGCTACGGCTGGTATGCTGCGTGGAGTTTGGCACATCTATCTAAGATGGAGGTTCCATCTCTACCATTGGGGTGGACCTCTTCACCTAGAAACCGGGATCGATCCACTTTTCCAATCTTGTCATCGATGGTCATCAAAGAGGCTTCGTTGGGGGTGCCGACTCTAGAAGTACTTGATATCTGTAGTCCTTTCTTCACCGCTATCTCGTGGAGGGTTTGAACAGCAATGGCAGCATCCTTAGAGTCGTTGGTTTGGATTACGATGTCATCTGCGAAAGCCAGGCTCCTGATTTTGATATTTTTTGTTCCGGCTCCAGGGGTGACTGGTTTGATTCTAATATTGTTCAGTGCAAGTTCCCAGGTCCTGATGATTTTTTCGAGCACCAGATTGAACAGAATTGGTGAGAGGCCATCTTCTTCTCTTATTTATTTATTTTTTATTTGGCTTACAGCCATACAGGCCATCTAGCCATTTTCCATTTACATGATTAGATACATTCATGTGGCCAGTTACATAATTCATTTCACACGTTAAAACAACAAATTGCATACATTAAAATATCTAGTTTACAAGGTACTAAATTTACATTAAAGTTTTAATTACATTATTCACTGCACAGGTTATAATGACAAATTGTATGCTACATTCGGTACATTAAAAAAACTGGTTTACAGGGTAAAAATATACATTAAAAACTTTATAATACATAGCGAGCCTTACAATGATAGGATTTGTCTGTTACAATTATTAAAACAGCTGATTTTATAAT
Organism: Vandiemenella viatica; assembly: GCA_031002005.1. Taxonomy (NCBI): domain Eukaryota; kingdom Metazoa; phylum Arthropoda; class Insecta; order Orthoptera; family Morabidae; genus Vandiemenella; species Vandiemenella viatica. The sequence continues at coordinate 222,247,101 of JARYHS010011408.1, read as the reverse complement.
TCCAGTTTGATTTGTCGTAAGAAAGCTTACATGGGGGAGAAGATTTTGTATTTGCTAGTTGCTAACAGAGTAGAAACATTTGTTGGCAGTTGCTGCCCCAGATGCACCAGTTTCTTAGTAAGGTTGTCGGATTTGTCTTTTTTTAGTGGACATCGAAAGAATATATGGTTAACGTCTTCTTCCTGACCAATCTTCTTATCTTACTCCAATTGTGATTCATGCGTTATACCTACAATAATTAAGAAATTAACGGGATTGTATTTTTTGACGCTGTTTAAGGTACGAAAAAAAGAAATTGTAAAACACATGTTTCAAATCTCCACTGACGATGGTATAAAAAAAAAAAACTCCGTCTATTTTTCAGCGATAACTATATACTGTAGTTTACATGAAACTTCGAATTGTTTCTCCTTCTTTGCGGATTAAACCGTCCGACCTATTCCGGCACCTAGCATCATCTCATTCTTGTTCATCTTCTTCTAAGAACGCCTTGCCCGCCATGGGGGAAATTTTACACTTACCATAGTAACGTCGGGAAAGATGAACTGGGGTGGTTACCCGTCGCTAGTGTTAGTGTTATTGTAAGTGTGGATAACTTTGATAGTGTGTGTATAGTGTAGAGTTTTATTTGTGTTGTAGATTAGGGACGAAAAATGGGAGAGGGTAAAGCCAGGATCCGGCCCGTTCGGGCCTACTCTTTCGAAAGGGTCCAGGTAACAAAAGGCTTATCGTCCCCATTTGACGCACGAATCACCACAACAGTGTCGTATGCTCTCACTCTATACACACTGCGGATAGGTTTGGGATTCTGGAGATTAGAAATAGTGCACCACTACCTCCGTTACTTGCTGCCCAAGTCCTGATTTCTTCCACCACCGGAAATGGAAACTAGATAACCCTGTGTCATCGCCGGAATATCGTCACCTTGCCACAGCCAACTTTTCTACCTTTTGGGCGTACACCTTGCAGGCGTTCGTCATTCATACTTACTTCATATTTGTTCCATTTATTCTATTTTTTTCCTTCGCTGAAATATTTCTAATTTCTGCCTTATTACTTCATTGTGTATGTGATCTTCTTTCGTGAGGCACTTAAGGAAAAATAGTGCTGGTATAGTCTTAATGTTCTAATTAATGTCAAATGGGTGGACCTTGAAAAATTCCTCTGTTGTTTTCTCTTAGAAATCTGCCTTAAAATGCTACTCCCTCGTCCACGAAGGAGAAGCTGAAAACCACTCAGCTTTCGGGCCATAATCTCCGACCAAGTTGTAGCAGATGTGGGGAGTTAATGAGAGAAAAGGGGGGGGGGGTTAGACGTCAGATCTCCTGCGCTTAAACTAGAACTTTTCGATTAAGAGGAAAAAACATCCTGATAAAAAAAACAGGTTATTATTGGTATTATTATGTTCTGGTAACCAACCTACGTAAAACCAACTCTACTCAGAAGTCTGAAGGAATCCTTGGACTGGATGATCTTCACGGTCACAAAGTTGTTAAAGGAAACATCGCATTTATAAGCTATAATTAAATTCTGATAGGACTCTTTATGAATCAAGAATCTTCATTTGCACTATTTTCTTACAGAGGTATACTGAGGTATGCTGAAATGTGAAATATTTGCGTGGAATACGAGGGATAGTCTAGTTATTTTATAGTTTATAAATACTGGCATTCGGAATACTACACGGGTTCAAACAATCGTCGGGCCATCCAGATTTTTGTTTTCCATGGTTTCTAGACCAGGTGAACAAAGCGATGACCTCTTAAAGAAGACATGGCTGAATTCCCTCCCGTTCCCTGACTCCCTTCCTATCTCGCCTCTAATGACCTCGATCTCAAGCCCATGGCGAAAAAGAAGAAGAAAACCTCTTGTTGTACTGGAAACATCAAATCAGTACTAACCGAGCAAGGGGGATGAGTGGCCTAGCTTTCGGGAAGACGTGGGTTCGAATCTACATCCGGACATCCAGATTTGGGTTTTTCATGGTTTCCCCCAAATCACTGCAGGTGAATGCCGGGATGCTTCCTTCGAAAAGGCCATGGTCGAATTCCTTCCAGTTCCTTGCCCCCAGTCATTTTCCGCCTCTAATGAACTTGACGTCGACGAGGCGTAAAGCCATAAAAAAAAACAATCCGTACTCAGTTCCCCCAAATTTACTGTCCCAAATTTCTTCAGTTTACATCGCGTAACGGTCCATTATTTATTATTATTTTTTGCTGCCAATCTTTCACTTTCTTGAACCGGTATGGAGTATAAATCGTTTCCAACAAACTTGCTTCGGATATTTAGATAATCGTGAAAGACAGTCATCACTCAGGCATCAAGGCTTGTACAATTAGAAATCTGCATTCAGTTTAGCTGTTTCTGCAAAATCTTAAATGTTGTACTCTAAGTTACTCTACTCTCTTTTGTGGCAAAGTGCCACGATTAAGCAGGGATGGATGTAAAAACATCACGCATAGTATCTACAGACTCATTATTCACACTGGGTTTGCCACTGCAGTTACGCTCATCAACCGTGCCAGTCTGTTATGTTATTAACATCTGTCTGAGGTCGTTCGTATTCATTAGTGAACTTCCGGTGAACTGTAGCCTACAACCGCAACACGTACTGAGTTTTTTTCCTTCTGCGGACATCGTTTTGATGTAACTATAACACAACAAACGACACAAAAATCTGGAAGTTGGAAAGTTAAAACAATTTTTTTCATCTACTTTGCAGTTTGGGTTCTGTTTTTTTTTTTTAATAATTGAAGTAGTTCTTTATTTACGCTTTTTCATCTTGCTGAACTGGTCAAAAATTTTAATGCATACTCTTTCCGCACAAAAGGTATGAATCAATGTATATGCTTGTGTGTGTACAAGCGCTGTCCTTAATATAATAAAAAGAAAACCAGCTGATCTGATATGAGTAATTTCTGTACCAAACCAGCAAAACACTAATGGGACAAATAAATAAATCAACTAAAGATTTATAACATGCTTGAAACTCTTTGCAGTACGCTAGACTTTACCTAAGTCCGGATCTTAGGAAGTTTTTAGTACATTTTCAGATTGTGTTTTAGCTCCCACTATATTTTACGCAGTTAACTATAAATAAGTTTCAAACACGAAGTTATCATGAAGTCCATTTAGTCTAGAGAGAACCGATGTATTTTTTTTTTTTTTTTTTTTGCTGTCGTCAGTCTTTCGACTGGTTTGATGCAATCCTCCATCCCTTCCTATCCTGTGCTAACCTCTTCATTTCTACATACCCCTTACAAGCCCACGTCCTCAATTATCTGCTTCATATATTCTAATCTCTGTCTTCCTCTACAGTTCTTACCTTCGACTGTTCCCTCCACTAACAAATTAACCAATCCAGCATGTCTCAAAATATGACCTACCAGCCTGTCTCTTCTTTCTGTAAGCTTCTTCCATAAACTTCTTTTCTCACCCATCATTTCCAAAACTCGTTCATTTCTTACTTTGTCTGTCCACCTTAATTTTCAGCATTCTTCTGTAGCACCACATTTCAAATGCTTCAATTTTCTTTCTTTCCGGTATTCCTAAAGTCCATGTTTCGCTACCGTAAAGTGCTGTGCTCCACACATAGAGTTTTAAAAAGTTCTTTCTAATTCCTAGATCAATATTTGAAACTAAAAGGTTTCTCTTTTTCATGAAGGCTCTTTTTGCTAGTGCTATTCTGCTTTTAACATCATTCCTGCTTCGGCCATCGGTTGTAATTTTACTTCCCAAGTAACAGAATTCACTTACTTCTCCTATTGCATCCGATCCTATTTTTATATTTAATCTACTAGTATTGGTATCATTTCTGCTACATTTCATCACTTTTGTCTTGCTTTGATTTATATTCAGTCCAAAATCTTCCTTCAGTATTTTGTTCATGCCATTCAATAACTTCTCAATATCCTCAGCCCTCTCTGCTAACAAGACAATGTCATCAGCAAATCGTAGCATACTGATTTTTTCTCCCTGAAAACTTATGCCACATGGAAATTTTTCTTTGACTTTCTTCATTGCTTCTTCTACATACAAGTTGAATATTAACGGGGATAGACTACAACCTTGTCTCACACCCTTTTTAACTGATGCATGTCTCTCGTGATTCTCTACTTTTATTACAGCCACTTGATTCTTATATAGTTTATAGAGTATTCTTCTATCTCGATACTTTAGACCTGACTTCTTTAAAATTTTGAACATCTTGTCCCACCTAACATTATCAAAAGCTTTTTCTAAATCAACAAATGCCATAAAAGTATCTTTGTTTTTCTTGATCCGCCCTTCAAGTATTAATCTTAAAGACAGAATTGCTTCCCTTGTACCGCGATTTTTCCTAAACCCAAACTGATCTTCACCTACTATCTCTTCTACTACCCTTTCCATCCTTCTGTATATTATTCTGGTCAGTAATTTTGAAGCATGTGATGTTAGACTAATGGTGCGATAATTCTCACATTTGTCGGCTTGTGCTTTCTTTGGAAGTGTGAAGATGATATTTTTATTAAAATCAGTTGGAATTTCTCCTGTTTCATAACTTTTTGATATCAGCTTGAATAATCTTTCGATTCCTTCCTCTCCTAGGGATTTAAGAAGTTCTGCAGGGATCTCATCAATTCCAACTGCCTTATTTGCTTTCAAGTCATTCAGAGCTTTATTAAATTCTGTCCTCAAAACAGGATCTCCTAAGTCATCAATGTCGACATCGCCTTCCTTTTCCATTACACTATTGTTCAAGTCGTCCCCATCATACAGTTTCTCAATGTATTCCTTCCATCGGTTAGCTCTATCTTCTGAGCTTAAAAGAGGTTTCCCATCGGCAGCTTTAATGTTCATACCTCTTTTCTTCATTTCTCCAAAATTCTGTTTGATCTTTCTATATGCAACATCTACTTTACCTACGACCATTTCCTTTTCTACTTCTTCACACTTTTCTTGTAGCCATTTTTCTTTTGCTATTTTGCATTTCCTATTTATTTGATTTCTAAATTGCCTGTACTGCTCTCTTCCTGCTTCATCCTGAGCATTTTTGTACCTTCTCCTCTGATCCATCAGCTCCAAAATTTCTTCTGTGATCCAAGGTTTTCGGGCAGCTTGTTCCCTAAAGCCTAATGTTTCTTTACCAGCTTTCATTATTTCGGTCTTTAATGCATTCCATTCGTCCTCGGTTGAGCTCCTTTCAGAGTTACTTCTTAGACCTAAGTCTACCATTTCTGCAAATTTTTCTCTCGTGCTAGATTGTTTCAGTTTATTCACTTCCAGTCTGTTCTGCTTATACTGCTTCCTTATTCGCTTGAATTTCAGCCTGCACTTCATTATTATCAAATTATGGTCAGAGTCTATGTCTGCTCCTGGGTACGCTTTACAGTCTAGAACTTGATTCCTGAATCTCTGTTTGACCATGATATAATCTAGCTGATATCTGCCTGTATCCCCAGGACGTTTCCAGGTGTATATTCTTCTTGCATGGTTCTTAAACAGTGTGTTTGCCACTACTAGCTTATATCTTTCACAAAATTCTAGCAACCTGCTTCCTCGCTCATTTCTTTCTCCTAGACCAAAACTTCCTACAGTATTCCCTCTTTTCCTTCTCCCACTATTGCATTCCAATCACCCATGATTATTAGATTTTCCTCCCCCTTCACATATTGGATTAATTCTTCAATTTCAGCGTATATTTTTTCTATTTCTTCGTCATCTTCCTGTGACGTTGGCATATATACTTGTACTAATGTGGTTGGGACGGGCTTAGTTTCTAACCTCATCAAAATAATCCTGTCACTAAACTGTTCATAATAACTCACTCCGTTTCCCTACTTTCTTGTTCATTACAAATCCTACACCAGTGACTCCATTGACAGCTTGTGTGCTAATTATCCTGTGTTCCCCAGACCAGAAATCCTGTGCGTCCTTCCATTTAATCTCACTAATCCCAACAACATCTAAGTTAATGTTGTTCCATCTCCCTTTTAAGTTTCTAACCTACCTGCCATATTCAGACTTCTAACAATTCCACGCTCCGACTCGTAGAATGTTTCTATCCATTCTGATGACTCCTCCCTGAGCAGTCCTCACCCGGAAATCCGATTGGGGGACTATTTTATCCTCCGGAATATTTTACCCAGGAAGAAGCCATCATGATATATGTAATTTGAGAGGATTACATGTCCTCGGGATTCCCTTTGGGTCTTTAATGCAGTGGTTTCCCGTTGCCTTCTGCATCCCCATGCCGTTGATAATTTCTGATTCATCCGCCTTTAGGGGCCGTTTCCAACCCCAAGGGCAAGAGGGTGCCCTGAACCGCTCTCCGCTCTTCCGCCCTTCCTTTCGGAGGCCGTTGGCAAGCAGTGGTTGACTCCTTATACCGGGAATCTTTCAGTCGCCAGAGCCTCGTCCGTGCAAACAGGGTGCACCACGTGAAGGAGACGTTGACATTTGGTTGGAAAATGCTAGTATAGCCTCTTCCGAACCCTCACACCCCCCGAAGTAATTATAACGCTTTTAAACACCAATTTAATCGATAGTTTCGTATCTTAGGTTTGTCGTATATTTTATCAGCCCAGATACAAAAAAGTTCTTAAGTCGGATTTTTTTTTGTATTGGTCACTTTGCTTTTTACAAACAGAGATTTTATCTGACCAACACAGTCTTTTTCCAAATTACTAAGTCTCAAAACACATTGAACCAGTTAACCAAACGGATACGCGAGTGTTCGCATATGGAAAGTCGCCTTTTTGAAATTTGGGCTTGGTGATTTTACCATGTTTGTAGTAGTGACGCCCGTTTCTTTTCAGTGCTGAATACAATCGCGTTACCCTCTTGGCACATCACAGTAATGTTGACACAGCGAGCAGGATTTACAAAACTTACGAGTGGCGGAAACATGAAACGCCCTTGTTTACTGATGGATGAACACTTTCTTTGTTGTAAACCAAATCGATTTAAATAATTAATATAGCCGATCAACACGTTGTTTCTGTCAAATCTCTGCTAACATTACAGATGTAATTTGTTTACTTTGAGTCTCTAATGTTGCAGATAAAATTAAGGAGTTAGAACGCCGAATTGCACTTTATCGATTAAAATGCTGGCATAAGTCAATAATGTTGGCAAAAGAATTAATTTTTAAAAAAGTAGAAAGAAGAATGCATTCGTAGATTGTATCCATTCTGGGAGCTGCATGTATTTTTCTTACCATCTTCCAAACAACTGTTCTAAATTTTTATTTGTCATCAATGGCGCAATTCATGACTAAAACTAGCTATTATTCTGATCGATCTCGAAACTGTCTCTCTTCCAAGAGGTCATCACAGATTATGTTACAATGAGTTTTACAAAGTTTGCGACCAATCGTATTCCATAGACGTGATCTTTGACATTTTCTATCTTTTTCTGCGAAGAAATTCGTTTTTAACGAAATAAGTTTAAAATAATTCTTGAATCGAACAGTAAGTGTTTTAAATGGAACAGTACTTTATTCTCTTTTTAAAGCTGTTTGGAGCATGAATTAGGATGTAAAATTGAACCCAGCTAGTACAATAGTTTTTGAATTGCATATGTAGGCCCCATACATAATAAAACTCATAGATATGAAAAATGTTTCATGCTTCACTAATGAAGAAACTAAAGCTGAACTAGGTCATTAGTATATAATATTATTCATTCAACAACAACAAAAAACAAAAAAATGGGATAGTCGTAAAACATTGTCTAAGGACTGTATTACTAATAGATAAAATCGGCTTTGCCGGTCATTTAAGTGAAGCATTTCAACTGTACGATGCAGAAAGAAAAAAGCGAAACTATAATGGTAACAATTCTTGTATTTCTCGGCGCAGTGAATGATTTAACTTGAAACTTTACATGAAACGATTAACAGCTGAATGTAATGACGTGAATTCAAGAATTACATGAAGCTTTAAAAATTAATTCTTTTATTTAAATTCTCAGATAATTCCTTATGATGTTGAATGAGGGGTGACTCAGAGGGGGGTTAGCTTCACTCTCAAATAAATGGTTAATAACTTTTAACAAGCTTTGATTGTTCCTATAGGTCATGCTGATTCCTTGAAATGAGTTTCATCGTAGTGTTTCAAAACAAATGGAAACCTAACCTCATAGATTTTGTGTAATACAAAGTAAAAAATGCTGAGACATATTTGAGTCAGAGTGGCAGAAGACAAACTTATTTTATAGCCCGTTAATTGAAGAGAATAAAATACGCTTGTTTTTGTGTTAAGCTCAGCGCGAATACGAGGACGAACGTGGTGGTAACGCTCTGGCCTCGCAGTCGGAGAACGTAGGTTCGAATCTCCATCCGGCCATCCAGATTTCGGTTTTCCTGGTTTCCCTAGGTGAATGCCGGACTGGTCCCTCCCAAAGGCCAAATTCATTCCTGCTCCTAGCCTGCCCCAATCCTTTCCCAAGTGTAATTACCTCGAGACCGATGCAAAAAAAAAGAAGTTTACCTGTTATCATTATTCTTTTACTCTAGGATGTTGTCCTTGAATCCTTTCTGTGAATTAATTAGTGGCATTTCGTATGGAGTTCATGCCTTGGGCTATTAAAGTGTGTTTCGCCTCTTGTATCGTTACTCGTAACAGGTGACCTATGTCTTAACGAGGAATTTGGATAACTTAACGGTGGTGATCTCCTTCTATGGTTCTAATTCGTCCTTTCATTCTGTACTTACACACTTTATAGCTCCATTACTAACCACGCCATTTGCTAGTAACTGGTACTAGGCAGTTGGTTTTTTCTTCTTCTGTCATTAGTCTCTCGACTGGTTTGATGCAATCCTCCATCCCTTTCTATCTGTGCTAACCTCTTCATCTCAACATACCACTTACAATCCACGTCCTCAATTATCTGCTTCATATAGTCTAATCTCTGTCTTCCTTTGCAGTTCTTTATTAACGATGTATTTGTTATCTAATACCAGTCAAATTATAAGAAACGATTTTCAATAGAAAGCAGAATCTGCTGCTTAGTAGTTACTGTGCGAATTACACATTTAAAACGTCCAGAAAAGGATGTAACAGCTTCAGTTTTTTTTGGTAATTGCTTAAGTGTCAGCTGAAATATAAATGTAATATTTATTCATTACTAGCGAAGACGATTGTGTTTTTTCCGTGACATTTTTTTCTTCTGCTGTAACTTGGTAATATTAATGGAAGTCTAATAAAAATTTAAGAATCATTAAAGGTATGCGCATTGAGCGGTCTGGTAGCTCAGTGGGCAAGGCGCAAGCCTAATAAATTCAAGGTCACAGTTTCTAATCCCGGTGTCGCCAGGAATTTTTACAAGATGTTCTCTGTTCATATGAGGTAGGCCAGGACGCCCTTTGGTTCGGATTCCACGTTAAGCTGTAGATCCCAGAGGAAATGAACTGGCCGTCTTACTTCTGAGACACTGGCTTAGTACGCCTCTTACGGAAGGAACCAACCAACCAACCTCGGGTTATGGACTAAGTTATACACTGATTACTTATTGCGGAACTCAGTTATAATCGCCGGGAAGAAATTATTATATTATTGACTTTACATTTACATAATTCTCTACCTCACAAACTAATGTATACGACTGGCAGTACTCGATTTCGGCTTATAGTTCATCCGTTCAGAATCAGTTCAAGTAGCGTAATTTATTTCATTTACTTAACTTTTGTTTTAGTTTGCTTGCCAGTAATAATTTTATGCCATTGTGAAATATTTTAGTAAAATAAAAGTTCGTGTTTTAAATAGAGTATTAACTTAGTGTTGCAACATGAAGCTACTTTGCAATAGTAGTAATAGTTCATTTCAACTCTTGCAGCTTCCTTTGAAGTTGAGATGTTATTACGAATCAATAGTGACGCTTATGGTCGAAATCTCTTATTAAAATTAGGCAGATACTTCCATGAATTTTACTGTTTGCGGTTATCGACGATTGTCAATCTCATCTTTATACCCAATACCTTATACCTAATAATGCCACCACACCGAGTCATTTAGAATAGGAGAATAGATCAAAACGAAAAAACTTTGATACGGCATTACCTTGATCTTGCTCTGAATCTTTCCTCTCGTATTTATTGTACAAATTGTTCTTGATTTTAATTTTTTACTCTATTGTTAATTGCTCCAAGATTACCTCGTGAACTCTCTTTTAAGGTCCGGGGATGATTTTTTTTTTTGCGTTTATTGAGATGGTTTAATTGTGATTTTGTTTAGAGCTTGTAGTAGGGTGTTCCCTGTGTGGGAACGAATTATAGTTATCATTTACAAATGTATGATTAATAAAGGGGATTCAATTTTATGAGGGAATGCAAACATGGATTATTGCAAGAATCTTGACATTATTGGGAGTACACAATTTGACATTTATTTAGTATCACTGGCAATTACAAATCTGAGCGAATTTACGGTTAATGTTAATACAAGAAGGCAAAACACAAAGCAACGCTCAGAGGTACAATTAGCCGTCATGAAAAAGCAAACAATTGTAATTTACTTTGGAATCAATCTCAAAATTAATATATCCGAAAGGATGATACTTGGAAGCAATGTACAATACAAGTTATGATAGCCTCAGACATAGGTATCATAATACTGTGACTTTACATTGAAACAAGGGCGCCACGAATGAACAATATTCTATTCGGAAATAACATTAAGTTCTAGCAAATTATGCCTTTAGCTCAGTGGCGATTTTATATACAAAGTTAGAACATGTATCTCCCTTCTCAAAGACGCTTAAGGGTTCAGTTTCACGGAATGCGCCATCGGATGGCTTGGTCATAACACTTTACCATTGTAGTTCTGAATCTGAAATCTGCGATGTTCGCAGATGACCCACGGTACATGAGACTTGTCTCACAAGGCCGCTACCATGAATCGGACACAGCAGAAGTCAGCAAGAGCAGCCAGGCACCGCGACCTACAACAGAATCTATGTCGGGAACGGCGTCTCGCAACAGAATAGCATCGAATCTAATAAAGCTCGTCGCTATTCCATCTCCGAGGTGCACTTTGGTTCCGCTCTTGCAGTCTCGAAGATCATGTTTAACAGAAAGTTCCCAAAATTTTAGTTACAGGCAGCGTTGGGTTTGGGTCCTAGGGTGGCCACCTGATGTCACGTGATATCATGGATACTTTATTCGTTCCGCGTGTGGATCACAGCGGTCAGAACGATTCGACCGTTCTCGTGTGGTGACACCGTACTCGGATGGCGGGCATTTCACACTATATAGGTGCATCAATCTCTTGTTGATTATCCATCCCAAGGTTACAGGGCTTTCCGTCCACCTCACTGCAGTGTTCGCTGGCGGTACCCTGTCACCAGTCCCTAACGGTCCTACCTTGCCCCTCAGGAAGGCCACGATTGCCTCCCAAGGCAGTATAGCTCAATAAATATGTCATATTCATTGTACCTAGATCATGAATATTCAATATTGGCATCACAGTTCTTTCACATGGAATCTTGCGTACTTTTAAAGAAATTATCAAAAAATATACATGTGGTCGCCCAAGCTTTATGAAAATCAATCTAACATTTTTTTATATAATAAAAAATAATGCACCTTAGAATGTGGCGAAAAACATCACATTATAGGCTGTACATCACGGACAGATATAATGAAAGGCAGTCCAAAGGAGACATCACGATTCTAGCTTGGAATTGTGTAAACATAAACTAGAATGCTAGTATAGACTTACTGTCATTACGTTACTGCTTCTGTATTAAAACTTTTACAATATACACTTGCTTAACTGTATCATTCTGAACTTTGCCTTCATCTTCAGTAATTTGAAAGAGTGATCTTGGCCGACCGGACGGATGGTCAAATCGAAAGTATTCGGTTGTCATTACTAGTTAGCTGTGCAGACAGATGGTGTGGGACGTTAATGAAGAGCGGCTGGAGCTGGTCGGACCTTGGTTTGTAACAGGAACCGGGCGAGCCGAAACACGATCCTGCGGGGTTGGTCGGCCCGAATGCGGGGCACGCTGGCCGCAGACCTCGGGGCTTCGCCTGCCGGCGAGCGACGCGAAGAGCCCAGAGAAATTCACTCAGTGGCAACTTGCTCACGGGTGCCTCCGCGATGTAAATACAATTTCTAGGAGGCTTCTTCTTATTTTATTGTGTGAAGCGACGTCTTGAAAAGGGTTGTTTGTAATCTCTCCCGATTCCCATATTTTCTCCAGACAGTAAAAAATCGAAACCCTCTCGTTTCGATAACTGGAACCAGTAAACATTTCGCGTCATACGTTAATCTGCAAGAGACGTGGATAATTTTCTTTGATTTTTATTACGTTAGTAAATTCAATTGACAAATATGATACAACCAGCGAGTTTTGTGGGTGAGAGATTTGGTTCTGCCCTGGCATTCGCGAGGATTCTGGTTCGATTCCCGGTACAGTCATCTATATTTCGGTTTTCCTCTGCCAACTCTAATTATCTGTCTTAGAGCATCCGTAATACTCCAGTAATAATAATAATAATAATAAATATGTTGCAGATAGGAAAAAGAAATTGTCATTTTGTTATTTCCATTGTGTACACTGTATAACCGAAAAACGGGCACGGATATGTACAAGAGTGAACAAGTAGTAGTGTTTTGCCCATCGTTGTGGAGCGTCCATAAACTACGTTGCTTGGTCTAGGGGGCGGAGGGAGGGGTTGTCTGGAAAGCTACGCTGGGCTACATGGAGGAGGGGGAGGGGGGGTTCCGAGCCAGGCCACGTAGCTTTTCATTCATTTTATTTGTCACAGTTAAAATGAGGTACAGAACACACAACAGCGTGTAAATATTTATTTCCGTCATTTAATTATCTCCCTCCGTAATTTATGATAGTCTGACAGTAGAAAACAGTACAAAATGTCTTCTGGAATCAATAGGAGAAAAAGCTACGTGCTATCTGGTGGGAGGGGAGAGGGGGAATGGGTGGAGGGGGGTTTACAGCAGGCCAAAATGGAGCTACTTGGTTTATGGACGCTCCCTTGATAGCGATGTGAAATGCGTCGTGCTGTACGGAGCGTGACTGGATGTTTTTCTCTCCTCTCTTTATGGTAAGATGGTGCTCTCATACCAACTTCGCACCAGAGCCTGTTGTATAAGTTTAGATTTGACAAGAGTTATGATATATAGTGACGTTGCTATCGTTGACGCGTTCGGACTGTGCCTCGGTGACTTTCTTGTGTTCCCAATACTCCTTAAGTCACTCATAATGGCTTTTATGGCAATCATCATATACGACTTAAATATTTAGAATTGTATTTTTGGGGAATTTAGTCCATCATTGTACTGAATTTAATTTATTTCAAAACATAAACTCCATACAAGTTCAATATAATCACTAGGCACTAATGTTTTTTTTACATTGAATCTAAAACTCTTACCAAGCGAGGTGGGTGAGCGGTAACGCTCTGATCTGACATTCGGAAGCACGCGGGTTCGAATCCCGATTTCTGTTTTCCATGGTTTTCCCCAATCACTCCAAAAGGCCATGGACGGATTCCTTCTTCTTCCAGTCCTTTCCAGCCTCTAATGACCTCGTTGTCGAAAAGGCGTAAAGCCAGAAGCCAGCCATCTAAATCTATCAGTTAACACCACAACTAGGGTCTTATCGTAACCTATTAAGAAGTTATACAGCGCGCAAATTTACAGTCGTGGCTAAGCTAATCCAACACAGTGATGCGACCCTTTCCCCACGGTCCCAGTTTGGTGTAACAAATTTTATATCCTTTCACTGTCGACTGGTATGATTGGATTTTTGACTTAGGCATCAGATTCGGAGTTGCAATGACAAATTGCATCCCCTGACACTGTTGCCACCGGATTTTCCGGAGTGTTCTCCAGTACTGAAGTAAATTTAGAGACTTATGAAAGCATGAAATGACCTATGTGTGCAGTCACTCGTATTAATTACGCGTGGATTCCGACAGGCTGGGCTGCCGTGTTGACAGTGGCTAGAGAGGGAGTGCGCTCTTGTGATGCTAATGGCGCGGCTCTTTTTGTCAAGTACTCGCCGGGGGTCCTACACAACCGACGACCTGATTAGGCCCGTCCGTTTTCAATCTCTCCCCTCCTCTTCGGCCCCTCTTGTGGGCAATAAACACTCGACCGTGTAATGTAAATGACGGATCGTAATATCCATTGTGTGGCTTATGTTTACTATTGGTTTGTTGTCGATCATTAACACTGTTCTCGTACCTACTGTTTAGGGATCTGGTAGATGCATTACCCTGTATTTAAACGTTTATAAACATTGTTTTGTTACAAACGTAATTTCCACTTCGTGTGAGGGACTGTGGGTAGAATTTGATACAAATTTGCACCTCCGGCACCATCTTCTTGAATCGCGACCATAAAGAGATTAACGTCATTTAACTGAGAGAACAATATGACTCAGGAATAGATAATTGCTGAACATTTTGAACTGGTCTAGATAGTCCGGAGTATACTGGAAACAGTTGTCTGTAACATTTTTACGTGTTATCATATATATTATTTCTATAAGGTATTTTTTTGTCACAAGCCTATATCTTCCTTCATACTTAACTGAAACCAATGAATGAGGTGTCATTTTAAAGCTTATGGTCTCCACTTTGGTTAAATCGTATTTTAAGCAAGAAAGTTTTCGGAATTCGACCCTTAAAGGGCAAAAATGTATTTTTTTCTAAAATGCTGTTTTCTGTGTTACGAGTCAGTTATCTCCCTCGATACCTATCTGAAACCGTTTTATGAAGTATCGTTTTAAAGGTTAAGATCTCCGCTTTAGTGACGTCATATATTAAGCCAGAAAGTTATCGAAATTCGACCCTTAAAGGGCAAAAGTATCAATATTTTTGCAATGCGTTTTTGTGTCACGAGCGATTTATCTCCCTTAATATCTAACCGATATAGATAAATGAGGTATCATATTAAAGAATAAGGTCTCCGCCATGGTAACATTATATTTTAAGAAAGGAATTTTTCGTAATTCGACCCTTATAGGGCAAAAATGTAACTTTTTCTAAAATGCGTTTTTTGTATCTCGTGCCATTTATCTCCCTGGATATCTAACTAAAATCGATAAATGAAGTAGGAATATAAGGAGTAATGTATCAGCTTTGTAAAATCATATTTTAAGGAAGAATGTTTTTGGAATTCAAGCCTTAAAGGAAAAAAGTATAAATTTTTCTATAACCGATTTTTGTGTGACGAGCGATTTATCTCCCTTGATATCTAATCGATATAGATAAATGAGGTATCAAATTAAAGAATAATGTCTCCGCCATGGTAACATTATATTTTAAGAAAGGAATTTTTCGTAATTCGACCCTTATAGGGCAAAAATGTCACTTTTTCTAAAATGCGTTTTTTGTATCTCGAACCATTTATCTCCCTGGATATCTAACTAAAATTCATAAATGAAGTAGGAATATAAGGAGTAATGTATCAGCTTTGTGACATCATATTTTAAGGAAGAATGTTTTTGGAATTCAACCCTTAAAGGAAAAAAGTATAAATTTTTCTATAACCGATTTTTGTGTCACGAGCGATTTATCTCCCTTGATATCTAATCGATATAGATAAACGAGGTATCATATTAAACAATAAGGTCTCCGCCATGGTAACAATATATTTTAAGAAAGGAATTTTTCGTAATTCGACCCTTATAGGGCAAAAATGTCACTTTTTCTAAAATGCGTTTTTTGTATCTCGAGCCATTTATCTCCCTGGATATCTAACCAAAATCGATAAATGAGGTAGGATTATGAGGAGTAATGTCTCAGCTTTGTGACATCATATTTTAAGAAAGAATGTGTTTGGAATTCAACCCTAAAAGGGAAAAAGTATAAATTTTTCTATAACGCATTTTTGTGTCACGAGTGATTTATCTCCCTTAATATCTAACCGATATAGATAAATGAGGTATCATATTAAAGAATAAGGTCTTCGCCATGGTAACATTATATTTTAAGAAAGGAATTTTTTGTAATTCGACCCTTATAGGGCAAAAATGTCACTTTTTCTAAAATGCGTTTTTCGTATCTCGAGCCTTTTATCTCCCTTGATATCTATCCAAAATCGATAAATCAAGTACGATTGTGAGGAATAATGTCTCAACTTTGCTGACATCATATTTTAAGAAAGAAGTGTTTGGAATTCAACTATTAAAGGGAAAAAGTATTAATTGTTCTACAACGTGTTTTTGTGTCACGAGCCTTATGTTTCCCTTGATATCTAATCGATATAGATAAATGACATATCGTATTAAAGACTAAGGTTTCCGCCGTGGTAACATTATATTCTAAGAAAGGAATTTTTCGTAATTCGACCCATAAAGCGCAAAAATGTCAATATTTCTAAAATATGTTTTTTGTGTTTCGAGCCATTTATCTCCCTGGATTTCTAACCAAAATCGATAAATGAAGTAGGAGTATGAAGAGTAATGACTGAACTTGGTGACATTATATTCAACCTCACTATTCATCGCATTTTATTCGCGAAATTTTCGCACGGGTCATCTAGTCTTTCTATATTTCTCAACATGTGGTCCGCGAACCATCTGTGCTATGCAAAGACGGGACTGGCTGTCCGCAGGCGAACATACAAAATTTAATTCTAATAGAGTTAAGGATATATATATTAAAAAAGTTGATAAGAACTGTTCACAAAACATAGCTACAGGCTATAAATCAAAATTTGCAAAAGCCATGAATATTTCAGCGACCAGACGAAAATCTGATATTGTCAGGATACGATTACATTTTTATTATAATTAAACAAGTTTCCAGTCGGAACAAAAGAGAGCAGCATTCTTTTAAAGATTATGTTAATGACTGTTTTATGAGGGCCTTATCATACGTATAAGACTTTAAGGAACTGCAATATGAACTGATAAAATTAATAGGTTGGTTAGTAATATACACGTAGGTAAAAAAATTATGCTCATCCCAGTTTGTGGTCGGTCGTATTTCTTTACATTTTGTTGGTCTTCGTATTGAAAAACGTTGAGAAACTCTTTTCTATTCCATTCCCATGACGGAAAGTGAATTACGACTTTCAGTCACTAATTCTAATACCATTGCGTCTATATTTTTATGTATTTTGTTTTAGCGAAGATAACGGTAACTTATCGAAATGACAAATCCTATAAACTGTCCAAGAGGAAAAGACATTAGTTTTATTTTCGCTTAATCACAGCGCTGGCATCGTTCTTTAATTCTTAACGAGGGAATAAATGAACCTCTGTCGAGAAACCTAAAATGAAGCAATGTGCATCCATTAAGTTTTGTTTTAAATTAACTAAGTGCGACAGAAACGTCTAAAATGATTCATTTGTTTATTGTAAAGAAGTTACAAGTCGTAAGAACGTTTTTGATTCGTATTCAGGATTTAATGATGATAAAGAGATCACTGAAGATGATCTACAATCAGGATCATAATTGACAGTTGCAACTGAAGAAAATAATCAAGAATTGCTGAAAACCTTTGAAGTTTCTAAATCCACTGTCCATGCCATTTTAATAGAAAATTGGACAAGCAGGTTATCTGTTCTCGTCTAGTACAGCGCGCACTGACTGACGATCAAGAAGATTCCATTGACATCCTTTATTCATTTCATTTTGCTGCGAGATACTTCTCGCTGCCCCAAAAAATGAAATTGGTAATAAAAGGAAAGCGTTTCTACACGATTTTAGAAACCCAGAGAGCTTTGACTGTGATTTTAAAGAAAATTACGAAGAATGCGTTTCAGGAGTGTTTCAAAAGTAATAGCTGGTTATATAAGAATACACCAGCTTTAGAAGGATATATCATCACAACCGAATTAGTTAGAAAGCTATGAAGTATTATTTGTTTAACGAGTGATGTTCTCTGTACTGCAGCCATCAGCAAAGTTTTTAGCCAAATCTTATCCCAGAGTCCACTGTTACTAAAAATTCTTACCTCGCGTACGTGCTGCATTTATCTGTTTTCGGATGCTCTGTCGAAAAATTTCTGCAGTGATGGATTGGTCACACAGATGCAACAGTTTTTCTTATCCCCCCCGCTCCCCATTCCCTGTGAATCAACAAAATTAAAATAACTAGATTAATTCCAACCGTAACACCAGACGTGCTGCAAAGTATGTGGATTGATTTTGTATAACGACTCTTGAAACATATATGGTGTCGCATGATGCCCATTTAATTGAGGGTAGTTAAAGTTAAGACCTAAATTATGATCTGTTACCCGCGACTCCGTACGCGTTGCCTTATAATTTTTTGCCAAAATTGAATGCAGAAAGCTGAAAATTGCGTATAAGGTATTCCAAAAAGCACCGAGTCGGATTTATATCTCATGAAGAGAACCAGTTTACAACGTGTTTAAAAATAGTAACAAACTAATGGAGGATTAGCTTTGAGACACTATCTACTACAGTTCCTCCGTCAGATTTCTGTTTGTGGTTAAAAGTATGTCACTTTCTGGTGACAGCTTACGTCGATACCGTTTTGTACCAAAAACTTTAAGGGAAACACAAACTAATAATCTGGTACAGCGAAAATTAGCATCTATTATAATATGTAATAAGCTGTGTCTGTAGATAAATTTATCAACAGATCATACTGACAGCGAGAGAAAGAAAGCCAGAGCAAGTTAGCATTACAGAGACTATCCGTCATCGGTTCAAAATGTCATGACACTGTTTATTTTAAAAAAAAGTATCCTATGTCCTTCTGAAAGATACATAATATTTCCTTGTTAAATCTTATCAAGATCGGTTTACCCGTTAAGCCGTAAAAACGTAAGCAACAGATAGAGCCAGAGTTACTTTCGCATTTATGTCATTGGTGTAAATATCACACGATGAAGGTGAGCGGGAAGTAACGGGTCGACATTAAACGGAGGAAAAATGTTTAGAAATGTTTAGTGGCCGAAGTAGTATGAAAATGTCTCAAACCTCGGCTAGCCGTTTAGAAAGTATGATGGTGCTCAAGTGTCAGAATGGATTTTTCCGATATTTTGGCAGTTATGGACATCGGAAGAGGGTGAAATTAATTTTCCCAGGTCGGTGGAGATACCCCCGTCACGGTGGAGGAAGTGTTTTTCGGAAATACGCGACGGTTGGGCGAGGGGCGGCGATTTTGAGCGGACGTTATCGGCGGCGCTTGTAGCGCGCAGTTCCTGGAGACGGTTTGAGGCAGGGGGGCGCGGCGGCGGTCGCGGCCTAGGAAGGCGGGCGGGCGGGCGCGACCCTCGGGGTCCGGCCCGGCGCTGATTAGTGTGGCGCGGGCACACACACACACACGCACACAGGCGCGGCGGCGGCGGAGCGGCGCGGCGGGCGCGGGGGCCGGGGGTATCGCCTGGCCGCGGGGGACGGGAGGGGCCGGACCGACCGCGGGCGCGCAACTTCCGTGGAGAAGAGGAGAGGAGAGGCCGCGAGGAACGGCGAGGAGCAGGAGAGAGCGCGAGCGGCCAGCCAGCCAACATGGCCGGCGGCGGGCCCGCGGGCCACCGGCGCCACCCGCCCTCCCCTTAATTAAACCAGAAATTAAAAATAACTCCGCGCCGCCCGCCCACCCGTCCGTGCGCCGCCGTCGCGCGAAAATTACTAAGAATTCATCGACCCCCAACGCGCCCGCTCCCGCGCGCGCTGCGTGTCCAGGGGGGAAAAGTGTTGTGTAGGGAGTCTCGAGATGAGTTCTTGAGGCAGCCCGGAGCACTGTCGGACCTTTCACTGCCACGCGGTAGCATGGTGGCTGCAATGACCTTGGACGTTTAAATCGCTCTCGGGGTGCAAGGAACGAGCATCCCCGAAGATTGTTACAGTGTTTCTTGAATTATAGCGATCGGTCGCACCCCGGGAATAATCCTTCTATCACCGGACTTTTTTTCAGACAAATTAGTTCCCGAACCATGAGACCAACTCCTACACAAAAAATAATTGCATTGGCGGGAACAGCAACACAGGATATAAGACGGAAAGTGACCGCAGAGAAGGAGAAGCTCGAACACGAAACAAACCCAAAGCGCTTAATCACGGTTCCACCACGCCTCCGCTCACGGAGTTCTTAAAAAGAAACAAGGTCCTCGACAGAACACCTGATAGAAAAAGAATATCCTTATGAGAACAAGTACTTCCAACTCCTTCAAACAGCCCAATAAGAACTGGCTGTTGGGTCTAATCTTCCATATGAGGACTGGAAAGCCTTGAATAGGCTCGGAACAGGAGTATCAAGCTGCCGGAGTACTCTGTAAAAGTGTTGATACACGGACGACGCTAATTGTGATTGGTGCTCTCTTTATACAGCCGAGCGTCTCCTCGAATGCGGAGACAAGGGCTTCGTGTGCCAAGTAGAAGACTTATTTTTAGCAAAAGAAAAGTGATCCAAGCAGCAACTTTCTGGAAAGATGCAATTTGAAACAGTCCGGATATGGAAAGTAAGCAAGTAATCGCTCTCGAAATATGAACGTAGAAGCAGGCGTTATATCTGCTACCTAACACGGTCGTATCATGCACAAATGCGCTAAGGCGCCGCACTTTGGCTCGGGAAGGTATTGTGAGGCAGGATCGAGTCCTAGTTGCCGCATACCAGTCATCCTGCTTGCGGTTTTTCGCAAACACCAATGTGAATGCCTGGATGGTCCTCAATTTCCGCTCCGCCTCATAAGCTAAACATTACACGCACACACAAAATACACTCAGTGGCAACACAACTTCCTCCTGGAGAGGTATCAGGCTCAGGATCAAGCCGGTCAAATCCGTAACAAGTCGAATTCTGAAAAAGCCGACAAGGAATTTTTTTCCTTGGGCTTTACGCCTCGATGACGTCGAGCTCATTAGAGGCGTGAAAGGAGTGATGGCAATGAACGGGGAGGAATTCGGCCATGGCCTTTTAAAGGAACCATCCCGGCATTCGCCTGGAGTGATTTGGGGAATTGATGGAAAACGCAAATCTGGATGGCCGGACGACGATTTGAACTTGCGTCCTACAGTATGCATGGCCAGGGCGTTACCCCTCACCCACCACGCTCGGTGCAAGGAAGATGAAGACCTAAGTCGTGATATTGCCTGGGGTGAGGGCGCTTCTTGTCGTCGATGTGATTTTGTTCTCTTTTTTTTTTTTTTTGTCATGGCTTGAATGCGTCGCAACCGGAAAGTCGTTTACATACTCCTGCAGAAGGTGTAATAGCCCAGGTTGCTAAGATAAGACGGCCAGTTCTTTTCGTCCGTGTGTTTATGAGTGTTGTATTTGTAAAGATGACTTCGGTATCTGTAATTTACTGTTCTGAATTGTATATACGATGATGAAACATGAAAACGCCGATTGAAGGTGTAACCTGATGCAGGTGATTCCGAAGGACACCAAAGTGAACAATAATTGGTGTCGGATGCCTTCTCTCTTCACGCGCTGCGTAGAAGTGCGGGATTCAATGCAGACGTTTGACACACACTGTGGACTCTGGTGATTATGAATGGTGCACCATCACCTCCTACGCTGCTGGCCATGCCTCAAAAGTTGAAAAATTTTATCACCATTGCGACTCAGGCCAGTTTACCACGTGGCATATCAGCAACCTCTACCAAGAAGACGATTTCTCTCTCTCTCTTTTTGGTTGATAAATACGTTCGCCGGAACATCCGTTATGTTTTCCTATACGTTCTTTGCTTCCTACTGCGCATTATAGCTGTATGAAAAGAAGCCTTAAATATCATTGATATAATGCATTGATTAATTTGTCAAAATGAACGTTCTACGCCCCACTTTATAAGTGAGTTACATCTATCGTAACAAAAGTGTGGAATTCCATGCTTTCATAGTATCATATTATTTATTCGCAGAATCATAGTTATCACTAGACACAAGAACAAGCATACGGAAGAAGCATGCCAATATGACGGCTTTACCCGTAATCATTGTAGCAGCTCTGCTTCAATGGAAGTAATTTAAAAGTCACAGATCTGGGTGCTTTTCTTACTGTGCGCAACACTCTAGCTTACGGAAGACTCTCAAACAGCAGAAAAGACGATCGGCAGTAGAATTTGACATAAATAACATTGTACTCTGGTAGCCAGTCCAGAGGATTACAAGTATGAGTCCGGCCGAGGGTATGGGTGGGGTAAGTGTTGTATTCGTCTTGAGACGTCGTTCTGTTTGACAAATCAAGAACACTTTGATTGAGTGATATATACACTGTGGAAATATGAATAAAAACTGCAATGTTTGCTTGATCGGCTGAATGACTAGTACGAGACCCCTACACCGCTGTTCGCTTCTAATATATCACTGCATCTTATTATTGCAATAGAGCGGTCTGGTGGCTCAGTGGTTAAGGCGTCTAACTGGAGATCGAAAGGTCCCCGGTTCGAATCACTGTCTCGGCGGGGATTTTCATTGGCGCTTAATCCGACCTTCACCTCTGGCACAGCCTGCTGTGTAATGTGCAGTACGCCAGAACGCTTCCATGGTTCGGATTCCACGTTAAACTGTAGTTCCCCTGTACCCGGCAGGATTGTCGGGTTAGGTTAAGGCGGCTACGATGCGCAGCCAATAAAAACCCTGTCTTCAGATCATTACGACCTCACGGAATTATTATTATTGCTGTTCGTTCGTTGCGACTGTAAAGGCACAATAAATGCTCATTTAGTCATTTGTAACTTAAGAACGCTCCACAAGAATGCAGTTTATTACTTGTTGACCCAGTAATCTTTATTTTAGACGTTGTCTCGAATTTCCTACGTTAAGTACCGTCTTGACTCTCAAAGATTCACATTCAAACACACTATGGTTACCAAGGAGTGTTTTTAGTTGAGATTTTACGCTAATCTTTTAATCTAATGGATAAAAGGCCAATACAGAAAGGCACAAGAAAGAGAGATACTAGAGATCCACTCTCATTATGCAGTAAACAATAACAAAGTCTTATAATTTAAACTTTATGTGTAGATTTAGAGCACACTGTGGGAAGAAGTGCCTGGTATTGTTCATTACAGTTATATCCATATGTTACGTGCACTGTTTTATCGCACTGTCTTCTAATGGTATTCCCCGGAGTACAGGCGTTAGAACATGGTAAGTTAAAATTCGTCTGATACTATGTTATTAACTTACCTTTAAGAAATGCAGATGCTGAGGTGACAAGTTCATCTGATAGCCGGTGGACTCCTATTAGGACACTGTTAACTACTTTGCAGGTTTCTAATGTTGGCATCAGCGATGCTTTATATATTGCATACGTGCCAAGTGTGTCACCCTTTGAGTACGAGTCTATTGTGAGACGAGATATCGCCAACTGCATCTACGAGAGGAGGCCCAGAGAATGTATACAATAAACGCAATTGTAGTTTCAGTGCCTACATGATATTACTGCATATCCTGTCTGTTCAAAAATCGCCGGGAATTATCTGCAACGCGTGTGCAAAGAATATAAGCATAATGATTCTCTGCATGATAGGGTAGTTATTTGTCCAGTACCTGTGAGTATCCTGTGGATTTTCATTGTAATTGAAGAGGCGGCGTATTTTGCGCAACTGACATCACTTTCGGTGAAGGAGAAATGTTAGCTATAATCGTTTTTTGCAGACACATTTGTTAAAAGCTTATGAAGTCCGCCCCTTCCTTTTATCAATAAGGCCGCCTTGCGTAGCCTCTAATTTAAGCTGTGTAGTTTGACAGTTATAGAATCCTTCTGAAACAAAAAAGACCTGTATATTATTCAGTGTACATCCCTCCTTCACAGAAATAGCAGTTGAGCGATGCGGAAATTATTATATCTATCTCTGCATCTTTTGTGGTATGACCATGAGACTATATGTGACAGGCCTCGGTTTCCTCATGTTGAAAGAGGCGTCTTTTCAGCAATAACTTCAGTTTTAAAAACAGGAAATAATCCAAATGGGGACATTCTGATAAAGTGGCATTAATACACACTCATATTATGGAACAATTTTTTTTTTATCTGCTTAATGTGTCTCTAACAGCGAGGTCTTTAGAGACGGGAAAGGATGGGGGCAATGAATGGGAAGGAATTCGGCCATGGCCTTTTGAAGGAAGCATCCCGGCATTTGCCTGGAGTGATTTGGGAAACCATGGGAAACCCAAATCTGGATGCCCGGACGGGGATTCGAAGCGCCGTCCTCCCGAATGCGAGGCCGGAACGCTAGCCGTTACACCACCACGCTCGGTTTATGGAACAAAGATACCTTACAACAATTACTTTATTAGAAACAGCTTGACTGTCTGAAAAGCGAAGCAATCGTCTGTAAGCTTAGAATGAAGCGTTTTCATGTTGCCAAACTGTAGACTGTAGTCGGTCTTATTGATGATATATATGTCTTTATAGATGGCGTTTCTATATCAACCAAAATAAGAATAAAGCAAGTCTTAAACGGTTGACATCGGACTACGTACGTATGTCTGCTTGTATCCTCCTAGTTGCTTCATCTGAATTTTAGCTTGGTCATCTCTCGTATACCAATGTAGGATAACGCTAGTACGCACAGACACCGATAGTTTGTGAATGCACGAGGTCTTACTCATTGTCACTTTTAGGTCTATAAGTAACTGTTCGTTAGCTGAGTTAAGTAAGGTATTAGTAATAACTTGTGCTTGGTGTGGGTCTAGTGCGAGGCGGTAAGTCGACGGTTGCGCAGATGCAACTCCCCCTTCCGACGATGCGTACCGCGATATGCGTTCACAATGCGTGCCGCAATTAAGTCGTTTAACCGTGCCTGCCTCCCTGCCTGCGGAAATACCAGTGCGGTGAGCAAAATGAGCTCAGAACCATAGCGCCACACAAGCAAGAATATATCTGATTTATTTGCAGCTTAACTGCTCATCGGAGTGTAAACTTTGCTAGGTCGGTGTGACAGTGTGTCCAACCAATTTCTTTACTTTCTTGTTTGCAATTTTTTGAACATGTCTGTTAGCGTTTCGTGTAATTAGGAATTAGTATTGATATGTCCATTAGATATTATATTACCTTTTCTGATGAGACGAGTGTCTGAAATAATTGCTCGTAGTGGTCGTCATGTTTCAGTGCAGTTATGTTAATTTTCCGCGCTGACATAACTTGCGGTAGAGTTAACATCTTTCTTGAATGGAGACTCTGTGGCAATGGTCGGCAAACATTAGAAGCTAAAGAGCCAATTTCACGATTAAACCAAATTATTAGAGCCATAGTTATATTTTAACAAACAATTTTAATATAATTTATTGAATAATCAATACATCTACATTAATAATATATTCATAAATTATTCGTATGTATGAAGTGGTTAAAAAGAAGTAGATATAAATATTGGCTGTTCATTTCACTAAGAAGCTCTTTAAATTGGCGAAGATGAAGCTCTATTTTATTAGCAATCTTAATTACTTACTAACTTCATCAAGTTCTTTTGGAAACGTTTGTGCACAAAGAGTTACTTGGTTGATTATGCAGTGAAAAATAATAACCTGCTTATTTCGAGTACGTTATCCCCGAAGCAGAAAAGTTTTAGACAAGGTGAAAGTTTATGCCAGCCGCACAAAACGAAATAATACCTGTTGATCTATTCTTTGGCTAAATTCAATATTGCTGACCATTCTCTTATTGACGTTGAGACTAAGTTTCCTAAAAGTCAAGTGTGGTCCCGTACGTGTGGAAAACTCATGTTTTAATACTGAATATGGTAAACAAAATGTGGAGATTAGCTCAAACTCCCTAAATGGGAGAACAAGTTTTGGAGAAGAAACTAAAAATGCAGGTTTTGAAAATAGAAGGGTAAAAATCAACCAGTGGAAGAAAGTTAACACAAGAAGAAAACGGAGGGCATTCGCAGAGGATGAAAGAAGTTATTGTTAATAAATGATTGAAGGTAATTAGTCATGAACATAGTTGATTCATTCGGAAAAAGAAGAATAAGGTAAACGTGGGGAGTGAAAAATCTGAAAGGACGAGGTATCGGTTCCGCAGTTGTTACTACAGAAATGTTTCCCATGATTTTTTTTTTTTTTTTAGTTTTCTCGCAATAGTTGTTCCATGAGCTCAGGTGCTAAGTACCATCGGGCCCAAAATTATTGAGTTGATGTCGTTCAGTGGTGATTCTACTTTTACTACTATTCTCTCTCTCTCTCTTTTTTTTTTTTTTAAAGAAAACTGCTTTACGTCTCTCAACAGCGAGGTCTTTAGAGACGGGAAAGGATGGGGGCAAGGAATGGGAAGAAATTCGGCCATGGCCTTTTTAAGGAAGCATCCCGGCATTTGCCTGGAGTGATTTGGGAAACCATGGAAAACCCAAATCTGAATGCCCGGACGGGGATTCGAACCGCCGTCCTCCCGAATGCGAGGCAAGAACGCTATGCGTTACACCACCACGTTCGGTACTAGTCTTTCTGTAGCTGGAAGCATTACCGGAAGGCAACTTGTTGAAAAATGTTTGATGTCACAATGAGGAAGGGAGGAGGGGGGGGGGGGCGTTGTGTCTACAAAGAGTTACACAGTGTGAAATGGAGGGTACGTTTAAAAAAATCATGAAATTTGGTTAATTTATGAATGGCCCCAAAGGTTTGCATGTTTAAATCAGCGGTCTGATAGTTTAGTAGTTAATGCAACCAGGAAGACAGTTCAGCGTCGTCTGTTCGAATCACGTCCCGCCCAGAATTTTCGTGGGAACCTAATGTGAAATTCACCTCTGTCAAAGTTCGCTTTGTTCATTTAAAGCAGGCTAGGAGGATTCATGGTTCTGATTCCGCGTTAAACTGTAGTCTCAGCCATAACAGGAGAGGAATTCGCGTCAGATTGAGACTGTTACAACTGATTGTAAGACCACGTGAATTTCCTTTATTTATTTCAATTAGGTTCACCAAGAGAACATATGTTAATTAACTATTCAAATTTACAACTAGACAGAACTAAAAGTGGTAGTAGCTGAGGAACTCTTAGGTATTCGGGCTCGATACACTTTTTTTGGTGTTATTTCCAAATTTTAGCAATAACTCTCTTGACTATTTCTTAATTAATTTAAGTTTTGATCAGTTGAGCCAAGGAAGATGAAAGCCTTGAACCTTCCTCGTTGGATCTGGAATCAGATGAGAATTGTTGGACGGGTTTTCATTCCAGCGTTTTCTCCACGTATCAGAGAGTTTGGAGATATGCAGATCAGCCCAAGGTTAAGTGATTTCGAGCGTATTGCTGGTAGATCCAGTAGAGCGTATTAGAGAAGTGAGATTCATGGGAAACGATCAATTTTTTTAGTAGAATTTGGCTACTAGGCTACTAGCCACCTCCAGTATTGCTGTAAATCTTCTAGAAATTGATTTTTTTTGTGTCTAATAAGTAAAATACGGACTTATTTAATTAAAGCCGCCCATGCTCTAGGGTCGGACACGAAACATTGACCCTAGTAACGCTGCTAGCCCCTACACCGGCGGAAACGGTGTTCTTTGGCACGTGTACGTCGGCTTCTTCTCAGTATTGAGGAGCAATGTTTTATAAGTCATGCAGAGGAGTGAACCGTGGTAAAAACGGAAGGCGGGTGGATCAGAGCACTTCGGTGTGCTCGGGGTTGCGGTAGACAGTAGAAGATAAATGCATTAACAGAGAGAATGATAATTATAAGAAATGAAATACTTTATAATTTACTGAATGACAGATTCTTTCTCAGTGAAAAAGATGCATTAAAAAGAAATACCTAAATATATTCAATGAGACGTAGGGGGGAGCGTTGAAGATTTTGATAATACATCTAGATTACAGAATTTAGTAAAGGTAATGGATCTTTTCTCTATTTTAACAGGAACTTATGTTCTCTGTTTATAAATAAGGGAGATAATGAACATAAATTACTGTGAATAGTACAGAGATTGATTTATCATGAATGTAATAGAAATAAACGTTGGAACAAACATAGGTATAAGTATGTCTTCTTAAGAGTAACAGGAGTAGATACAGAAAATATGTGGCTGAATTGAAGATCTAAGTAAGAATTTAAAATGTGATGAATTCAGTTAATCATGGGTGAGTGAAATGTTACAGAGGCAAGGAACATCCAGTTATTGTTGAAGGGAACATCGTTCCATGAGAAAGAAGTAAATATGAAATCAAACAGAATCCTCTAAAAATATAAACATAGTAATTAAAAGTAAGAACAGTACTGGAAAAATCTTTAATTTATTTGATTCAAAACCCAAAACTGTATAGACCTTTATTTGATGGGATTAAAACCAGAAAATTCTTTCGACAGAGATCTTTATCGGAAGAAATTAATGACAAATGGGACAAACCGAGAAGAAAACTCCAAAAGAAGATGCTGGGTACCCCTTGGACGGAAGAGAGGAAACGAATTCAAAACGAATGAAAGACTTCTGGGGCCAAAAGAAGATGAAACTCGCTGCCAATAGCAAGAAGGCTTATTGTGGTCCTAGTTGGCCTCAAAGATTATTTATATGTATATATAACAAAAGAATATGGATCCTGAAAAATACTGAAACCCCTTGCGTTAATCTCAAAAGCTTACTGCCATCATTACAAAGCTAGAATACTGTGAATTGTGTGGTCAGAGGAAGCCCTAACTGTATTTAAAAATTTTATGGAGCCAACTTAAGATCCTAATTTTGAATCTGGGCTTAAACTTTGGAAAGACCCCAATAGAAATTGCACCGTTCATGGAATATATGTAAATGGAGAAGACTACCAAAATCACTCAGTGATTGAGGATCTTCACCAGACAGTTCGCTACACAGTGTAACAGTGCAGACTCTGAACGCAACTTTTTCTTTGCAACACCGACGTGCCCGCAATAGATAGGTACACTCGGTGTTAAACTGTAACTGTTCATGTTAGATATACTGTATTTTTGTAAACGATTTAATGTATACCATATGTTGAACAAACGAAGTAAACTCGTGTCTATAGTGAGATGGTGACAGGATTTCTAACCGGCTGGTCAATCCGCCTCTATCGTAGCAGCCTACCGGGTATAGGGGACCTAAAATTTAACATGGATTCTGCACTATGGTGGCGTTCAGGTGTACTTCACAGTACACAGGAAGCTGTGCCAGAGTTAAAGGTTGGGTTAATGGCCTTTAAAAATCCTAGCCGACTACTGAGTTTTGTTCCAGGAACTTTCGATATCCAGTCACACACTTAAACCAATGAGCAAATAAATAACTAGGTGTTAATAAGTTAACTCCTTAAAAAAAATTTGATTTAATTTAAATTAATTTCAGTTACGATGGATCTCACACGCTCCGGTAGCAATGTTCCTACACCCCTATTTTACCACGTCACCACCCATCTACCCCTACCCTTTACGAATTCCTACTTTAAACTCCTTCAGTGTTATTGGTAAAAAGTCCAACTTCCTTTCGCCCGAATTCAAGTGGCAGCTTATGCTTATGGACATCTCTTCCCTTCCATCTATAATTCCTAATCCTTCTATTAATATCCATCCACGCTTTCTCTCTTAACTCGCCTTCTATCATCCAATGACTCAAAAACCTGCTCCTTCATACAAGGGGTGATCAAATGAAAGGTAAGAAACGACACGGTGGGTACAAATGTAGACTTTATTCAAAATATACACCATAGGCCTGAGCACAACGATCCCACTGATGAACAAGCTGCAGGATTCCTTGTTCCCAGAATTCCTGTGACTGTGACGAGACCCAGTCGTTCACAGCGTCCTTGAGTACGTCGTCCAAGTTGAAGCCCTTCCCTTTCAGGTGTTTCGTCAGTGGACCAAACACATGGAAATCGCAGGGCGACATGTCCGGGCTGTAGGGCGCCTGGTCCAACGTCTCCCACTTGAACTTGGCCAGTTCCATGTGTGTGACTCTGGAGACGTGTGGACGCGAGTTATCATAGAGCAGAACCACACCCTCCGTGAGGAGCCCCGGTCTTTTGTTCTTGATGAACCTGCGTAGCCGTCGGAGTGTCTCACAGTACACATCGGAGTTAATAGTTTTTCTGTGCTCGAGGAATCCTGTCCTCATATGGACTGCCGCAGCATTTGGACGCCGCTTTTGATAAGAGCCTCTGCTCTCTATTGCGCATGCGGGCGCCCGCGCATGTTCCGATCACAGTCAGAGACTCCAATCGCATCCCGAGATGTCTCGCTACGTTCTCCCTTGGCGGAATATGCAAATATTTAACTGTTATGTTTTTACGTCATTTCGTACCTTTTCATTTGAACACCCCTTGTAATATAATTTACTGATTGCATTGATGAAAAAATTTTCAATACCTGTGTGGAGTAATTAAAAGAAAATTTAAGAACACCACACGATACACACTGATGAAATTTTACAAATTAATGACTGTGCCAACATTACTATACGGGTGCGAATGGTGGACATTGACTAAATAACAAATAAAGCGGATAGATGCAGCTGAGATTTCTGAGAACCGTTGCTGGGTATACTTTATCTGATAAGAAAGAAAGTGATAAATTAAGGAAAGAATTGAAAATTTTTCATTTGGATGAGGAAATAATTAGATATACGAATAAATGGATGGAGTAAGTAACACTAGGCCACCAAAGGTGCTCATTAGTAACAGACAGATAAGAAGAAGGATAGTTTGACTTAAAGAGAGGTGAACACAACAGATTGTGTGAAGGCGGAACAAATTATTAATGGTTTAAACCATGAAGATGATGATGTTGATGACGATTATGATATAATAATAATAATTCCGTGTGGTCGTAATGAGCTGGTGACAGGGTTTCTATTGGCTATGCATTCCACCTCTGTGGAAGCCACCTTAACCCAGTAGTCCTACTGGGTACAGGGAACCTACAGTTAGACGTGGAATTCGAACCACGGTAGCGTTCTGGCATACTTGAAATTACATAGCAAGCTGGCCCAGAGGTAAAGGTCGCGTTAATTGCCAATGAAAATCGCCACCGAGACAGGGATTCGAACGGAGGACATTTCGATAGCCAGTCAGACACCGCTCAAGATTATAAGGGGGCGTCAATAAATTACGTGAGATGAAATGGGGGAGGAGTCCGACGAAATGTCACCAAATCTCTCAAAGGGGGAGGGGGGGTCAACGGAAATCTCACGTGAGGTTTTGGAAATTTTTGTTGGACTGTAGAGCTAAAAAAAATGGGGTATTTCGTCGAAAAGTGTGGGTGTAAACGGCTTTGGGAGGGTGAGACCTAAAAAAAAGAGGTCTCAAAAGAAGGGAAGGGGGGGGGGGGGGTCCGGAAATCCGAAAAAAACACTTCACGTAATTTATGGATGACCCTAAGGATGATTGCATTCTATGATAACTTCCGCAAACAAATCTAGCTATTCTCCTTTATACCTTCTCCAACTCCTGAATTTGGTAAAATGATAACCATAATATAGGTAGCACATCACTCCATAATAACTTGTCATGGTGCTCCCAGTTCGACCGCAGTATTAAATTCCACACATTCTACTATAAGCTGTGTCAGGCTGTCACAGAATGTGGTATCGTTTCTTGACCTCTGACGAGTCTTGCGACGTGTGTGGGACGGTGCCCTTGCAGACTGCGTGATAACGTCCATCAGAGGCGGTGCGCTGTGGATTGGAGTGGTGCGCGACAGTAGCGGACTGTTATTATGTAGATGCCTGAGAGCAGCTGCGCGTAGGCGTGGAGCCGTCCACTCGCACCGCGCCGTCCTTTGTTCGCGGCGGCGCGGCGCCGGCGCGCGGCCGCTGGGTATTTTCCGCGGGGACCCCGCGAGAGGGGGAGTGTGTGGGGCGGCGACCGGCTAGGCCGGAAGTTGCCGGCGGGTTTTTTGTGCGCCCTGCAGCAGCGCGAGGCGGCAGCCCGGGCGTGCTCTCCCGCCGGACTCGTCCACAAAGGCGACAGCCGCGCCGCGCGGCACCGCGCTCCCTCGTTAAAAAGAAAAAAAAAATCGAAGTTGAATTTGGTTATCGACCAGCGGCGTCCCCGCGCCCGCTTTCCGCTGAACTGGCGAGCGCTACCGCTCCGAGCCGTACTACTTACTTATTTAACACCGTACTGCGTCTCCCAAGTCGTGGGCATTGAAGTATCTGTAGTATTGACAACTGGATGTTGTGGCCCATTTCCTCAATTCCAACTTATTCAATAAGTATAAAAATTGATAATACGCCAGTAAAGTTGAATTTGTTTCTTTTTAATTTTTTGCCCTTCGCGTTTTACTCCATTTCTAGAGCATCTTCAGCGGTGTATGTGATTCTGTTTCATGGGTTCTTTGTATTCGAGTCAAGTTTTGCTTTGTCCTGTAATTTAAACTACAATATTTTGAATCTTTTCCAAGCTTTCCATCAATGTGAATGCAACAATCCAACAACACATTTTCACACTGACCTCATTTCATAGTATCTCGAAGATGTAGATCATTTTCCTCGATTGCTGATAATATTGATAAGTAAATACTGCCCAAGCAATTGAATGTTTGTTCGTTTATTGAACTTTCTGACGCATTTCACTTCTTTTGTAGAAGCATCTTCAGCAGTTTCTCCTGTTAATTGTGCATATATGTTACAGCGTGGTTATGTTGTTCTATTTTTATTTTTTATTTTTTTTATTTTTTTTAATTTTTATTGGCCTTTGGTCTTGCCGACCATACAGCCATCTTTCTAGTTTTACAATTCCTATATACATTTCAGGCTTGTTATCTTTACTTACTTTTACAGCTTGATACTAAAGTTACATAATTCGTTGTAAGTTGACACATGTCTGTAATTGTGATTTACATTTATATAATGTTTAACTATATTTATTAACTAAATGGCTCTTAATTATATTTCCCTAAATATCTATATTAATGCCGTTTGAGCTTTTATATATAATAGGAAGTATACTTCCTCTCTTATTGTTATATTTATACAATTTAAAAGATTTTAAACAAGGTTGGATTGTACATAGTTTATTTACATAACAGAGGAGCTTAATTCGGTTTAATACAGAATATACACAAGAGTGTTGGTGTTTAATTCATTACAATTTGATGTTTGCTTCACTAAGGAAATAACAATCGCCTTGTATACATCTTGTCGATTTGAATTGAGCAGGACAGGTACGGAGACGGGAAGGGGAATTTTAATCTTTACCAGACTTGTGTATATGTTTTTTGTGGGTAACAGGTTGCGGCTGCAGGCCAGGACTATGTGATTATAATCTGATATCTCTTCTTGGTCCTCCGGACAAAACGGGGAGTGTTCCACTCCGATTTTGAATAGGTGTGAGGGTAACATCCATGTCCCAGTCTCATTCGAATAATAGATGTTTTATGCCTTTTACTTAGTGTGGAATTCCCGAACCATACTTTAGCTGGAATATTAGGTTGGATTTGTGAGTAATATTTTCCTCTTTCGCATTGTGTAGTAGCCCATGAATTGGACCAGATTCGAAAAGCCTCTTTTTTAATAATAGATATGAAATCTGTATGTGGAAGTTGAACGTATTGTATATCTTCCTCTATTGTGCTTGCCTTGGCTATGCGGTCGACTGTTTCATTATGCTGAATACAGGCATGCCCCTTTATCCATAACACGTGTATCTCCTTATTCTCTGTCGAAGCTGTGTACATTAAGTTTAGTATCTCTAATAGAGGTTTGTTCAATCCGTTCCGCTGTTTTGAGTTCTCAAGTTTTTGCGCCACGCTTTTGGAATCTGTTAGAACCAGTATTTTGTTGTAGCGTTCTTTTCCGTAATTAATAGCTTCTCTAACAGCTAATGTTTCGGCCGTATATATCGATGTTTCAGCTGGTAAACGCACTCTCTTCGATTCGTGAAGGGAAGGACAGAAATAGGCATATCCGACTGCGTCCGTGGTTTTGGAACCGTCCGTATAGATTTGTACAAAATCTGGCCAGGTTTGTTTCAAAAAACTGTTTGTCATGGTATTTGCTGAGCTGCTTTTAGCGATCCAGTCTGGTAGGTAGAATATATTTGGTTTATATCTCAGGGTATTATAGTGAAATGAGAACAGGGGAATTGTGTCCCCTTGGGAAACTAATGGTATCATGTGTTTTATTTTGGTGAAGCACTGTGCTAACATGGGCATTCGAAGTCTGGTGGCTATATCTCTTCTTTCCTGTAATGATATATATTTTATTACTCTTTGTATCACGGGGTGATTTGTTAGAGATGCTCGTCTCGTTAGATATACGCTGGATGAGAGATGGCGTCGTATTTCCAGTGGCATTTCCCTAGCCTCTACTAGTAAGGCATTTGTAGGGAGGATTTCATGGCTCCTAAGCATAGTCGGATCGCCTTATATTGTACTATATCCAGTTTTCGGAGGATATATTTGGGTGCATTTCCAAAGATAGGGCTTCCGTAATCGAAGACAGGTCGTATAATAGCTCTGTATAAGTTGAGAAGAATAGTTGGGTCCGCTCCCCACCATATGCGCGTTATGGCTCTTAAGATATTGAGAAGTCGTTCGGTTTTGGATATAATGTGCTCTATGTGTTTCTTCCATGAGAGTTTACTATCTATATATAGGCCGAGATGCCTGACCGATGATCGTACTGTGAAAGAGTATGGGCCCAATTGTATCTCAGATTCTCGATATATTCTTTGTTTCCGAGTAAAGATCACTACTGATGATTTCGTAGATGATATGGTTAAACCTAAGTTTTGAGCCCACTCATGAAGCTTGATAGCCGCTTCGTGTAATCTCCTGAAGTTTATTCCATAAGATGGTGACACGGTGTATATACACACGTCATCGGCAAATTGCAGGACCCTTATTGATGGACTAAATAGATTTTCTATGTCTGCAGTGTATATGGTATACAGTATGGGGCTTAGGATTGCCCCTTGTGGTAATCCCTTTGATATCACTCGAGGACCGTATAAAGAATTGTCTTGCAGTCGGATGTAGACAGTTCTGAGATGGATCAGATTATAAATCCCGCGTAAGTATATATCGGGCAGACCCAATTTTTGAGCTTCTCGATTAATATTGGAATATGTACGTTATCATAGGCTGCTGATATATCCAGAAATATGGCCGTAAGGTAGCCTTTATTAATGTATGCCTGTTCAATATCAAGGGTAAGTATGCTGAGATCGTCCGTTGTGCTCCTTCCTTTTCTAAATCCAAATTGAGTCTCAGGCAACATGCCATGGTGTTCCAGCCACCATTCCAGTCTCATTTTTATGATGCGTTCTAGGGTTTTTGCTATACATGAAGATAGCGCAATTGGCCGGTATGAGTTAGCACTATTTATTTCCTTGCCAGGTTTGTGCACTGGGATAATAATTTGTGTTGTCCATTGTTTTGGGATCTCGCTTTTGGCCCAGATCTTCGTTAGTAGTTGGAGTAAGACTACCTTAGCGCGGTGTGGGAGATGGTGCAGCATGGAATACTGTATGCTGTCTATGCCAGGTGCCGTGTTTGAACCGGTTTTAAGGGCCAATTCCAGCTCTTCCATCGAGAATGGCTCTTCTAGTATGTTTAGTTCATGTTCTTCTTTGTCATATGTTGTTCTATTGGATTATTTATTCCAATAACAACTTAACCACACAATGAGCAGTTAACTGGAGTAACCGCCGAAGATGCTTCTACAAAAGAAGTGAAACGCATTCTGAAAGATAATAGACGAAAAAACATTCAATTGCTTTGGCAGTACTTATGTATCAATGATTTCATAGTATTACCAAACGTTTTGGTATTATTTGAGTGTCCATAAACTGCGTACGAATATTACACTACGCTATGATTTTCACTATTCTTCTTCAAAATGAATGTCTAATATTTGTTCGATACGTCATTGTTGTACCCTTGACAAAGGCGTTGGTGTACTTACAAAAAAATGTTAGTTACAGTGCTTTTGTTAAATCCGTACCTGCCCAACATTCTGAACGCACTTACCGACATGTTATATATATATTTTTGCTGTCGTCAGTCTATCGACTGGTTTGATCATGCATCCATCCACCCTTTCTATCCTGTACTAACCTCTTCATTTCTACATACCCCTTATAACCCACGTCCTCAATTATCTGTTTCATATATTCTAATCGCTGTCTACCTCTACAGTTCTTACCTTCGACTGTTCCCCCACTAACAAATTAACCTATCCAGCATGTCTCAAAATATGACCTACCAGCCTGTCTCTTCTTCCTGTAAGCATCTTCCATAAACTTCTTTTCTCACCAATCATTTCCAAAACTCGTTCATTTCTTACTTTTACAGTCCACTAAATTTTCAGCATACTTCTGTAGCACTACATTTCAAATCCCTCACTTTTTTCTCTTTCTGGTATTCCTAAAGTCCATGTTTCGCTACCGTAAAGTGCTGTACTCCACACATAGAGTTTTAAAAAGTTCTTTCTAATTACTAGATCAATATTTGAAACTAAAAGGTTTCTCTTTTTGATGAAGGCTCGTTTTGCTAGTGCTATTCTGCTTTTAACATCATTCCTGCTTCGGCCATCGGTTGTAATTTTGCTTCCAAGGTAACAGAATTCACTTACTTCTCCTATTGCATCCGATCCTATTTTTATATTTAATCTACTAGTCTTGGTATCATTTCTGCTACATTTCATCACTTTTGTCTTGCTTTGATTTATATTCAGTCCAAAATCTTCCTTCAGTATTTTGTTCATAACATTCAGTAACTTCTCAATATCCTCTGCTCTTTCTGCTAACAAGATAATTTCATCAGCAAATCGTAGCAGACTGATTTTTTCTCCCTGAACACTTATGCCACATGAAAATTTTTCTTTGACTTTCTTCATTGCTATATATAACATTGCTATGTAGAAGAAGCATTGTTATATAATTGTTGGTTCACTTCAGCACCAAATTTCCTTTTTCTTCTGCATCTACATATATACTCTGCAATTAGCAAGATTGTAGGTGGCAGAGGATGCTTTGTACCAAAATTAATCTCTGCTCTGCGCATTGCAATCCCTAATAGCGCGTGGGAAGAAAAAAATCCAAAGTATCATTTCTCTAATTTTATATCTCCTGTCATTGCATCCCAAGTAAGCTGGTGGACGAAGTATTTCATAGCACTCGTAAATGAAAGTGGATGTTCGTACGTTTACCAATAAGTTCAAACCAAACCTAAGTCGTCTCTACCAGGGAATCCCAGCCTAATCTTTGAATTAAT
>JARYHS010011408.1:222126002-222209072 GCA_031002005.1 Vandiemenella viatica | reverse complement strand
CTAGAGATCACATTAAAAGTACACATTTGATGTTATTATAAAATAGTGTATTATGGACAGTAGAACTTACAACATACACATTGTATTGCAAACATTTCAAAATTATAAAAGTATTTTGCTGTATGGGTAAGCAATACATTGTTTATAAGACAGAAATTGCAGCATGAAATTTTGTTAGGTGTTCCGTTGACTTCAAAAATAATTCGTACTTCCTTTCCTTCGACATTTTCTATCTTTTTCTGCGAAGAAATTCGTTTTTAACGAAATAAGTTTAAAATAATTCTTGAATCGAACAGTAAGTTTTTTCAATGGAACAGTACTTTATTCTGTTTTTAAAGCTGTTTGGAGCATGAATTAGGATGTAAAATTGAACCCGGCTAGTACAATAGTTTTCGAATTGCATATGTAGGCCCCATACATAATAAAACTCATAGATATGAAAAATGTTTCGTGCTTCACTAATGAAGAAACTATCGCTGAACTGGATCATTAGCCTATAATATTATTCATTCAACAACAACAAAAAACAAAAAAATGGGATAGTAGTAAAACATTCTCTAAGGACTGTATTACTAATAGATGAAATCGGCTTTGCCTGTCATTTAAGTGAAGCATTTCAACTGTACGATGCAGAAAGAAAAAAGTGAAACTATAATGGTAACAATTCTTGTATTTCTCGGCGCAGTGAATGCTTTAACTTGAAACTTTACATGAAACGATTAACAGCTGAATGTAATGACGTGAATTCAAGAATTACATGAAGCTCTAAAAATTAATTCATTTATTTAAATTCTCAGATTATTCCTTATGGTGTTGCATGAGGGGCGACTCAGAGGGGGGTTAGCTCCACTCTCAAATAAATGGTTAATAACTTTTAACAAGCTTTGATTGTTCCTATAGGTCATACTGATTCCTTGAAATGAGTTTCATCGTAGTGTTTCAAAACAAATGGAAACCTAACCTCATAGATTTTGTGTAATACAAAGTAAAAACTGCTGAGACATATTTGAGTCAGAGTGGCAGAAGACAAACTTATTTTATAGCCAGTTAATTGAAGAGAATAAAATACGTTTGTTTTTGTGTTAAGCTCAGCGCGAATACGAGGACGAACGTGGTGGTAACGCTCTGGCCTCGCAGTCGGGGAACGTAGGTTGGAATCTCCGTCCGGCCATCCAGATTTCGGTTTTCCTGGTTTCCCTAGGTGAATGCCGGGCTGGTCCCTCCAAAAGGCCAAATTCATTCCTGCTCCTTGCCTGCCCCAATCCTCTCCCAACTCTAATTACCTCGACGTCGAGGAGATGTAAAGACCGATGCAAAAAAAAAAGAAGTTTACCTGTTATCATTATTCTCTTACTCTAGGATGTTGTCCTTGAATCCTTTCTGTGAATTAATTAGTGGCATTTCGTATGGAGTTCATGCCTTGGACTATTAAAGTGTGTTTCGCCTCTTGTATCGTTACTCGTAACAGGTGACCTATGTCTTAACGAGGAATTTGGATAACTTAACGGTGGTGATCTCCTTCTATGGTTCTAATTCGTCCTTCATTCTGTACTTACACAATTTATAGCTCCATTACTAACCACGCCATTTGCTAGTAACTGGTACTAGGCAGTTGGTTTTTTCTTCTTCTGTCATTAGTCTCTCGACTGGTTTGATGCAATCCTCCATCCCTTTCTATCTTGTGCTAACCTCTTCATCTCAACATACCACCTACAATCCACGTCCTCAATTATCTGCTTCGTATAGTCTAATCTCTGTCTTCCTTTACAGTTCTTTATTAACGATGTATTTGTTATCTAATACCAGTCAAATTATAAGAAACGATTTTCAATAGAAAGCAGAATCTGCTGCTTAGTAGTTACTGTGCGAATTACACATTTAAAACGTCCAGAAAAGGATGTAACAGCTTCAGTTTTTTTTGGTAATTACTTAAGTGTCAGCTGAAATATAAATGTAATATTTATTCATTACTAGCGAAGATGATTGTGTTTTTTCGTGTCACATATTTTGTTTCCGTGATTTTTTCTTCTGCTGTAATATTAATGGAAGTCTAATAAAGATTTAAGAATCATTAAAGGTATGCGCATTGAGCGGTCTGGTAGCTCAGTGGGTAAGGCGCAAGCCTAATAAATTCAAGGTCACGGTTTCTAATCCCGGTGTTGCCAGGAATTTTTGCAGGATGTTCTCTGTTCATATGAGGTAGGCCAGGACGCCCTTTGGTTCGGATTCCACGTTAAGCTGTAGGTCCCAGAGGAAATGAACTGGCCGTCCTACTTCTGAGACACTGGCTTAGTATGCCTCTTACGGAACGAACCAACCAACCTCGGGTTATGGACTAAGTTATACACTGATTACTTATTGCGGAACTCAGTTATAATCGCCGGGAAGAAATTATTACATTATTGATTTTACATTTACATAATTCTCTACCTCACAAACTAATGTATACGAATGGCAGTACTCGATTTCGGCTTATAGTTCATCCGTTCAGAATCAGTTCAAGTAGCGTAATTTATTTCATTTACTTAACTTTTGTTTTAGTTTGCTGCCAGTAATAATTTTATGCCGTTGTGAAATATTTTAGTAAAATAAAAGTTCGTGTTTTAAATAGTTATCGACGATTGTCAATCTCATCTTTATACCCAATACCTTATACCTAATAATGCCACCACACCGAGTCTTTTAGAATAGGAGAATAGATCAAAACGAAAAAACTTTGATACGGCATTACCTTGATCTTGCTCTGAATCTTTCCACTTGTATTCATCGTACAAATTGTTCTTGATTTTATTTTTTTACTATATTGTTAATTGCTCCAAGATTACCCTCGTGAACTCTCTTTTAAGGTCCGGGGATGATTTTTTTTTTTTTTTTGTTTAGAGCTTGTAGTAGGGTGTTCCCTGTGTGGGAACGAATTATAGTTATCATTTAGAAATGTATGATTAATAAAGGGAATTCAATTTTGATTTTATGAGGGAATGCAAACATGGATTATTGCAAGAATCTTAACATTATTGGGAGTACAGAAAAACTATGACAATTTGCAATTATTTAGTATCACTGGCAATTACAAATCTGAGAGAATTTACGGTTAATGTTAATACAAGAAGGGCAAAATCACAAAGCAACGCTCAGAGGTACAATTAGCCGTCATGAAAAAGCAAACAATTGTAATTTACTTTGGAATCAATCTCAAAATTAATATATCCGAAAGAATGATACTTGGAAGCAATGTACAATATAAGTTATGATACCCTCTGACAGGTATCATAATACTGTGACTTTACATTGAAACAAGGACCCACGAATGAACAATATTCTATTCGGAAATAATTCAAATAGTTCTGGCAAATTATGCCGTTAGCTCAGTGGCATTTTATATACAAAGTTAGAACATGTATCTCTCTTCTCAAAGACGCTTAAGGGTTCAGTTTCACGGAATGCGCCATCGGATGGCTTGGTCATAACACTTTACCATTGTAGTTCTGAATCTGAAATCTGCGATGTTCGCAGATGACCCACGGTACATGAGACTTGTCTCACAAGGCCGCTACCATGAATCGGACACAGCAGAAGTCAGCAAGAGCAGCCAGGCACCGCGACCTACAACAGAATCTATGTCGGGAACGGCGTCTCGCAACAGAATAGAATCTAATAAAGCTCGTCGCTATTCCATCTCCGAGGTGCACTTTGGTTCCGCTCTTGCAGTCTCGAAGATCGTGTTTAACAGAAAGTTCCCAAAATAGGCAGCGTTGGGATTGGGTCCTAGGGTGGCCACCTGATGTCACGTGATATCATGGATACTTTATTCGTTCCGCGTGTGGATCACAGCGGACAGAACGATTCGACCGTTCTCGTGGGTGACACCGTACTCGGATGGCGGGCATTTCACACTATATAGGTGCATCAATCTCTTGTTGATTGTCCATCCCAAGGTTACAGGGCTTTCCGTCCACCTCACTGCTTTGTACCCTGTCACCAGTCCCTAACGGTCCTACCTTGCCCCTCAGGAAGGCCACGATTGCCTCCCAAGGCAGTATAGCTCAATAAATATGTCATATTCATTGTACCTAGATCATGAATATTCAATATTGGCATCACAGTTCTTTCACATGGAATCTTGCGTACTTTTAAAGAAATTATCAAAAAATATACATGTGGTCGCCCAAGCTTTATGAAAATCAATCTAACATTTTTTTTTATAATAATAAATAATGCACCTTAGAATGTGGCGAAAAACATCACATTATAGGCTGTACATCACGGACATATATAATGAAAGGCAGTCCAAAGGAGACATCACGATTCTAGCTTGGAATTGTGTTATCATAAACTAGAATGCTAGTATAGACTTACTGTCATTACGTTACTGCTTCTGTATTAAAACTTTTACAATATACATTCGCTTAACTGTATCGTTCTGAACTTTGCCTTCATCTTCAGTATTTTGAAAGAGTGATCTTGGCCGACCGGACGGATGGTCAAATCGAAAGTATTCGGTTGTCATTACTAGTTAGCTGTGCAGACAGATGGTGTGGGACGTTAATGAAGAGCGGCTGTAGCTGGTCGGACCTTGGTTTGTAACAGGAACCGGGCGAGCCGAAACACGATCCTGCGGGGTTGGTCGGCCCGAATGCGGGGCACGCTGGCCGCAGACCTCGGGGCTTCGCCTGCCGGCGAGCGACGCGAAGAGCCCAGAGAAATTCACTCAGTGGCAACTTGCTCACGTGTGCCTCCGCGATGTAAATACAATTTATAGGAGGCTTCTTCTTATTTTATTGTGTGAAGCGACGTCTTGAAAAGGGTTGTTTGTAATCTCTCCCGATTCCCATATTTTCTCCAGACAGTAAAAAATCAAAACCTTCTCTTTTCGATAACTGGAACTGATGAACATTTCGCGTCATACGTTAATCTGCAAGAGACGTGGATAATTTTGTTTGATTTTTATTACGTTAGTAAATTCAATTGACAAATATGATACAACCAGCGAGTTTTGTGGGTGAGAGATTTGGTTCTGCCCTGGCATTCGCGAGGATTCTGGTTCGATTCCCGGTACAGTCATCTATATTTCGGTTTTCCTCTACCAACTCTAATTATCTGTCTTAGAGCAGCCGTAATATTCCAGTAATCTTATATATATATAAAAATAGACGTGTTTTTTCCTATATTTCACTTTTCAGCCACCACTACCTAGCACAGATCACTGATGTTTGTGGGTGGAAGTAGCATGGAGTTTCCTGTCGTGCACAACGTTGGCCGAATGCCGATAGCTGCGGGGATGTGGGAGATATGATGATTAAAGTTGGTCAGTGCAGGGCGTTTTCATATTTCGACCAAAAATTCGTATCACCGTATACTTCTCTTTCCTGCCACAACTACATAACATAGACCTTTGATGTTAGTGTGTGGTAGTAGAATCGTCTTTCCTGTCGTGCACTATGGTTGTTAGATGTCGGTAGATATGGGGGTGTGGGAGATATAGGGGTTGAAAGTGGTCGACCTGTGGCAATTTCATACTTCTGCCAAAGACAAAAGTGTCATGGTGTATCACTTTTCAGCGAAAACTATAGATCACAGATAACTGGCGTTTGTGTGTAGTAGTAGCACAGAGTCACCTTTCGATCACAACAGCGGCCGAATTTCAGAAACTGTGGTACTGTGGTAGATATGGTGGTTGTAAGTGGCCGACCAAGGATATTTTCGTATTTCGACTGTCTCCGCATATGTCACTTTTCTGCCACAACTACATAGCATAGAGCATTGGTGTTTGTGTTTGGTAGTAGAATCGTATCTCATGTAGTGCACTATGGTTGTTAGATGTCGGTAGCTATGGGGGTGTGGGAGAAATGGGGGTTGAAAGTGGTCGACGTGTGGCAATTTCATACTTCTGCCAAAGACAAAAGTGTCATGGTGTATCACTTTT
Source organism: Vandiemenella viatica (assembly GCA_031002005.1). NCBI lineage: Eukaryota > Metazoa > Arthropoda > Insecta > Orthoptera > Morabidae > Vandiemenella > Vandiemenella viatica. The sequence goes on along the minus strand of JARYHS010011408.1, from coordinate 222,203,149 downwards.
CAGCGAAAACTATAGATCACAGATAACTGGCGTTTGTGTGTAGTAGTAGCACAGAGTCACCTTTCGATCACAACAGCGGCCGAATTTCAGAAACTGTGGTACTGTGGTAGATATGGTGGTTGTAAGTGGCCGACCAAGGATATTTTCGTATTTCGACTGTCTCCGCATATGTCACTCTTCTGCCACAACTACATAGCATAGAGCATTGATGTTTGTGTTTGGTAGTAGAATCGTATCTCATGTAGTGCACTATGGTTGTTAGATGTCGGTAGCTATGGGGGTGTGGGAGAAATGGGGGTTGAAAGTGGTCGACGTGTGGCAATTTCATACTTCTGCCAAAGACAAAAGTGTCATGGTGTATCACTTTTCAGCGAAAACTATAGATCACAGATAACTAGAGTTTGTGTTTAGTAGTAGCACAGAGTCACCTTTCGATCACAACAGCGGCCGAATTTCAGAAACTGTGGTACTGTGGTAGATATGGTGGTTGTAAGTGGCCGACCAAGGATATTTTCGTATTTCGACTGTCTCCGCAGATTTCACTTTTGTGCCACAACTACATAGCATAGAGCATTGGTGTTTGTGTTTGGTAATAGAATCGTATCTCATGTAGTGCACTATGGTTGTTAGATGTCGGTAGCTATGAGGGTGTGGGAGAAATGGGGGTTGAAAGTGGTCAACCTGTGGCAATTTCATACTTCTGCCAAAGACAAAAGTGACATGGTGTATCACTTTTCAACGAAAACTATAGATCACAGATAACTGGCGTTTGTGTGTAGTAGTAGCACAGAGTCACCTTTCGATCACAACAGCGGCCGAATTTCAGAAACTGTGGTACTGTGGTAGATATGGTGGTTGTAAGTGGCCGACCAAGGATATTTTCGTATTTCGACTGTCTCCGCATATGTCACTTTTCTGCCACAACTACATAGCATAGAGCATTGGTGTTTGTGTTTGGTAGTAGAATCGTATCTCATGTAGTGCACTATGGTTGTTAGATGTCGGTAACTATGGGGGTGTGGGAGAAATGGGGGTTGAAAGTGGTCGACCTGTGGCAATTTCATACTTCTGCCAAAGACAAAAGTGTCATGGTGTATCATTTTTCAGCGAAAACTATAGATCACAGATAACTGGCGTTTGTGTGTAGTAGTAGCACAGAGTCACCTTTCGATCACAACAGCGGCCGAATTTCAGAAACTGTGGTACTGTGGTAGATATGGTGGTTGTAAGTGGCCGACCAAGGATATTTTCGTATTTCGACTGTCTCCGCAGATTTCACTTTTCTGCCACAACTACATAGCATAGAGCATTGGTGTTTGTGTTTGGTAGTAGAATCGTATCTCATGTAGTGCACTATGGTTGTTAGATGTCGGTAGCTATGGGGGTGTGGGAGAAATGGGGGTTGAAAGTGGTCGACGTGTGGCAATTTCATACTTCTGCCAAAGACAAAAGTGTCATGGTGTATCACTTTTCAGCGAAAACTATAGATCACAAATAACTGACGTTTGTATGTAGTAGTAGCACAGAGTCACCTTTCGATCACAACAGCGGCCGAATTTCAGAAACTGTGGTACTGTGGTAGATATGGTGGTTGTAAGTGGCCGACCAAGGATATTTTCGTATTTCGACTGTCTCCGCATATGTCACTTTTCTGCCACAACTACATAGCATAGAGCATTGGTGTTTGTGTTTGGTAGTAGAATCGTATCTCATGTAGTGCACTATGGTTGTTAGATGTCGGTAGCTATGGGGGTGTGGGAGAAATGGGGGTTGAAAGTGGTCGACGTATGGCAATTTCATACTTCTGCCAAAGACAAAAGTGTCATGGTGTATCACTTTTCAGCGAAAACTATAGATCACAGATCTCTGGCGTTTGTGTGTGGTAGTAATACAGAGTCACCTTTCGATCACAACAGCGGCCGAATTTCAGAAACTGTGGTTGTTTGGGAGATATGGTGGTTGTAAGTGGCCGACCAAGGATATTTTCGTATTTCGACGAAAGGCATGTGTCTCCGCAGATTTCACTTTTCTGCCACGACTACTTAGCATAGAGCATTGGTGTTTATGTGTGGTAGTAGAATCGTGTCTTTTGTCGTGCACTATGGTTGTTAGATGTCTGTAGCTATTGGGGTGTGGAAGATATGGGGGATGAAAATGGTCGACCTGCGGCAATTTCATATTTCTGCCAAAGACGCATGTGTCATGGTGTATCACTTTTAAGTGAAAACTATCAATCGCAGATCACTGGCGTTTGTGTGTGGTAGTAACACAGTCTCCCATCGATCACAACGTTGGCCGAAATTCGGTAACTGTGGGCGTGTGTGAGAAATGGTGTTTGAAATTGGTCGATCATGAATATTTTCGCATTTCATCCAAAGACTTGTGTGTATCCGTAAATTTTACTTTGCTGCCGGAACAACATAGCGCAGAAGACTGTTATTAGTGTGTGGTAATAGTATCGAGTCTCCCATCGTGCACTATGGTTGTTAGATGTCTATAGATGTCAATATGAATTCTTTACAATCACGAACGAAGTCGTGGGTACCAGCTAGTAATAATAATAATAATAAATATGTTGCAGATAGGAAAAAGAAATTGATATTTTGTTATTTCCATTGTGTATACTGTATAACCGAAAAACGGGCACGGATATGTTCGGAGACATGCCCTTAAGATCTGTACGAGAGTGAACAAGTAGTCGTGTTTTGCCCATCGTTGTGGAGCGTCCATAAACTACGTGCTTGGTCTGGGGGGGAGGGGAGGGGGCTGGAAAGCTACGCTGGGCTACATGTATGGAGGGAGGGTTCCAAGCCAGGCCACGTAGCTTTTCATTCATTTTATTGGTCACAGTTAAAATGAGGTACAGAACACACAACAGCATGTAAATATTTATTTCCGTCATTTAATTATCTCCCTACGTAATTTACGATAGTCTGACAGTAGAAAACAGTACAAAATGTCTTCTGGAAACAATAGGAGAAAAAGCTACGTGTTATCTGCGGGGAGGGGGGAGAGGGAATGGGGGGCGGGGGGAATTTACAGGTGGCCAAAATGGTGCTACTTGGTTTATGGACGCTCCCTTGATAGCGATGTGAAATGCGTCGCGCTGTACGGAGCGGGACTGGTTGTTTTTCTCTCCTCTCTTTATGGTAAGATATGTGGTGGTCCTCTCATACCAACTTCGCACCAGAGCCTGTGGTGTAAGTTTAGATTTGACAAGAGTAATTATATATAGTGACGTTGCTATCGTTGACGCGTTCGGACTGTGCCTCGGAGACTTTCTTGTATTCCCAATACTCCTTAAGTCACTCATAATAGGTTTTATGGCAATCATCATATACGACTTAAATATTTAGAATTGTATTTTTGGGGAATTTAGTCCATCACTGTACTGAATTTAATTTATTTCAAAACATAAACTCCATACAAGTTCAATATAATCACTAGGCACTAATGTTTTTTTTACATTGAATCTAAAACTCTTACCAAGCGAGGTGGGGGAGCGGTAACGCTCTGTTCTGACATTCGGAAGCACGCGGGCTCGAATCCCGATTTCTGTTTTCCATGGTTTTCCCCAATCACTCCAAAAGGCCATGGAAGAATTTATTCTTCTTCCAGCCTCTAATGACCTCGACGTCGATGAGGCGTAAAGCCAGAAGCCAGCAGTCTAAATCTATCAGTTAACACCACAACTAGGGTCTTATCGTAACCTATTAAGAAGTTATACAGCGCGCAAATTTGCAGTCGTGGCTAAGCTAATCTAACACAGCGATGTTACCCTTTCCCCAAGGTCCCAGTTCGGTGTAACAAATTTTATATCCTTTGACTGTCGACTGTTATGATTGGATTTTTGACTTAGGCATCAGATTCGGATTTGCAATCACAAACTGCATCCCCTGACACTGTTGCCACCGGATTTTCCGGAGTGTCCTCCAGTACTGAAGTAAATTTAGAGACTTATGAAAGCATTAAATGACCTATGTGTGCAGTCACTCGTATTAATTACGCATGGATTCCGACAGGCTGGGCTGCCGTGTTGACAGTGGCTAGAGAGGGCGTGCGCTCTTGTGATGCTAATGGCGCGGCTCTTTTTGTCAAGTACTCGCCGGGGGTCCTACACAACCGACGACCTGATTAGGCCCGTCCGTTTTCAATCTCTCCCCTCCTCTTCGGCCCCTCTTGTGGGCAATAAACACTCGACCGTGTAATGTAAATGACGGATCGTAATATCCATTGTGTGGCTTATGTTTTCTATTGGTTTGTTGTCGATCATTAACACTGTTCTCGTACCTACTGTTTAGGGATCTGGTAGATGCATTACCCTGTATTTAAACGTTTATAAACATTGTTTTCTTACAGACGTAATTTCCACTTCGTGTGAGGGACTGTGGGTAGAATTTGATACAAATTTGCACCTCCGGCACCATCTTCTTGAATCGCGACCATAAAGAGATTAACGTCATTTAACTGAGAGAATAATATAACTCAGGAATAGATAATTGCTGAACATTTTGAACTGGTCTAGATAGTCCGGAGTATACTGGAAACAGTTGTCTGTAACGTTTTTGCGTGTTATCTTTCTATGTTTCTCAACATGTGGTAGGCGAACCATCTGTGCTATGCAAAGACGGGACTGGCTGTCCGCAGGCGAACATACAAAATTTAATTCTAATAGAGTTAAGGATATATATATTAAAAAAGTTGATAAGAACTGTTCACAAAACATAGCTACAGGCTATTAGTCAAAATTTGCAAAAGCCATGAATAATTCAACGACCAGGCGAAAATCTGATATTTTCAGGATACGATTACATTTTTATTACAATTAAACACATTTCCAATCGGAACGAAAGAGAGCAGCATTCTTTTAAAGATTAAGTTAATGACTGTTTTATGAGGGCCTTATCATACGTGTAAGACTTTAAGGGACTGCAATATGAACTGATAAAAATTGATAGGTTGGTTAGTAATATACACATAGGTAAAAAAATTATGCCCATCCCAGTTTGTGGTCGGTCGTATTTTGTTGGTCTTCGTGTTGAAAAACGTTGAGAAACTCTGTTCTATTCCATTCCCATGACGGAACGTGAATGACGACTTTTAACCACTAATTCTAATTCTATTGCGTCCGTATTTTGTATGTGTTTTGTTTTAGCGAAGATGACAGTAAACTTATAGAAATGACAAATCCTATAAACAGTCTGTCCAAGAGGAAATGACATTAGTTTTATTTTCGCTTAATCACAGCGCTGGCATCGTTCTTTAATTCTTAACGAGGGAAGAAATATCAGTACCTTCTGAACCTCTGTCGAAAAACCTAAAATGAAGCAACTTGCATCCATTAAGTTTTGTTCTACATTAAGTAAGTGTGACAGAAACGTTTAAAATGATTCATTTGTTTAGAGTAAAGAAGATACTAGTCGCAAGAGCGTTTTTGATTGGTATGCAGGATTTAATGATGATAATGGGATCACTGAAGGTGATCTACAATCAGGATCATCGTTGACAGTTGCAACTGAAGAAAATGATCAAGAATTACTGAAAATCTTTGAGGTTTCTAAATCTACTGTATATGCCATTTTAATAGAAAACTGGACATGCAGGTTATCTGTTCTCGTCTAGTACAAGGCGCACTGACTGACGGTCAAGAAGATGGCACTGTGGAGCATTCCAGTGACATGATAATTCTTTATTCGTCTAATTTGGCTCCGAGATACTTCTGGCTGTCCCCAAAAATGAAATTGGAAATAAAAGTAAAATGTTTCTACACGATGCTAGACACCCAGAGAGCTTCGACTGTGATTTTAAAGACAATTACGAAAAATGAGTTTCAGGAGTTTTTCAAAAATTCTCCAATCGCTTTCGGCTCAAAAGTACTAACTGATTACATAAGAAAACACCAGCTTTAAAAGGATATATCATCGCAACCAAATTAGTTAGAGAGTTATGAAGTGTCATTTGTTTAACGAGTGATGTTCTCTGTGCTGTAGCCAACCACAAAGTTTTCAGCCAATTCTTATCCAAAAGTTCGCTGTTACCAAAAGTTCTTACCTCTAGTACTTGCTACATTTATCTGTTTTCCCTTTTCCCTGTGAATCAACAAAATTAAAAAAAAAATCATTAATTCCAACAGTAACACCAGACATGCTGCAAAGTATGTGGAATGATTTTGTATACCGACTCTTGAAGCATATATGGTGTCGCATGATGTCTATTTAATTAAAGGTAGTTATAGCTAAGACCTAAATTATGATCTGTTACCCGCGACTTCGTACGCGTGGACTTATTACTTTTTGCTTAAAGTGAATGTAGAAAGCTGTAAATTACGTATAAGGTATTCCAAAAAACATCTAGTCGCATTTATACCTCACGAAAAGAACCAATTTACAATGTGTTTCAAAATAGTAACAACTAATGGAGGATTAGCTTTGAGAGATTACCTGCCACAGTTCCTCCGTCAGAATTTTGTTTGTGGTTAAAAGTATGTCACTTGCTGGTGACACATTACGTCAATATCGTTTTGTACCAAAAACTTTAAGGGAAACACAAACTAATCATCTGGTACAGCGAAAATTAACATCTATTATAATATGTAATAAGTTGTGTCTGTAGACAAATTTATCAACAGATCATACTGACAGCGAGAGAAAGAAAGCCTGAGCAACTTAGTATTACAGAGACTATCCGTCATCGGTTCAAAATGTCAAGACACTGTTTATTTTTTAAAAAAAGTATCCTATGTCCTTCTGAAAGATACATAATATTTCCTTGTTAAATCTTATCAAGATCGGTTTACCCGTTAAGCTGTAAAAACGTAAGAAACAGATAGAGCCAGAGTTACTTTCGCATTTATGTTATTGGTGTATATATCACACGATGAAGGGGAGCGGGAACTAACGGGTCGACATTAAACGGAGGAAAAATGTTTAGAAATGTTTAGTGGCCGAAGTAGTATGAAAATGTCTCAAACCTCGGCTAGCCGTTTAGAAATTATGATGGTGCTCAAGTGTCAGAATGGATTTTCCGATATTTTGGCAGTTATGGACATCGGAAGAGGGTGAAATTAATTTTCCCAGGTCGGTGGAGATACCCTCGTCACGGTGGAGGAAGTGTTTTTCGGAAATACGCGACGGTTGGGCGAGGGGCGGTGATTTTGAGCGGACGTTATCGGCGGCGCTTGTAGCGCGCAGTTCCTGGAGACGGTTTGAGGCAGGGGGCGCGGCGGCGGTGGCGGCCTAGGAAGGCGGGCGGGCGGGCGCGACCCTCGGGGTCCGGCCCGGCGCTGATTAGTGTGGCGCGGGCACACACACACACGCACACAGGCGCGGCGGCGGCGGAGCGGCGCGGCGGGCGCGGGGGCCGGGGGTATCGCCTGGCCGCGGGGGACGGGAGGGGCCGGACCGACCGCGGGCGCGCAACTTCCGTGGAGAAGAGGAGAGGAGAGGCCGCGAGGAACGGCGAGGAGCAGGAGAGAGCGCGAGCGGCCAGCCAGCCAACATGGCCGGCGGCGGGCCCGCGGGCCACCGGCGCCACCCGCCCTCCCCTTAATTAAACCAGAAATTAAAAATAACTCCGCGCCGCCCGCCCACCCGTCCGTGCGCCGCCGTCGCGCGAAAATTACTAAGAATTCATCGACCCCCCAACGCGCCCGCTCCCGCGCTTGCTGCGTGTCCAGGGGGGAAAAGTGTTGTGTAGGGAGTCTCGAGATGAGTTCTTGAGGCACCCCGGAGCACTGTCGGACCTTTCACTGCCACGCGGTAGCTTGGTGGCTGCAATGACCTTGGACGTTTAAATCGCTCTCGGGTTGCAAGGAACGAGCCTCCTAGAAGTTTGTTATAGTGTTTCTTGAATTATAGCGATCGGTCGCACCCCGGGCAAAATCTTTCTACCACCGGATTCTTTTTCAGACAAATTAGTTCCCGGATCATGAGACCAACTCCTACACAAAAAATAATTGCATTGGCGGGAACAGCACCACCGGATATAAGACGGAAATTGACCGCAGAGAAGGAGAAGCTCGAACATGAAACAAACCCAAAGCGCTTAGCCATGGCTCCACCACGCCTCCGCTCACGGAGTTCTTTAAAAAGAAACAAGGTCCTCGACAGAACAACTGAAAGAAGAAGACTATCCTTATGGGAACAAGTACTTCCAACTCCTTCAAACAGCCCAATAAGAACTGGCTGTTGGGTCTAATCTTCCATATGAGGACTGGAAAGCCTTGAATAGGCTCGGAACAGGAGTATCAAGCTGCAGAAGTACTCTGTAAAAGTGTTGATACACGGACGACGCTAATTGTGATTGTTGCTCTCTTTATACACCCGAGCATCTCCTCGAATGCGGAGACAAGGGCTTCGTGTGCCAAGTAGAAGACTTATTTTTAGCAAATGAAAAGTGATCCAAGCAGCAACTTTCTGGAAAGATGCAATTTGAAACAGTCCGGATATGGAAAGTAAGCAAGTAATCGCTCTCGAAATATGAACGTAGAAGCTGGCGTTATATCTGCTACCTAACACGGTCGTATCATGCACAAATGCGCTAAGGCGCCGCACTTTGGCTCGGGAAGGTATTGTGAGGCAGGATCGAGTCCTAGTTGCCGCATACCAGTCATCCTGCTTGCGGTTTTTCGCAAACACCAATGTGAATGCGTGGATGGTCCTCAATTTCCGCTCCGCCTCATAAGCTAAACATTACACACACACACACACACAAAATACACTCAGTGGCAACACAACTTTCCTCCTGGAGAGGTATCAGGCTCAGGATCAAGCCGGTTAAATCCGTAACAAGTCTAATTCTGAAAAAGCCGACAAGGAATTTTTTTCCTTGGGCTTTACGCCTCGATGACGTCGAGCTCATTAGAGGCGTGAAAGGAGTGATGACAATGAACGGGGAGGAATTCGGCCATGGCCTTTTTTAAAGGAACCATCCCGGCATTCGCCTGAAGTGATTTGGGGAATTGATGGAAAACGCAAATCTGGATGGCCGGACGACGATTTGAACTTGCGTCCTACAGTATGCATGGCCAGGGCGTTACCCCTCACCCACCACGCTCGGTGCAAGGAAGATGAAGACCTAAGTCGTGATATTTCCTGGGGTGAGGGCGCTTCTTGTCGTCGATGTGATTTTGTTCTCTTTTTTTTTTTTTTTGTCATGGCTTGAATGCGTCGCAACCGGAAAGTCGTTTACATACTCCTGCAGAAGGTGTAATAGCCCAGGTTACTAAGATAAGACGGCCGTCGGCCAGTTCTTTTCGTCCGTGTGTTTATGAGTGTTGTATTTGTAAAGATGACTTCGGTATCTGTAATTTACTGTTCTGAATTGTATATACGATGATGAAACATGAAAACGCCGATTAAAGGCGTAACCTGATGCAGGTGCTTCTGAAAGACACCAAAGTGAACAATAATTCTCTCTTCACGCGCTGCGTAGAGGTGCGAGATTCAATCCAGACGTTTGACACACACTGTGGACTCTGGTGATTATGAATGGTGCACCATCACCTCCTACGCTGATGGCCATGCCTCAAAAGTTGAAAAATTTTATCACTATTGTGACTCGGGCCATTTTACCACGTGGCATATCAGCAACCTCTACCAAGAAGACGATTTCTCTCTCTCTCTTTTTGGTTGATAAACACGTTCGCTGGAACATCCGTTATGTTTTTCTATATGTTCTTTGCTTCCTACTGCGCATTATAGCTGTATGAAACGAAGCCTTAAATATCATTGATATAATGCATTGATTAATTTGTTAAAATGAACGTTCTTCGCCGCACTTTATAAGTGAGTTATATCTATCGTAACAAAAGTGTGGAATTCCATGCTTTCATAGTATCATAATATTTATTCGCTGAGTCATAGTTATCACTAGGCACAAGAACAAGCATACGGAAGAAGCATGCCAATATGACGGCTTTACCCCTAATCATTGTAAGCGGCTCTACTTCAATGGAAGTAATTTAAAAGTCACTGATCGGGGTGCTCTTCTTACTGTGCGCAACACTCTAGCTTACGGAAGACTCTCAACCAGCAGAAAAGACGACCGGTAGTAGAATTTGACCCTGTGCGCCTTCAGACATAAATAACATTGTACTCTGGTAGCCAGTCCCGAGGATTACAAGTATGAGTCCGGCCGAGGGTATGGGTGGGGTAAGTGTTGTATTCGTCTTGAGACGTCGTTCTGTTTTACAAATCAAGAACACTTTGATTGAGTGATATATACACTGTGGAAATATGAATAAAAACTGCAATGTTTGCTTGATCGGCTGAATGACTAGTACGAGACCCTTACACCGCTGTTCGCTTCTAATATATCACTGTATCTTATTATTATTGGTATAGAGCAGTCTGGTGGCTCAGTGGTTAAGGCGTCTGACTGAAGATCGACAGGTCCCCGGTTCGAATCACTGTCTCGGAGGGGATTTTCAAAGGCGCTTAACCCGACCTTCACCTCTGGCACAGCCTGCTGTGTAATGTGAAGTACGCCAGAACGCTTCCATGGTTCGGATTCCACGTTAAACTGTAGTTTCCCTGTACCCGGCAGGATTGTCGGGTTAGGTTAAGGCGGATACGATGCGCAGCCAATAAAAACCCTGTCTCAAGATCATTACGACCACACGGAATTATTATTATTGCTGTTCGTTCGTTGCGACTGTAAAGGCACAATAAATGCTCATTTAGTCATTTGTAACTTAAGAACGCTCCACAAGAAAGCAGTTTATTACTTGTTGACCCAGTAATATCTATTTTAGACGTTGTCTCGAATTTCCAACGTTAAGTACCGTCTTGACTCTCAAAGATTCACATTCAAACACACTATGGTTACCAAGGAGTGTTTTTAGTTGAGATTGTATGCTAATCTTTTAATCTAATGGATACAGAATACAGAAAGGCACAAGAAAGGGAGATGTTAGAGATCCACTCTCATTATGCAATAAACAATAACAAAGTCTTAGAATTTAAACTTTATGTGTAGTTTTAGAGCACACTGTGGGAAGAAGTGCCTGGTATTGTTCATTACAGTTATATCAATATCTTACGTACATTTTTCTATCGCATTGTCTTCTAATGGTATTCCCCGGAGCACAGACGCTAGAACATGGTAAGTTAAAATTCGTCTGATACTATGTTATTAACTTACCTTTAAGAAATGTAGACGCTGAGGTGACAAATTCATCTGATAGCCGGTGGACTCCTATTAGGACACTGTTAACTATTTTGCAGGTTTCTAATGTTGGCATCAGCGATGCTTTATATATTGCATACGTGCCAAGTGTGTCACCCTTTGAGTACGAGTCTATTGTGAGACGAGATATCGCCAACTGCATCTACGAGAGGGGGCCCAGAGAATGTATACAATAAACGCAATTGTAGTTTCAGTGCCTACATGATATTACTGCATATCCTGTCTGTTCAAAAATCGCCGGGAATTATCTGCAACGAGTGTGCAAAGAATATAAGCATAATGATTCTCTGCATGATAAGGTAGTTATTTGTCCAGTACCTGTGAGTATCATGAGGATTTTCATTGTAATTGAAGAGGCGGCGTATTTTGCGCAACTGACATCACTTTCGGTGAAGGAGAAATGTTAGCTATAATCGTTTTTTGCAGACACATTTGTTAAAAGCTTAGGAAGTCCGCCACTTCCTTTTATCAATAAGGCCGCCTTGCGTAGCCTCTAATTTAAGCTGTGTAGTTTGATAGTTATAGAATCCTTCTGAAACAAAAAAGACCTGTATATTATTCAGTGTACATTCTTCCTTCACAGAAACAGCAGTTGAGCGATGCGGAAATTATTATATCTATCTCTGCATCTTTTGTGGTATGACCAGGAGACTATATGTGACAGGCCTCGGTTTCCTCATGTTGAAAGAGGCGTCTTTTCAGCAATAACTTCAGTTTTAAAAACAGGAAATAATCCAAATGAGTACGTTCTGAGAAAGTGGCATTAATACACACTCATATTATGGAGCAAAGATACCTTACAACAATTACTTTATTAGAAACAGCTTGACTGTCTGAAAAGCGAACAAAGCTTAGAATGAAGCGTTTTCATGTTGCCAAACTGTAGACTGTAGTCGGTCTTATTAATGAAATATATGTGTTTATAGATGGCGTTTCTATATCAACCAAAATAAGAATAAAGCAAGTCTTAAACGGTTGACATCGGACTACGTACGTATGTCTGCTTGTATCCTCCTAGTTGCTTCATCTGAATTTTAGCTTGGTCATCTCTCGTATACCAATGTAGGATAACGCTAGTACGCACAGACACCGATAGTTTGTGAATGCACGAGGTCTTACTCATTGTCACGTTTAGGAATATAAGTAACTGTTCGTTAGCTGAGGTAAGTAAGGTATTAGTAATAACTTGTGCTTGGTGTGGGTCTAGTGCGAGGCGGTTAGTCGACGGTTGCGCAGATGCAACTCCCCCTTCCGACGATGCGTACCGCGATATGCGTTCACAATGCGTGCCGCAATTAAGTAGTTTAACCGTGCCTGCCTCCCTGCCTGCGGAAATACCAGTGCGGTGAGCAAAATGAGCTCAGAACCATAGCGCCACACAAGCAAGAATATATCTGATTTATTCACAACTTAACTGCTCATCGGAGTGTAAACTTAGCTAGGTCGGTGTGACAGCGTGTCCAACCAATTTCTTTACTTTGTTGTTTGCAATTTTTTGAACATGTCTGTTAGCGTTTCGTATAATTAGGAATTAGTATTCATATGTCCATTAGATATTATATTACCTTTTCTGATGAGACGAGTGTCTGAAATAATTGCTCGTAGTGGTCGTCATGTTTCATTGCAGTTATGTTAATTTTCCGCGCTGACATAACTTGCGGTAGATTTAACATCATTCTTGCATGGAGACTCTGTAGCAATGGTCGTCAAACTTTAGAAGCTAAACAGCCAATTTCACCATTAAATCAAATTATAAGAGCCATAGTTATATTTTAACAAACAATTTTAATATAATTTATTGAATAATCAATACAGCTACATAAATAATATATTCATAAATAATTCGTATGTATGTAGTGGTTAAAAAGAAGTAGATATAAATATTTGCTGTTCATTTAACTAAGAAGCTCTTTTAATTGGCGATGATGAAGCTCTATTTTATTAGCAATCTTAATTACTAAATAACTTCATCAAGTTTTTTTGGAAACGTTTGTGCACAAAGAGTTACTTGGTTGATTATGCAGTGAAAAATAATAACCTGCTTATTTCGAGTACGTTATCCCCGAAGCAGAAAAGTTTTAGACAAGGTGAAAGTTTATGCCAGCCGCACAAAACGAAACAATACCTGTTGGTTTATTCTTTGGCTAAATTCAATATTGCTGACCATTCTCTTATTACGTCGAGACTAAGTTTCCTAAAAGTCAAGTGTGGTCCCGTACGTGTGAAAAACTCATGTTTTAATACTGAATATGGTAAACAAAATGTGGAGATAAGCTCAAACTCTCTAAATGAGAGAACAAGTTTTGGAGAAGAAACTAAAAATACAGGTTTGAAAAGAGAATGGTTAAAATTAACCAGTGGAAGAAAGTTGACACAGGAAGAAAACGGAAGGCATTCGCAGAGGATGAAAGAACTTATTGTTCATAAATGATTGAAGGTAATTAGTCATGAACATAGTTGATTTATTCGGAGAAAGAAGAATAAGATAAACGTGGGGAGTGAAAAATCTGAAAGGACGAGGTATCGGTTCCGCAGTTGTTACTACAGACATGTTTCCAATGATTTTTTTTTTTTTTTTTTTTTTTTTTTTTTTTTTTTTTTTTTTTTTTTTTTTTTTTTTTTAGTTTTCTCGCAATAGTTTTTCCATGAGCTCAGGTGCTAAGTACCATCGGACCAAAAATTATTGAGTTGATGTCGTTCAGTGGTGATTCTACTTTTACTACTAGTCTTTATTTTTTAAAAAAAAAAGAAAAGAAGAAAAAAAAAAGAAAACTGTTTTACGTCTCTCAACAGCGAGGTCTTTAGAGACGGGAAAGGATGGGGGCAAGGAATGGGAAGGAATTCGGCCATGGCCTTTTTAAGGAAGCATCCCGGCATTTTCCTGGAGTGATTTGGGAAACCATGGAAAACCCAAATCTGGATGCCCGGACGGGGATTCGAACCGCCGTCCTCCCGAATGCGAGGCCAGAACGCTATCCGTTACACCACCACGCTCGGTACTAGTCTTTCTGTAGCTGGAAGCATTACCGGAAGACAACTTGTTGAAAAATGTTTGATGTCACAATGAGGAAGGGAGGAGGGGGGGGGGGGCGTTGTGTCTACAAAGAGTTACATAGTGTGAAATGGAGGGTACGTTTAAAAAAATCATGAAATTTGGTTAACTTATGAATGGCCCCAAAGGTTTGCATGTTTAAATCAGCGTCTGATAGTTTAGTAGTTAATGCAACCAGGAAGACAGTTCAGCGTCGTCTGTTCGAATCACGTCCCGCCCAGAATTTTCGTGGGAACCTAATGTGAAATTCACCTCTGGCAAAGTTCGCTTTGTTCATTTAAAGCAGGCTAGGAGGATTCAGGGTTCTGATTCCGCGTTAAACTGTAGTCTCAGCCATAACAGGAGAGGAATTCGTGTCAGATTGAGACTGTTACAACTGATTGTAAGACCATGTGAATTTCCTTTATGTATTTCAGTTCGGTTCACCAAGAGAACATATGTTAATTAACTATTCAACTTTACAACTAGACAGAACTGAAAGTGGTAGTAGCTGAGGAACTCTTAGGTATTCGAGATCGATACAATGTTTTTTGGTGTTATTTCCAAATTTTAGCAATAACTCTCTTGACTATTTCTTAGTCAATTTAAGTTTTGATCAGTTGAGCCAAGGAAGATGAAAGCCTTGAACCTTCCTCGTTGGATCTGGAATCAGATGAGAATTGTTGGACGGGTTTTCATTCCAGCGCTTTCTCCACGTGTGATGGTATCAGAGAGTTTGGAGATATGCAGATCAGCCCAAGGTTAAGTGATTTGGAGCGTATTGCTGGTAGATCCAGTAGAGCGTATTAGAGAAGTGAGATTCATGGGAAACGATCAATTTTTTTAGTAGCATTTGGCTACTAGGCTACTAGCCCCCTCCAGTATTGCTGTAAATCTTCTAGAAATTGATTTTTTTTGTGTCCAATAAGTAAAATACGGACTTATTTAATTAAGGCCATCCATGCTCCGGGGTCGGACACGAAACATTGACCCCAGTAACGCTGCTAGCCCCTACACCGGCGGAAACGGTGTTCTTTGGCACGTGTACGTCGGCTTCTTCTCAGTATTGAGGAGCAATGTTTTATAAGTCATGCAGAGGAGTGAACCGTGGTAATTTAAAGGTGTAAAAACGGAAGGCGGGTGGATCAGAGCACTTCAGTACGCTCGGGGATGCGATAGACAGTTGAATATAAATGCATTAACAGAGAGAATGATCTTTATAAGAAATGAAATACTTTATAATTTACTAAATGACAGATTCTTTCTCAGTGAAAAAGATGCATTAAAAAGAAATACCTAAATATATTCTATGAGACGTAGGGGGGAGCGTTGAAGAATTTGATAATACATCTACATCTACATATATACTCTGCAATTCACAAAATTGTGAGTGGCAGAGGGTGCTCAGCACCAAAGCTAATCTCTTTGTTGTGCATTCCAATCCCTAATGGTACGAGGGAAAAAAGAATTCATATAAGAATCATTGCGGCACCTTATTTCTCTAATCTTATCTATCCTGTCATTCCGGCTCAAATAGGTTGGTGGACGAAGTATTTCACTACACTCGTGAGTGAAAGTGGGAGTACGGATGTTTACCAATAAGTTTAAACGAAACGTGCGTCGTCTATCTACCAGAGACTTCCAGCCTAGTCTACTAATCAGTTCTGTGACGCTTTCATAAGGACTGTAGCAAGCGGTCACGAATCGAGCGGCTCTTCTCCTGTACTTTCTCTATACTTTCGATCAACCCCTTACGAAACGGATCCCAAATGGCACAACAATAGTCCAAATGTGGACGCACAAGAGATTTGTACGCTATCTCCTTTGTTTGTTCATTACAATTTTTCAAGATTCGACCTATGAATCGCAGCCTAGAATTAGCTCTACCTACCAACGAATTAATGTGTAAGTCCCATTTCATGTTCCTTTGTACTGTTACTCCCAAATATTTCATAGAATCGACCATATCAATAACTGAATTGTTTAACTCGTATTTCTGAACAATTGGATTAGTTTTGTTAGTTATGCTCA
The DNA here is from genome assembly GCA_031002005.1 of Vandiemenella viatica. Classification (NCBI taxonomy): domain Eukaryota; kingdom Metazoa; phylum Arthropoda; class Insecta; order Orthoptera; family Morabidae; genus Vandiemenella; species Vandiemenella viatica. Next base: position 222,186,900 of record JARYHS010011408.1, on the reverse strand, counting down.
TTGTCTTGCACTTTTTACAATTTAGCGTAAGTTGCCACTCAGCGCACCATGCCAAAATAATATCCAGATCACTCTGAATTTCTAAGCAATCGGCCTAATTCCTTACTTCCCTATAAATAACCGCATCATCAGCAAACAATCTGAAAAGGCTTTTCACTTTGTCTCCGAGATCGTTTATAAAAATTAAAAAAAGAAGTGGTCCTATTACACTTCCTTGAGGTACCCCCGATGTAACATCTAGACTAGACATGTAGATTACAGAATTTAGTAAAGGTAATGGATCTTTTCTCTATTTTAACAGGCACTTATGTTCTCTGTTTATAAACAAGGGAGATAATGAACATAAATTACTGTGAATAGTACAGAGATTGATTTATCATGAAAGTAATAGAAATAAACGTTGGAACAAACATAGGTATAAGTATATCTTCTTAAGAGTAACAGGAGTAGATACAGAAAATATGTGGCTGAATTGAAGATCTAAGTAAGTATTTAAAATGTGATGAATTCAGTTAATCATGGGTGAGTGAAATGTTACAGAGGCAAGGAAAGAAGGGAACAACATCCAGTTATTGTTGAAGGGAACATCGTTCCATGAGAAAGAAGTAAATATGAAATCAAACAGAATCCTCTAAAAAATATAAACATAGTAATTAAAAGTAAGAACAGTACTGGAAAAATCTTTAATTTATTTGATTCAAAACCCAAAACTGTATAGACCTTTATTTGATGGGATTAAAACCAGAAAATTCTTTCGACAGAGATCTTTATCGGAAGAAATTAATGACAAATGGGACAAACCGAGAAGAAAACTCCAAAAGAAGATGCTGGGTACCCCTTGGACGGAAGAGAGGAAACGAATTCAAAACGAATGAAAGACTTCTGGGGCCAAAAGAAGATGAAACTCGCTGCCAATAGCAAGAAGGCTTAATGTGGTCCTAGTTGGCCTCAAAGATTATTGATATGTATATATAACAAAAGAATATGGATCTTGAAAAATACTGAAACCCCTTGCGTTAATCTCAAAAGCTTACTGCCACCATTACAAAGCTAGAATACTGTGAATTGTGTGGTCAGAGGAAGCCCTAACTGTAATTAAAAATTTTGAATCTGGGCGTAAACTTTGGAAAGACCCCAATAGAAATTGCACCGTTCATGGAATATATGTAAATGGAGAAGACTAACAAAATCACTCAGTGATTGAGGATCTTCACCAAACAGTTCGCCACACTATGTAACAATGCAGACTCTGAAAGCAACTTTTTCTTTGCAACACCGACGTGCCCGCAATAGATAGGTACACTCGGTGTTAAATTGTAACTGGTCCTGTTAGATAGACTGTATTTTTATAAAAGATTTAATGTATACCATATGTTGAACAAACGAAGTAAACTCGTGTCTATAGTGAGATGGTGACAGGATTTCTAACCGGCTGCTCAATCCGCCTCTATCGTAGCAGCCTACCGGGTATAGGGGACCTAAAATTTAACATGGATTCTGCACTATGGTGGCGTTCAGGTGTTCTTCACATTACACAGGAAGCTGTGCCAGAGTTAAAGGTTGGGTTAATGGCCTTTAAAAATCCTAGCCGAGTAGCGAGATTTGTTCCAGGAACTTTCGATATCCAGTCACACACTTAAACCAATGAGCAAATAAATAACTAGGTGTTAATAAGTTAACTCCTTAAAAAAAATTTGATTTAATTTAATTTCAGTTACGATGGATCACACACGCTCCGGTAGCAATGTTCCTACACCCCTATTTTACCACGTCACCACCTATCTACCCCTACTCTTTACGAATTCCTACTTTAAACTCCTTCAGTGTTATTGGTAAAAAGTCCAACTTCCTTTCGCCCGAATTCAAGTGGCAGCTTATGCTTATGGACATCACCTCCCTTCCATCTATAATTCCTAATCCTTCTATTAATATCCATCCACGCGTTCTCTCTTCACTCGCCTTCTATCATCCAATGACTCAAAAACCTGCTCCTTCATACAAGGGGTGATCAAATGAAAAGGTACGAAACTACACGGTGGGTAAAAATGTAGACTTTCTTCAAAATATACACCATAGGCCTGAGCACAACGATCCCACTGATGAACAAGCCGCAGGATTCCTTGTTCCCAGAATTCCTGTGACCGTGACGAGAACCAGTCCTTCACAGCGTCCTTGAGTACGTTGTCCGAGTTGAAGCCCTTCCCTTTCAGGTGTTTCTTCAGTGGACCAAACACATGGAAATCGCAGGGCGACATGTCCGGACTGTAGGGCGGATGGTCCAACGTCTCCCACTTGAACTTGGCCAGTTCCATGTGTGTGACTCTGGAGACGTGTGGACGCGCGTTATCATGGAGCAGAACCACACCCTCCGTGAGCAGCGCCGGTCTTTTGTTCTTGATGGACCTGAGTAGGCGTCGGAGTGTCTCACAGTACACATCGGAGTTAATGGTTTTTCTGTGCTCGAGGAATCCTGTCCTCATATGGACTGCCGCATCATTTGGACGCCACTTTTGATAAGAGCCTCTGCTCTCTATTGCGCATGCGGGCGCCCGCGCATGCTCCGATCCCAGTCAGAGACTCCAATCGCATCCCGAGATGTCTCGCTACGTTCTCCCTTGGCGGAATATGCAAATATTTAACTGTTATGTTTTTACGTCGTTTCGTACCTTTTCATTTGAACAGCCCTTCTAATATAATTTACTGATTGCATTGATGAAAGAATTTTCAATACCTGTGTGGAGTAATTAAAAGAAAATTTAAGAACACCACACGATACACACTGATGAAATTTTACAAATTAATGGCTATGCCAACATTACTATATGGGTGCGAATGGTGGACATGGTGATAAATTAAGGAAAGAATTGAAATTTTTTAATTTGAATGAGGAAATAATTAGATATACGAATAAATGGATGGAGTAAGTAACACTAGGCCACCAAAGGTGCTCCTTAGTAACAGACAGACAAGAAGAAGGATAGTTTGACTTAAGGAGAGGTGAACACAACAGATTGTGTGAGGGCGGAACTAATTATCAATGATTTAAACCCTGAAGATGATGATGTTGATGACGATTATGATCTAATAATAATAATTCCGTGTGGTCGTAATTAGCTGGTGACAGGGTTTCTATTGGCTATGCATTCCACCTCTGTCGAAGCCACCTTAACCTAACCCAGTAGTCCTGCTGGGTACAGGGAACCTACAGTTAGACGTGGAATTCGAACCACGGTAGCGTTCTGGCATACTTTAAATTACATATCAAGCTGGCCCAGAGGTAAAGGTCGCGTTAATTGCCAATGAAAATCACCACCGAGACAGGGATTCGAACGGAGGACATTTCGATAGCCAGTCAGACACCGCTCAAGATTATAAGGGGGCGTCAATAAATTACGTGAGATGAAATGGGGGAGGAGTCGGACGAAATGTCACCAAATCTCTCAAAGGGGGAGGAGGGGGGGGGTCAACGGAAATCTCACGTGAGGTTTTGGAAATTTTTGTTGGACTGTAGAGCTAAAAAAAATGGGGTATTTTGTCGAAAAGTGTGGGTGTAACCGGCTTTGGGAGGGTGAGACCTAAAAAAAAGAGTTCTCAAAAGAAGGGAGGGGGGGGGGGGGTCCAGAAATCCGAAAAAAACACTTCATGTAATTTATGGATGACCCTAAGGATGATTGCATTCTATGATAACTTCCGCAAACAAATCTAGCTATTCTCCTTTATACCTTCTCCAACTCCTGAATTTGGTAAAATGATAACCATAATATAGGTAGCACATCACTCCATAATAACTTGTCATGGTGCTCCCAGTTCGACCGCAGTATTAAATTCCACACATTCTGCTATAAGCTGTGTCAGAGTGTGGTATCGTTTTTTGACCTCTGACGAGTCTTGCGACGTGTGTGGGACGGTGCCCTTGCAGACTGCGTGATAACGTCCATCAGAGGCGGTGCGCTGCGGATTGGAGTGGTGCGCGACAGTAGCGGACTGTTATTATGTAGATGCCTGAGAGCAGCTGCGCGTAGGCGTGGAGCCGTCCACTCGCACCGCGCCGTCCTTTGTTCGCGGCGGCGCGGCGCCGGCGCGCGGCCGCTGGGTATTTTCCGCGGGGACCCCGCGAGAGGGGGAGTGTGTGGGGCGGCGACCGGCTAGGCCGGAAGTTGCCGGCGGGTTTTTTGTGCGCCCTGCAGCAGCGCGAGGCGGCAGCCCGGGCGTGCTCTCCCGCCGGACTCGTCCACAAAGGCGACAGCCGCGCCGCTCCGCGCGGCACCGCGCTCCCTCGTTAAAAAGAAAAAAAAAAAAATCGAAGTTGAATTTGGTTATCGACCAGCGGCGTCCCCGCGCCCGCTTTCCGCCGAACTGGCGAGCGCTACCGCTCCGAGCCGTACTACTTACTTATTTAACACCGTACTGCGTCTCCCAAGTCTTGGGCATTGAAGTATCTGTAGTATTGACAACTGGATGTTGTGGCCCATTTCCTCAATTCCAACTTATTCAATAAGTATAAAAATTAATAATACGCCGGTAACATTGAATTTTGTTTCTTTTTAATTTTCTGCCCTTCGCGATTTACTCCATTTCTAGAGCATCTTCAGCGGTATATGTGATTCTGTTTCATGTTTTCTTTGTCTCTGATTCAAGTTTTGCTTTGTCCTGTAATTTGAACAACAATATTTTGAATAATTTTCAAGCTTTCCATCAATGTGAAATGCAACAATACATGATCGCACTGACCTTATTTCATAGTATCTCGAAGTTGTAGATCATTTTTCTCGATTGCTGATAATATTGATAAGTAAATACTGCCCAAGCAATTGAATGTTTGTTCGTTTATTAACTTTCTGAACGCATTTCACTTCTTTTGTAGAAGCATCTTCAGCAGTTTCTCCTGTTAATTGTGCATATATGTTACAGCATGGTTATGTTGTTCTATTGGATTATTATATTCCAATATAACAACTTAACCACACAATGAGCAGTTAACTGGAGTAACCGCCGAAGATGCTTCTACAAAAGAAGTGAAACGCATTCTGAAAGATAATAGACGAAAAAACATTAAATTGCTATGGCAGTTCTTATGTATCAATATGATTTCATAGTATTACCAAACGTTTTGGTATTATTTGCGTGTCCATAAACTGCGTACGAATATTACACCACGCTATGATTTTCACTATTCTTCTTCAAAATGAATGTCTAATATTTGTTCGATACGTCATTGTTGTACCTTTGACAAAGGCGTTGGTGTACTTACAAAAAAATGTTAGTTACAGTGCTTTTGTTAAATCCGTACCTGCCCAACATTGTGAACGCACTTACCGACATGATATATATATATATATTTGCTGTAGTCAGTCTATCGACTGGGTTGATGCAATCCTCCATCCCTTTCTATCCTGTGCTAACCTCTTCATTTCTACATACCCCTTATAACCCACGTCCTCAATTATCTGCTTCATATATTTTAATCTCTGTCTTCCTCTATAGGTCTTACCTTCCAGTGTTCCCTCCACCAGCAATAGCAATGTAACCAATCCAGCAGGTCTCAAAATATGACCTACCAGGCTGTCTCTTCTTCCTGTAAGCTTCCACAAACTTCTTTCCTCATCCATAATTTCCAAAACTCGTTCATTTCTTACTTTTACAGTCCACTAAATTTTCAGCATACTTCTGTAGCACTACATTTCAAATCCCTCACTTTTCTTTCTTTCCGGTATTCCTAAAGTCCATGTTTCGCTACCGTAAAGTGCTGTGCTCCACACATAGAGTTTTAAAAAGTTCTTTCTAATTACTAGATCAATATTTGAAACTATAAGGTTTCTCTTTTTCATGAAGGCTCGTTTTGCTAGTGCTATTCTGCTTTTAACATCATTCCTGCTTCGGCCATCGGTTGTAATTTTGCTTCCCAGGTAACAGAATTCACTTACTTCTCCTATTGCATCCGATCCTATGTTTATATTTAATCTACTTGTCTTGGTATCATTTCTGCTACATTTCATCACTTTTGTCTTGCTTTGATTTATATTCAGTCCAAAATCTTCCTTCAGTATTTTTTTCATAACATTCAGTAACTTCTCAATATCCTCTGCCCTTTTTGCTAACAAGACAATTTCATCAGCAAATCGTAGCAGACTAATTTTTTCTCCCTGAACACTTATGCCACATGAAAATTTTTCTTTGACTTTCTTCATTGCTATGTATAACATTGCTATGTAGAAGAAGCATTGTTATATAATTGTTGGTTTAATAACTTCAGCACCACATTTCCTTTTTCTTCTGCATCTACATATATACTCTGCAATTAGCAAGATTGTAGGTGGCAGAGGATGCTTTGTACCAATATTAATCTCTGCTCTGCGCATTGCAATCCCTAATAGGGCTTGGGAAGAAAAAAAATCCATATAAGTATCATTTCTCTAATTTTATATCTCCTGTCATTGCATCCCAAGTAAGCTGGTGGACGAAGTATTTCATAGCACTCGTAAATGAAAGTGGATGTTCGTACGTTTACCAATAAGTTCAAACGAAACCTAAGTCGTCTGTCTACCAGGGAATCCCAGCCTAATCTTTGAATTAATTCTGTGACGCTTTCGTAACGACGAAATAGAATTTATTATACCGTCTTACATGGCTATAACCCTGCTTCCTCCAGTTGTCATCAGTGAGATCAGCTTGCGTAATGAACTTACTTCGCCTTAGTGCAAGAAAGTTTTATTTATTATTCGAGGTATCACATAGACTTAATTGAATTGTACAGTACAGTACTGAAATTCCTGCCTACTGTTTTTAACACTGAAGAATCGTTACAGTTGATATTGCATTAGATCCAAGTCGAAATGAAGAAAAATTCTTATTGATACAAGTTTTCCATATCTTCTGGTTGTATCACATATCGAGTTGACAAGAAATTGAAAAACTTCAGTTCTAAGCATATTACATGATTTAGTTTCTGCTCGATAACCATATTAACTAACGTCGGATGAAGTTTACCACGGTATGACAGCAAATTTCGATATTTTTTATAACGCAGGTAGCTATTACTGTTAAAACATTTTCATTATATTATACTAGCCTCGTACCCGCGACTTCGTACGCGTGGATTAAGAATTTTTTTGCCAGAATTAAATATAGTAAGTTGTTGGTAACGAAGGATTAGTCCCAAACAATATCGAGTCGGCATAATATGACAGGAAAGCTATCGCTATATCATTCTACCGTCGAACCTGCCTCTTGAAGAGAATTAATTTCCAACATATTTCTGTCACTATTCGATAAGATCTCAAAATTTCGTGACTACAACTGTTAATCATACTGGAAAAAATATCCTGTGCCCTTCATACACATTTCCTTATAAAATTACATCACAACGATATAGCCATTTAGTCGTCAAAACGTAACAAAAAGACAGAGACTTACTTCCGTATTTATAATAATATTACTGTGGTTCACACTCACACACTGACTGTGAACAACACCTGAGGGATCATTATAACGTAAAAAAGTGTACACCTACAACATTGCAAGACTACCTACGATTTGCCTCGCATTGCGCCCCTAACTTTCTAATATCTACAGTTTAACATTCAATCCGAATAACCTACGACCCAGGCCTGACTCCTACGATGAAAAACAATTTTTAAAAATCTGATCCCCGACGGAGATTTCAACCAGAGACCACGACGTTCGTAAGCAAGCTCTTTAGCCACTGAGCTTCCAGCTCACTACACGGAAACACGGTCTGAAGACGTGCATATCCAACGTGTCTGTCTATCGCCGTATTTCCAAGTTATGAGAATCAATTGCCAACATATTTCTGTCACCATTCGATAAGGTCTCAAAATTTCGTGACTACAACTGTTAATCACACTGCAAACAATATCCTGTGCCCTTCATACAGATTTCCTTATAAAATTCCATCACAACGATATAGCCAATTGGGAGTCATAACGTATCAAAAAGACAGAGACTTACATCCCTAATTATAATAATATTACTGTGGTTCACACTTACACACTGACTGCGAACAAAACCTGAGGGATCATTATAACGTAAAAGAGTATACACCTACAACATTGCAAGAATACCTACGATTTGCCTCGCATTGCACCCCTAACTTTCTAATATCTACGGTTTAACATTTAATCCGAATAACCTACGGCCCAGGCCTGACTCTTACGATGAAAAACGATTTTTAAAAATCTTATCCCCGACGGAGATTCGAACCGGAGACCACGACGTTCGTAAGCCAGCGCTTTAGCAACTCAGCTGACAGGCCACTACGCGGAATCTCGGTACGCAGTCTTCCACATCCAAAGTGTCTGTCTACTGCCATATTTCGAAGTTATGAGACAAATGTGTTATTTATACAGATAATTTTTCAACCAAATGTAGACAGTATTTTTCTCCTTGTTTCAAAGGATAAGTGTGCAAAGTTTCATCGAGAACGGATAAAAACTGTGGATTTGTATGAAGAACAAACAAACCAACAAACAAACAAACATACATTCATCTTTATATATAAAGATGGTGAGTTGTGGTGGCTTAGTGTTTAAGGTGACTGAAAAGTTTCGAGAGGACATCGTTTAAAATCTTGTTTTTTCAGTTCTGTAAATCTTCCTTTGTATATGTGAAGTATGCTAGAATGGTTAGAATTCTACTTTTTTTCCGGTAGTTTTAGCTCTGGCGGCTACGTAGGGAACAGATTACGCTGCCGGTAATAAAGCACACGGAATTTATTACTCGCCATCAAGGAGCATAGGAAATTATAATTTTAAACTTTGTCTTTAGATATTTTTGTGAAAAACTGTAGTCAATATGGAAGTAACGAGATCAAATTATACTGGAATTAATGATAGTTAGATTAATCAGTCAAGCTATAATGCAAGTTTATTCTTCTTCTATTTAATTTCTGGCATCTAAGGACCACGAAAATTAACTCTGGGCATTAATCTCGATGCTTCTTTTCTTGATTTACTATAGTTCTTCGTCCTTTTACTTTTTTGTTTCCTCCTCTCTTGGGTCCAGATGTCATTACCTTTCCTCTTCTCCTTCTCCTGAAAACACTTGAAATTTGTATAATCTTCTGAAATTTTGCCCTGTCTTCTGTTATTACGATCTCTTATCATATATTTCTTTACTACTTGGATGCACTGGTTCTTACTCTTGTTAACGTGATTGAAAAATCCTGTTTGTAAGTCTGCTGTTACCTATTTTCATTATATGACGAAAAATTCTGATTCTCCTATTTCTGCCACCCTTCCTTTTTCCTTGTATACTTTATTATTGATATATAAACGCATCATAAATTTTCCGAGTTCTATTAACTCAACTAATAATTATCCACTTTATACCAAATTTCTTTGCTATGACTTTCTTCCTAAATTTCAGTAATCATTTTCGACTTCGTCTGTTAGTTTTGAGCTAGCAATAAAATATAGCTACTAATGATAGGTCGATGTGTATGACAGGGAGAAAAAGGGAATAATGTTTTACAATTAAGTGTTTCGTGACAGTCGAACAGTTTGTTTTACTTATTAACAAATGCGAGTTGGTAAAGATATCCCTATGTGCTGTACTTGTTGACTGTTGCTACCTTTCAGTGAATGTAAAAACGTTAGAACAGAGAGAATAATATAGTGCAATCAAAGAGGACTGATGGGTTTTGCAGCTGTTGGGTCGATATATTAGTTTATTGAGGTCTCTAACAATTTTATCAGCTGCAACAGCAAAAAATTCTCTATAGACAGAACGTAATGCGCAGCGCATTTGATGTCGCTGCAGTCGGCGACTGATATGGGTGGCCATTCGCCCACGTGCTGTTGACAGCTTCCGGGCAGACCACACGCCTCGCTTGGGGTACGGTTTCTTGTCTTATCAAACACTTGGCGTATTGACGGTCATGATACTAAAAATTAGCCTGATTTTATAAACGTGAATAATTTTCATTACTACCGAATACGCGGACATTATTTTTGGCATTGAACCAGACAGAATTTTTTAAAAACAATAATCCGGATGGTGTTGACTTCGAATATAAAACATAGTAGTTTCTTTTTGTGCTTGTGAAATAAACCCCGTTTGTTGCAATCATCTTCTCGTAGGCAGTATTAACGAATGTAGTTTACAGCGAATACAATGTTTCGCAAGCTGATCCGTCGAACTTAACTTACCAGTGAGTGCAAAGATTTAAAAGCAGATAATGATACTGACGATACTTAATTGTGTGGTTAGCAAACACTTTTCCTGTTTCGTTTCAATCTTAATCTTAACAGGAAGGAATGATAATAAGTTTTTCACGCAAACTTTCTTAGGTTGTGTTTGCATGGTATTATCAATTCAGAATGAAGCTTTAAACGGAGTGATTACATTTTCCATCAATACTGAATACTTATAGTTGGCCTCCTTCACTTTGATAACACATACAATCTACGCACATTTTTAACATAAATTTATCTATAGCTTATTGATTCTTCTTTCATGGATTCAAAGAACATTGTGGCTGTATTGTATACTAGAACATCTAATTCTTACGCACTTCTTGGAAACTGTACAGAGATATAGGATTAAGTACAACTGCGTAAAGAAATAGACGTTACTGGAAGCTTTAAGCGAGGAAAATTTCGTGTTATTTTCATTTGAATCCCAACTAAATGTGTTTTCCCCTGGCGAATTATCTTACCTGCAGGTTAATTGTGTCAACAACGGATTACTTCAATGATAAATTTGAACAGCAACGATGTTTTTTACTAATAGCATTTACATTTAGACTTTCAATGTGGGATGAAAGTGTACCTAAGGTATGTTAGAAAAATATTATTCACACTATAAGTTATGATGCATCCTTGGATTATCCTTTCTTATTGTTAGGTTCTGAAACTGCAATAAGAGTTAAGCAACAGTAACTTTGAGTAGTCACAGTAAGCGGTATTTTTTACATTCCTCTACGAGCTGTTTATGCTCTTCTTATTAAGACGCTTTCTGTTGGTGTTCGGTTATGGAAAAGATACTCGACGTGACTGCTGGCTAGGGAGCATGTCCACGAGAAATGCATTGCGAAATGTTTGCTGCGCTCCAAGAGATTTGGGAAAGTTTGCTTGCACAATTATAGCCCTCCTGTCTCTGTCTTTATCGTTTCTTCACATTGCTGTTACAGTTGCAGGATGATTCTGGTGTTTGCTGAATTTATACTCATCCTCGTTGCTGTCGTATGTGAAAATTTGAGAATAAGTGACTTTCCAGATGCGTTTTGTGCATTACGTCTTGCCGCTTCTAATAGCTGCGACAGAAGTTTGATATTGCTCACTGTCTCTGTGCTTGGTGTTCCGAATTGATTTAATACGCACCACAATTATCAGATGACGTGCAAAGGAATGCAAGGAGCCATCTGAAGGCTCAATAATTGTGTTCCTAATATAATTCTCAAATCTAGTTTGGAAGAACACAGATTTATGATTTTTCTGTCTTCCTCGCTTCAGATGGAAATAGCTTTACTAATTACTATTTGTGACTGCCGATATTTTTTTAAATTAATAGAAACAGAGTTCACTTTAAAAAAAGGGCCACTATGCGATTATAGTTTCGTCGCCCTGAACTGAGAACAATTTACATTGTCCCACCGCACTCATGTTGTCTTAGGGCCAAGGCCACTTAAGACACTATTTTCTACTGTTCAAATATCCATTTCTGTTATCTCTGGCGAGTAAGCGGTAAAATATTAAGTACTGACTATTATATTTCGTCGAATATCGTTTTGTAATAAAATATTCAGCTTTTAGTTGTGGTCAACTTGCGAATACATACTAGTTTTCGCGAAATGCAGGGATGATGTAGCTTAAAGCATATTCTGCGGTGACGCAACGCTAACACCTCTGTTGTAATAAGTGCCAATATACACCATCTGAGTGGTCAAATACATGTTGAAAGAAATAATAAACGGCCTGTGACTACAGTTTCAACCTGATATTCAGTCTGTAAATTGTCATATACGAGGGTAATACGAGGTAAAAATGCATTTATCTTTTTGCGTAGCCTCCCTCCCCTTTCTAGCTCAATGCACTCTGCCTAGAGTTGTTTCATCAGAGGATTTCGCCCCTTATTTGCGATTCTATATGGTCTGAAAAATACTCATCATGAATTGGTATCACCTCTTTATTTAACTTAAAACATTTTGCAGCCATAGATGTCTTTAGTATTGGTAGTAGGTGGACGTTAGACGGAACCATGTGTAATGAAAAGGGTGGATGTTACATCAATTCGTAATTTCTCAATGTTCTCACAACCAAAGTACCCTTGTGAGCAGAGGCACTGTCCTCATGAAATTTGATCTTTTAGCGATTTTTTTTCATACAGTTGGTCCAGAAGATCTGCCTAGCATTTTCCAGTAATTTCTTTATCTTTTACAAGGCAATTAATTAAAAGAAACCGTTATATATTCCAGAAAACACTGACCTTTCGGGTAACGAAATCGACTTCTCCATTTTGGTACAAAGCTTACATCATCCACGATTGTTTTAATAGATGTTTCGTTTCTGATGTGATCGTCATTTGGTAGGGTCCTTTATAAAACTATCCAAATATAGTTCAGAAATTGGTTTTCGCATTTGAATTGATTAGTATTAAACAAATGTAGCGTCCATTTTGTACAATGCTTCCTCATATTTAATTCTTGATGTGAAATGTTTCTCCTGATATTCCTGTTCCATCCGATTTCCCAATATCACATTGTGAATGTGCACCTTCTCTATGTTTTCATCTGTTGTTGTATCTTTGGTCGTCCTTCTCTTGGGTCACTTTGCAGAGATATACGGCCCCGTTTAAATTCAGCGCTTGTTTCATCAATGTAGAAAATGTAGGGGCACACTACTTATAAACCTTTACCAACTTCGGATGAATTTCCGTTGACGATAAACCGTCCAAAAAGTACTTTCAAAAGTGATGCAAATACTTCGTAGATCAAGCTGAAACTTGAAGATAGTTACTGCGGCACGTGTACGAACATTGCAACAAAAAATGCATCGATACCTATCCTATCTCTATTCCAGACTCTGAACTTTTCACCTTACCTTATATTATTACAACTTCTTCTTTCATCGAAGTAGATTTTATTTTTGCTTACGGCTTTAAGCCTCTTTTACGACGAGGTCACTAGAGGCTGGAAAGGAACAGGAAGGAATTCGGACATGACCTTTTGAATGAACCACACAGGCATTCGCCTAGAGTGATTTTGGAAACCAAAGGAGTAGAATTATGCCGTTCTTTCGGTATGGCAGATTTGTTAGTTTTTCTATTTACTCTGTGCTCCTTGATCATGTCCAGGTGCTGTAATCCTTGTATGCTAGATTCGGCATATTGGCTTGCATTTGCTCCAGTATGCGTTAGGATTGGCCGTAAATCATCTGGGAAGCGGAGGAGCGGTAAAACCAACAGCAGTGTGGGTAATGCGGAGCGTGACGGCCTTGACGTCGTCCGCGCATTCGCGTCAGGTAAACTGGGCAGAACAAAGGTGTGGGGCCGGCCGGCTGCCGCGGGGGAAGGCGCGACGCCCGCTCTGTCGATTATATCCCAGCAGGCCCGCTCGCCCGCCTGCCTGTTTTTGCCGCTGCCGACAAAGGACGGCCGGCTGGCAGGCGGCGGAGTGGCGCCGACACAGCGACGCCCACACGACCCCCGGGGAGCTGCACAGCCAGCTACGCATGCAGTTTTACTTTCTCCCTCACAACGGCACTAGTTTAAACGCTGACGGCTGTCACCCATGGCGATAGTAAGAATTTGTTCTGGAAAGCTTCTACTGATGAGTCTCAGAATATTCGGCTACGATGTTTTTAAAATTTGAACATTAACTATCAAAAAACAGAATATCTTACTAATGATCTGGACAGGGCCAAGGGCGAATCCAGGATCAGAGCTAGAGGGAGGCAAGATTTGAGCTAGGGGCCGGGGGGCAACTCATATTGGTTTCGAGGAAGTGGGGTGGGGCACTGAAACATGACGATTTTTTACAAAATGAAAACTCAAACCTATTGAGGAAACTATTTTTATTATTGGTTAATATAGTAATCCAACCAGGGGTGGATCCAGGGGGGGGCTAGGGGGCTCAACCCCCCCCCCCAAAGTATCTAGGTCCACCCCCGACATTGTAATTTTTGATTTTTTTTTTTTTTTTTTTTTTTTTTGCTCTACGGATTTGAGGCCCATAGAAGAGGCTATAAAGACTACCCCATGTGGCCGACTCAAGCGCCCCCCCCCAAAACGAAAATCACTGAAGGCAAGGCCTCTGAACCAAAATTCACCCAAGCCAAGCATCCCCAAACCAAAATCCGCTCAAGCCCCTCTCAAACCAAAATCCTGGATCCGCCCCTGAATCCAACCACTTAATCTAAGGACCTAGACTACTTTGTAGTAAATTAAGATCGTAACTCAGGTATAGTTTATGTAAACATTAATCGTCTCGGATTCTTACAAAATTTTACAATATCTTTGTATCTCAATATCTCACGGTGTTCTTTCACGAAATTTCGATGCACATTCATCAGGCATAATCCAGTCAATCTTTCCTCTCACAAAGTGCTGCTGAGCCAGTTCTTCACTCGTCGAAGTGTACTGAAGGCAACTTAATTTTTCTTCTAGGCGGGGGGGGGGGGGGGGGGGGGGGAGGGGTGTAGTGCAATTGAAAACGTTGTTTTTATTTTCCGTACGCGTTTCACTTCATTGTCTGAAGCATCTTCAGCGGTTCTGTATGTTAATTAAATTTGTTCTATATTGCAATTTACACAGGAAAATTATGATGTATACAGATATAAACTTACAATTTACACATGAAAATTATGATATATACAGATATAAGCTTACTTTCATTTTTATATGTTCACATTGGCTTGTAATTGTACCGTGTTTCAGCATCAGCTGTATCTGTAATAGCAATATTTTTGGTTACAGGTATTTGTTGCATCTTCATGAGTAATTTCGTGTCACTTTCACTGCACTATAGATATTGATTTTTGATGGCTTACATTTGTTTAATGTGTAGTGTACATCACTGAGCTGTAGGTAAGCCATCAAAAATCAATATCTATAGTGCAATGAAAGTGACATGAAATTATTCATAAAAATGCCACAAATACCTGTAATGCAAAATGTTGCTATTACAGATACAGCTGATGCTAAAACACGGTACAATTACAAGCCAATGTGAACATATAAAAATGTAAGTAAGCTTATATCTGTATATATCATAATTTTCTTGTGTAAATTGCAAAATAGAACAAATTTAATTAACAGACAGAACCGCTGAAGATTCTTCAGATAATGAAGTGAAACGCGTACGGAAAATAAAAACATTTTCAATTGCATTGACGTGAAAATTAAGGATTAAAAAAAATTGATCCTATCGCAATTGAGGAAATGGCCGGCAATATACAGATTTTAATCAATATTATGTTTTTAATCTTTCTCTGTTGTGTTCTTTCGTGATCTTAATCATATTTTATAGGCTTTTTTTTTTTTATTTTAATAGCAAAAATTTTCTGCCTTAGTCGGGGAACGATATTGTTACTAAAACTTTTGAGTTTGTGATTCCGCGGAATTTTGCTGGGGGTGTTTGGTTGCAACAGCACAACTACAATCTATCGATCATCAATCGAAAAATTGAACGTGCGAGCATCAGTTGTTAACATTATTCATTTCAGTCTCGGAAACAATACCGAAATCACGTATCCAACCTTCGATTCTTCAGTAATTTATCCTCGTAGCCTAGGGGCTTACAGATCCTAAAAGCGGCCCTGGATTTGGATGAACTGTACATTAATGGAATACAAATTAATAAACGTAAATAGTTTTTACTATTTGGGTTCAATGTTAGAGAGAGGAAGAAAAGCAAACATGGAAATTAATAAAAAAAATTACTAGTGGTGGGAAAGTAATCGGGATGCTCAATTCTGTTCTATGGAGCAAGAATGTTATGAATAGAACCGAAGCAAAAGCTAGTGAAATTAGATGCCAAAAGATGGAAACAGCTTATCGCCTAACACAAAATAACTACAACAAAATAAGCATCTCCAAGCACACAAAACAGATACATTTCAATACATTTATTAAACCGGAATGTCTCTATGGATTAGAAACACTTATTTTGAACAGGAAAAAAGATATAGAAAACATTGAGAAAAAAGAACACAAAATTACAGGGGCCAAAACTCATAGTAGACCAATACAAACTCAAAAGTAATAAGAAAATCTTACAATATGTAGACATTCGCAGTGATATTTGAAAACGCAGACTAAAATTTTACGGACACTTCAAAATAAAGACCCCTAAAAGACTGAAAAGACAAGTAGTTGAATTCAATGGAAACCGAAGTAAAGTAATATCAGATGCAATAAAATGGATTGGCGAAATCAAGAAAGACCTCAAATTAGCAGGAATCTCTCCAAAAGATATCGAAAACAGAGATACATTTAAATCTATAATTCACAAGTGGCAAGTTGACCGGGAGGAAAGACTAAAGAAAAGACCTGGAACAACGTGGTCGGATCAGGGAAAAGAAGCCCACAGCAAGGGTATGAAGGAAATATGGACACAAAAGAAAGCGAACAGACGCTTCTATTCTCCGTTCCTTGCGTATTTCCTAATGGGGTTAACCATAGATAATTTATATATATATGTATATATTGGAAAGTATTGTCTTATATGGATCAGAAACCTGGACAATCATCTAGAAACATTTTAAGAAGTTAAAAGTGTTAGATCTTCAAGAATTTCATGGAAAGAAAAAGTAAGGAAGGCCAAAATAATAAGGCTAATGAAAGTGACAAAAATATGTATGAAAAGTTTTTTTTATTTTTTTATATATTATATAACTAAGGCCATACAGCCAGAGCAATGTGATTATGGCAACTCTTACAGTGTATCAGTTTCTCTAATGCATTTACCGAGAGTGGTGGTTGAGTGGTTAACGCTCTGCCCTCGCTTTCGGGAGGACGCCGGTTGGAATCCTCGTCTGGGCATCCAGATTTCGGTTTTCCACGGTTTACCCAAATCACTCCAGGCGAATGCCGGGATGTTTCCTTAAAAAGGCCATGGCCGAATTCCTTCCCGTTCTTTGTCTCCAATCCCATCCCGCCTCTAATGACCTCGACGCCGACGAGGCGTAAAACCAAAAGTAAAAAAAAAAGTCTAATGCATTGTTGCTACTAAGTATATACACCACAGGACGGACACGACATTGACACCAAAAAACAACAACAATGACATTGACACACATAACACTTAAACACCTACGTCCTCGGCCGGACTCGAACCGGCGACTTTCGGCATGCGGGGTTAATACTCTAGCATCTACGCTATCGAGGCCGGTATGAATGTTGTTATAGGACGAAAAATATTAGAATGGTTTGGCCATGAAAATAGGATGAAAGATAATAGGATACAAAACTTGCGAAGGAAAGGCAAGTTAAAGGAAAAATGAAAAAGGGGACGGCCCATGTTTACTTGACTGTAAAGTGTACAAACAGCAACGAGAAGATTTGGTGCAGAAGAGGAAGATAAACAAGACCGAAGTATCTGTAGATATATTATTTTGAGAAGATAAAGTGAAGTTCTGTGTACCGAGTTTATATTGTTATGTTGTAGTAAAATCCCCGTAATGAGGAAAATCTCTCTTAATAAAAATAATTGTTATGAAACTAAGTAAAACAGACGTAAAAAAAAACGAATATCTATTATTTATTTGATAGCTATATTTCGTAATTACCTGTGTTTCGTGTAAACTTTCTCTGAATTTTTAATAAACTTCCTTGCTTCTTACGTTCTGCCGAAAAAATTCTTTGGTTATGTTCAATGTTGTGACCTGGCTCTAGTAGTGTTACGGAGAATACACCATAAACATCGCATGTTCTGGATTTATGCATCTACCCGTTGTAAATAAACAAAAAGCAATTGTAAATTGAAACAAATGTCGCAATGTAATTTTTTAAATCTTTACCTCACATTATAACTTTCCATCTTTGTCCAGTGCAGTTACTTCCACAACAGACAGCTGCCTTTTAGCTCTCACCGCAGCTACAATTCCTTTTAACAATATAATCACAAATAAAATCATATTCGATAATTTATTTGAAACTTGTATTTCCTTTTAATAGTATAAGCTCAGATAAGGCATTTATTCGTTTGTTATTGCCTGGTTAGCGAAGCAGTTCTGAGGTGGTGGCCAGTGTAAATAAGAGTTCCGGCATCATCGGACTCTCCGAAAGTTTTCGAGTGTATTTATTATTATTACTAGCATTTGCCCGCTGCTTCACGCGCGCGTGCCTTGGCAGGTGTAGAAATTATTTACCGATTTTATTCTCTTATCAGACATTAACGTGGAAAGGCATGAACTGTTAATGTATTCTGAATAGTTTCGTTTGTTTCGGTTAATACGTTAGGTTCGGTTTTCATACTGATGTCAGAGAGTTGTTTTATTCATATTTTAACGTGATGCAATTGATTCAATAGTAGAAAAGGTTCCTGAAAAATTAACAGTAGTAATTCGTGGTTGTAATTATTGTGCGAAGTATAAACATTTATTGTTTAGAAAGGCTTTTATTTTTGCGTTATAAGTAAATAAAGCAATGCTTAAGAGAAATAATATACTATCTTCAGCATACTTCGTAGGTCACTCATTGTAATGCCTCTGTGTAGACCACGTTTCTGGTCTGATTGTTCATTGTACATATGTACAGGCGTGATCTGCCACTCACCCTGGAGCAAGCAACGTATAGCTGGCCAGTGCGAGAAACATGGTGTCCGAAGATCAATGCCTACGGTTCCTAGTGTCTGTCCCTGAGACTTGTTAATTGTCATGGCAAAACATAACGTTACTGGGAAATTGTAGGCGCTTAAATTTGAACGGGAAGTTTGAAGGAACCAATGGTATTCGTGGAAGGAATACTTCTTCTCCTCGTCCACATCCTGTTAAAATAACGGCCTCAATGATGTTTTTGTGTAATGATTTCACCAGACGTGGATATAATGAAAAATATTGTTTCCATGATACTTAACTAAAAAAAGTTTATTTTTAAATGTGGATACCGAGGATTGCAACATAACCGCGGTGCCATAAATTTATGTAAATATAGCAGTAATCTACGACTTAGTCCTCTGGAAGTGTGCTGAAATATAAAAATTCGTTACCAATAATCACAGCATCTCAATTTTTCTGATTTATTTATTTTATGTTGTTTTTTTGTATTTTCTGTTGTTTGGATATTGGTTTTATTTTATGTTGATACACCATCAATTATTCCTGCTTTAAAATAGAAATTTACGTGAATTGGAGCTACTCTTGATTTCAAATCGTCGTATCATTACTGTCATTATTTCAGTCAGATATAATTAATCCAAAAATGTCGAGATGTGATCATGGTACAGTTTATGTAGTAACGTGCATGTAACTGAAACAATTATTTCTGAGTGGCAACATTATGGCAAGTTGTGAATCGCTTGAAATGCAACCTGACAGCTGATATGATGCTTTGTTATAGGCCTAAGAGACGATGCCTGCAGCTTTATAATCTACGCGGTGTAGCATTAGGATATGAAACATTTTTAATTTAAGTTTCTTTCAATATAGCCGTATTTTCTATGTAATTATTTCAGTCGCATGTAAGTACCTGGCGAAACTAACAGCCTGGACCAGATGACAATTGACTCGTTTTGTTTAGCATCAGGCATAACGGGTTTAGTTTTAAAATTTACGCTGGTGTAGAATAGAATTTTAGGATGCCTAGTTATATTTGAAATAAAAATTCGTTACCAATAATCACAGCATCTCAATTTTTTCTGATTTATTTATTTTTTGCTGTTTGGATATTGGTTTTTATTTTATGTTGATACACCATCAATTATTCCTGCTTTAAAATAGAAATTTACGTGAATTGGAGTTAATCTTGGTTTCAAATCGTCGTATCATTATTGTCATTATTTCAGTCAGATATAATTAATTCAAAAATGTCAAAATGGATCACGGTACAGTATATGTACTAATGTGCATGTAACTCAAGCAATTATTTCTGAGTGGCAAAATTATCGCAAGTTGTAAATCGATTGAAATGCAACCTGGACAGTGATGACAGCTGATATGCTTTGTTATAGGCCAAAGGGACGATGCTTTTAGCTTTATAATTTACGCGGTGTAGCATTAGGATATGAAAATTTTTTTATTTGAGTTTCTTTCAATATATCCGTATTTTCTATGTAATTATTTGAGTCGCATGTACCTGAATTTTCGGATGCCTAGTTATATTTGCACGTTATAGCCACGAGACATATTAATCGAATAAAGTACTTCCAAATATGTGCAATTCCGCACAAGTCATTATGAAAGAAGTATGTTTTATTACTTGCTGATATTTATAATAGCTGTTTTTCAGACATCGCTCTTCGAGAAAAAACTGAATTTCGTATTAAGTATTGGCTTATTGTGGCTGTATTGTACAGCGTTCACGTAGCAATTTTGTTCCAGAGACAAACTGTATAACAGTCTACCAGAGACAATACATGTCTTCAATATTAGTAATTCAACAGACCTGTTACGATTCAAGTAAATGCTGATTATACTTGATTCACGTATTCTTTTTATTTTGAAGTACTGCGGTCCAGAAAAATGAATCGCAGAAGTAAAAAAAAAAAAAAAAAAGTGAAAAAAAAGGGAAATCCTAAATTTTGTCAGGTCTCTTTATGAAAGGAGTGACCGTCTGAATGTGTATAATTATCTGTGGTCTACAGTTTCACATTTCTGAAGTTTTTTACTGACTTGCTTCTTCCCATGGTACATATTAGTCGTTAGCTACTTCTGCAGATGTTGATCAGCAACATTAGATTTAAAAATTTGGAAACACCATGCAAATTGATGCGGTAGTTTTTGCGTTATTAGAGATCAAGCCTCACTACAAACGCAGCTTGCTTACAGATTTATAATAGTATAGATTAATTTAATTGCGATGGAGCCTACACTCCGGTGGCAATTTCCCTAGTAATTTAATTACCCCTTATATTTTCGTTTATAATTGGAATGTTATATTCCTCCCCCATATACTATTCCTTAAGCGTTTCTGGAAAATTATTCATCACTACACTTGGTAATTTGTTTCAATCCCTGACCCCCTTACCAACAAAAGAAAATTGTCCCACTCCCTTATGCATGAAATCGAGTGCAAACTTGTGATCATGATCGCCTTTCCTCTTCCATCCACTATTCCTAATTCTTTGATCCAGCCTTCAGGTTCAACGCATTTTATCAAAGTTGATGGACAATGCATTGCAACTGTCCAAAAGGATATACATTGTTTTTACTAATCACCTTCTTTTTGCTGTTAATATTAATTGCAATTTGGCTGCTCACTTAATTTTGTATTACGAGCATTTTAACTTTAAATTCTTAAATTTTTTCCCAACCCTCTATAATTCCTGTCTCTGATTTTCCCAGCTACAAGTAAAAACTTTTTCTCTTCACAATAAAATTAAGTGCTCAACTCTTTTCTTCCCTTCTTCGTCCAGTATCTATCCAGTCCTCTTCGCCAATGTCTTGCGTCCTTGATAAAATGTTTGCTATTTGCTCTTCAATTTGAAACTCATATCTTATTCTTTTTCTTGATATTATTAGATTCATTTGAGCCACCTATAAGCTAAGGTCAAAGAAGTACCTTCATTTTACAAGTGTATGCTTTTTTGAGTTATCACTCTTTCATTACTTGGCTTGGTCATTCCGTTCTTCTTCCTAGAATAACCTTCTGTTTCTTCCAATTTTCTCTTCAATAGATCTGTCACCTCTTTAGTTTTCATTGTTAATTATTTTGTGTTTATTCTATCTACTTTCCTCATCCTACTCTTTCTTCTGTTTTGATCGCGATTCGTGGTTAACGTATTTAACACACAGGAGTTCGTGTTAGTCTCTTGTGAAGTTTTTTTTGAGCCATCCTTTTTTTGTGTATATTCGTTTAAGATTTCCATAGGAAACTTATCCCTCTTTTCTTCACTTGGCCTAGAAAATTCAACTGACGGAGGGATCGTTAAAGCTCATGTTCGTTGGAACCTCATCACTCGCTGTATGTAATAGTACTGTGAGAAAATAAAGTGAGTTTAGTCACCTGCCTACGAATTGTACACTCTTATGCCAAAAGACATGGAATGGCAGAATTCAATGGTATAGATAGCGCACTCGAAAGGGTATAAGTAAGCATGTTTATCAGTGTCAGTCGGTCTTGTGAGCAACCTGTGAAACGTTTATTAACGCCGTAATGGTAACCTGACAAGAATCAACCGACCCATAAAACAGTTGGAGCCTGACGCATGGGGCATAGCGTTTCGGAAGTGGTTGCTCTATAGCAGGGGTGGCCAACCCAAATAATCTTGCGGGCCCGTTGGGATTGCATCATAACTCTGCGGGCCGGATATAAAATTATATAACCCCATATTATATTTATATTAAGTGGATTTGGAGCGAAAAAGGTAGTTGCCATGCCGAATTCTGACTATTATGACGTCAGAATCGGCTCAAGACGTCTATTGCCGCTGAGTTGGTAACGTGCGAAACGGTATATTTCGGCGTTACAGCTTTGCTTATTTCGTAGCTTTGAAGAACACTTTTCTTTGAAGAGTAAAAGACAAGGAAGTAGTTAACCATATTTTCAACCCTAAAGGAGACATTTTTCTGCTGGTCATACTTTGAACAGCAACAAAAATTCTTATACTATAACACACATTCAAGCGGACGAAGTCGCGGGTTACTGCTAGTCGTACATAAAAACACACACACGCAGATACTAACTCACCCAGAACCCCACATACACCGAACTACGCACATTCAGACAAGACACCACGACGGCAGCACTAGTCAAGTCACACACGGACATCCTCCAGCACTGGCCTCCACACGCGTCACACACCTAACTGACAACGGACACTATCTCTCACACACATAGACTTCCGAGGAAAGTGTCTTGTTAATGAAATGTTGTAGTAGTAGTGGTCTTAGCTAAGGGATGAATCAGTATCTTGATAGACTACATGCAGCATATTGCAACAACAAGGACATATTACAGTCGAAGCCTCTGATCGATAGATAGTGTGTGAAATAATTCCCAAATTATTAATTTTTATTTTAAAATAAGCAATAACGTTAAATTTGAAGAAATTATCAGTTTTTCGTAAAATTAGTGAAAATTGTACAAAGTATCTCATGACAGAAAGTATAAGAAAACATCTACATGGTGCCTTCTTCCTGTTCTTTGCCCCCAGGCCTTAGGGGGCATCCATAAATTACGTGAGGTGTTCTTCCGGATTTACGGACCCCCACCACCCCTCTGGTGAGACTTCGTGAGATTTGGTCCGCCCTCCCCCCTTTTTGAAATCGCTGTAGCAACTTTTTGAGACATTTTTTTTAAGGTCTCACACACACTTTTCGCCGAAAAACCCCTAAAATCGGCCTTTTTTTAGCTCTACAACCCAACAAAAATGTCCAAAACCTCACGTGAGATTTCCGTTGACCCCCTCTCTCCCCCTTGGTGAGATTTCGCCGCCCCCCCCCGTATTTCATCTCACGTAATTTATGGGCGCCCCCTTACCCTTCACTAATGACTTGATGTCAACGAGGGGTAAAGTCATAAGGGGAATAAATATATGCCCACCCAATTTCCCTTTTCTTAATAATTTTTATCTTGAGAGTGATTTACCCACTCACCTACTTTTGCTCTTTACAAATTTTAAATTCTTTAAATGTTTTTTTGATAAAGTATTCGCATTTCCCTTGATTTCAATCCCTCACTCTCTTACATAGAGAAGATAATTTTCTCATTGCCTTATGACTGAAACGTCTCTCTTACAGCGAGGTCTTTAGAGACGTGAAAGGTTGGGGGACAAGGAATGGGAAGGAATTCGGCCATGGCCTTTTGAAGGAAGCATCCCGGCATTTGCGTGGAGTGATTTGGGAAACCATGGAAAACCCAAATCTGGATGCCCGGACGGGGATTCGAACCGCCGTCCTCCCGAATGCGAGGCCAGAACGCTAGCCGTTACACCACCGTAACCAATATATGGCATGTACACTCCCAGCACTTTTTATCTTCCTGCTGTCTTCCAATGAATCTCAATCGAACTCCTCTATCATATCAGTTACCGAAAGAGTCTTGCAGTAATTTCCACAAACAAATCTAGCTGCCCTCGTTTGCATCCATTCTAATTCCTGTATTTATTAGAGGGGCGCACCTTGACTAAAAGTCATGTGAGTGTACGATTTTATGGACAACCTAATAAACTTCGTGTAATCTGTTAATTATATACTCGCTTCGCCGTCATTAGGAATCGAAATGTTTCCGGTCATGTGTCCTTTTCTTCCCCAGCAACGTGGCACTCTAAATCTGGAAATCAATCTGTTTGCTACCACAGCTCATCCTGTTTGTAGAAAAGAGAGAAACGAGGGGCGTAGGTGAATGGCGTTTGCTTTAAACGGATTAATTTAGTGAATCTTGACCAATGAGATGTCGATAAACAAGTGGAAATGTGACTCATACCTTCTTCCTCTCTTCCTCTTCACCACATTTCCCAACATTTTGGGGTCGGCTGCCTTTGATGAGTTTTAAGCCTAGTACCAGGTACTAATGGGCGAATGTTTCCATCTGTCTGTGAAACATGTATTTATGTTCTGTGTGTAATAAGCGTATTTTTTGTTTGTGAAACTGTGCAGTTTATGAGTCGGAGATTGGGGACCATCCCGGTATTCGCCTTGATGGCTGCGAAAACCGCCTAAAAACCGTAGTCAGGACGGGCGGGGGCGTCCATAAATTACGTGTGGTGAAATAGGGAGGGGGGGGGGCCGGCGAAATCTCACCAAGGGGGAGGGGTGTCAACGGAAATCTCACGTGAGTTTTTGGAAAATGTTGTTGCACTATAGAGCTAAAAATAAAATAAAAAAGGTCTAGAAAATTTTAGGGGGGTATTTCGTCGAAAAGTGGGAGTGTAACCGGCTTTGGAAGGGTGAGACTTAAAAAAAAAGTCTCAAAAAGTTGCGAAGGCGACTTCTAGGAAGGGGGTCTCCCTGACCAGATCTCACCAGAGAGGGAGGGAGGGGGAGGTGGGAAGGCGGGGTTGGACCTGATCTCACTAAATCTCACCAGAGGGGGGATGGGGTGTTTGGAAATCCGGGAAAACACCTCACGTAATTTATGGGAGTCCCCTAACACTGGTGGTTTGTTATGGCTCTTATTCAGATTGGAAATATAATTAAAACTACAAACTTCAATGTTTCACGGACTGTTCTACACGTTCTCTTTTCTTGCAGGGTCACTGATATCCTAATCGGCACAGTTGTGAACTGGAAGTGTGTAATGAGTGTAAATAACGTTGGCTCAGCCACACTGATGAACGTGCACCGCGTGGCACTGATACAGGTTAAGTAATAAGGCGCCCGAGTGTGGGCGGAGTACCGCAGCGATGTTTGCTCGTGGGTGGTAAGCTCAGACTACCAAGGCGTGGGCGAAGACGACGCAAACTCAAGAGTTAGGGCCAGACACCAGTTCAGTGTCCCGAAAAACATTTGTTTTGACAGTGCGTATTCAAGAATTTTGTTGCGATCATCCAGATCTTTTTACAAAATTATTTAATAATTGACTCGCGTCATCAGACACTTCCCATTCACTCAAAAACTGAACAACGAATTTAAATATGTGTTCGCAACTACTATTTTATAGTAAACTTCTAAGCTCGTCAAAAACGACGAATTGAACACAGAGTTCTCGCAATTAACTTCTTCGAGTTTACTATAACAGTTGTACATAATATAGCGGAAACATCTACATCGAACAAAAATACCTTGTAATCCCTTTAAAAATAACATGTTGAACTCCGTGTTCTGACATTCCCTCGCAGTTACTCAACTAAATACAATTGTTATTAAATAACGCTCATAACCTTAAAAATGGTGTAATTTGGTACGTATCTCTTAGTTTAGTGTAACAACGATGTACCTGGACAGAGAAAATAAGAAAAGATCTAACCGACTGAATATAAATAAACAAAATACTTGATATGTTCTTTTTTTTATTTTTAAAGTGTTCTGGCAATTATTTCTTCGTGGTTGCTAAACTAAATAGAACCGCTGTTAAATAATTCTCATAAACTTAATTTTGCACTAACAGCTCTGGCAGCAGTTAGTCCAGTACCGAAGGACGGGTGCGTTACGTCACGGCTACACGATGAAACAATTAAAAAGATAATAACAATTAGTATATATGAGGACTAGGCGACAACCACCGTTTCTCCTGAACTGAGCTTATTGTACACAACAAGCGTAATTTATTCTGGGTATTGACCTTCTAAATAAAATTTATTCCTCTTAGTTTGTTTTAAAGTTTGTTATCTGGAATTGTTAAATTGCTTTCACTTCTGCCAAG
Source organism: Vandiemenella viatica (assembly GCA_031002005.1). Lineage (NCBI taxonomy): Eukaryota > Metazoa > Arthropoda > Insecta > Orthoptera > Morabidae > Vandiemenella > Vandiemenella viatica. Next base: position 222,160,482 of record JARYHS010011408.1, on the reverse strand, counting down.
TTCAAAAATATAAAATCATTTGTAGGATAAAGTTAGATCCCATTCTCTGTTTAGGCCTTTATATTGCAGTTTCTAATCTTCATGGATGGACAGTAAAAAAATAATGTATAACTTCCTGTTCGACAATCATCGATACTAACAAAAGGCCAGTTTGGTCTCACTGTCTATAATGAATTCTTTGACTTCACGTACTCTGCCTTCGTTACCGGACTAACAACGGTTAGACATGATACTACAAAATCGAGGTTATGTGCGTTATTTAATAACAATTCTATTCAGTTTCAAGCAACTACGAGCAAATGGTTTCCCAGTACACTGAAAGGAAAGTATGTACTTCGTTTAAATCTATACAGGGTGTTACTAAAAGGTACGGCCAAACTTTCAGGAAACATTCCTCACACACAAACAAAGAAAATATGTTATGTGGACATGTGTCCGGAAACGCTTACTTTCCATGTTAGATCTCATTGTATTACTTCTCTTCAAATCACATTAAACATGGAATGGAAACACACAGCAACAGAACGTACCAGCGTGACTTCAAACACTTTGTTACAGGAAATGTTCAAAATGTCCTCCGTTAGCGAGGATACATGCATCCACCCTCCGTCGCATGGAATCCCTGATGCGCTGATGCAGCCCTGGAGAATGGCGTATTGTATCACAGCCGTCCACAATATGAGCTCTAACATGGAAAGTAAGCGTTTCCGGACACATGTCCACATAACATATTTTCTTTGTTTGTATGTGAGGAATGTTTCCTGAAAGTTTGGCCGTACCTTTTTGTAACACCCTGTATACTGTATTAATTATTAGTTGCTTTCTGTTGACTTATATTCGTCCCATGTAGATGTTTTCTTATACTTTCTGTCCAGAGATACTGCTATTACCGTAAGCTGGAAAATATCTGCTTCATTATATAATTATCAACGATATGATCTTTACTTAATAACAATTGTATTTAGCTAAGGAACTGCGCAGAAATGCATTGAAAAAATACTGCTTTCAGGATGTTATTTTTGACGGCCTTAAGAGCTAGGGGAGTTAATATTGTCTTTATTTCGTACTAGTTGTGTCCGCAACTTCGTTCACGAAATTTGAAATTTTTTATTGTTAATTCACTGGTAAACCATTATAGAAATGTTAGCTAGTTAGGAAAAAGAATAGGAGCAGCTTCTTGTCGCCTGTTTTTCCCACCATCCCGGTGGATGAGCGTTTACACTCGGGTCTGTCATCCGGGAGGACACTTCAGTATTGTTCGCAAAACACCTCTGTAATAATGTTTTAAGCGATCTTCCTGGCGCTTTCACGTGCAGATCATTTTATTCGTAGGAACATAAACTATCAAACGAAATACCTCATCATATATATATATATATACAGGGTGGGGCATTTAATATGTTTTCTGGAAATATTTCGGAAAGAAAGCATTTTAACAAACAATAACCTATATAAAAAATAATCGTACAGTAGGGGGCTACAATTATGTGATATTGTCTTTTTCACAGGTGGCGCTGTTGTCGTTACAACAAGGTCAACTTAATTCTTTTAAATAGGAACCCCTATTTTTTTTGAAGATTCCGATTCCTCATAAAAATAGTTTGCTTAACTCACTTTCCTGTTAGCCACACAGATGGCACTGTAATCGCGAAAAATGAATATTCGCGTTTTTGTGTATAATTTTAATTGTTGTTTAAATAATTACATGTAATTTTCATTCTGTAAACGTGGAAGGTAATTTTAAAGGATAATGACGAAATTGATTTTTTAAATGCTTTTTCTTACTTATTTGTAGCCATGTCTACAGCAGGTGCTCAAAAAGGTGACCATTTACTTCCAGACATTTTCTGACACACTTCGAACTGTTCAGGCATTATTTCTGCAAAGGGTCAGAAAATGTCTGGAAGTAAATGGTCACCTTTTTGAGCACCTGCCGTAGACATGGCTGCAAATAAGTAAGAAAAAGCATTTAAAAAAATCAATTTCGTCATTATCCTTTAAAATTACCTTCTATGTTTACAGAATGAAAATTACATGTAATTATTTAAACAATAATTAAAATTATACACAAAAAACGCGAATATTCATTTTTCGCGATTACAGCGCCATCTGGAAGGCTAACAGAAAAGTCAGTTAAGCAAACTATTTTTATTTTTTCATGAGGAATCGGAATCTTCAAAAAAAATAGGGGTTCCCATTTAAAAGAATTAAGTTGACCTTGTAACGACAACAGCGCCACCTGTAAAAAAACCAATATCACATAATTGTAGCCCCCTACTGTACGATTATTTTTTATATAGGTTATTGTTTGTTAAAATGCTTTGTTTCCGAAATATTTCCAGAAAACATATTAAATGCCCCACCCTGTATATATATATATATATATATATATATACGTGTGTTTCCCTATATTTCACTCTTCAGCCGCCCTTACCTAGCACAGATCACTGGTGTTTGTGTGTGGTAATAGCATGGAGTTTCCTATCGCGCTCAACTTTGGCCCAATGCCGTTAGCTGTGGGTTTGTGGGAGATATGGCGGTTAAAGGACTTTTTCATATTTCGACCATAGACTTATGTGTCCCAATACCTCTCTTTCCTGCCACAACTACACAGCGCTGACCATTGGTGTTTGTGTGTGGTATTAGTATCTAGTCTCCCATTGTGCACTATAGTATAGCTATGAGGGAGATGGAGATTTGGTGGTTGATAGGGGTCGACCTGGGGCACTTTCGTATTTCAACCAAAGACGTGTGTATCACTTTTTAGCAAAAATTATCCAGAGCAGATAATTGTTGTTTGTGTGTGGTAGTAGCATACATTCGCTAATAGTGCACAACGTTGGCCGAATTTCGGTAGCTTTTGGGGTGTGGGAAGTATGGTGGTTGAAAGTTGTAGATCAAGCACATTTTCTTATTTCGACCAAAGACATGTGTGTCCGTATATTTCACTTTACTGCCACAACTACCTAGCGCCTATCACTGGTGTTTGAGTGTGGTAGTAGCATCAAGTCTCCCATCGTGCCCTACGGTGATTAGATGCCAGTATGTATGTGGGTGTGGGAGATTTGGTGGTTGATAGTGGTCGACCTGGGGCGCTTTCATATTTCGACCAAAGACGTATTTGTACCTTTGTCTCACTTTTTAGCCAAAACTATCTAGCGCAGATAACTGGTGTTTGTGCGTGGTAGTAGCATACGTTGACCGATCGTGCACAACGTTGGCCGAATTTCAGTAACTGGGGGTGTGGGAGATATGGTGGTTGAAATTGGTAGGTCAAGGATGGTGGTTAGATGTCGGTAGCTAAAGGAGTGTCGGAGATATGGTGGTTAACAGTGCATTTTCCTATTTCTACCAAAGACGTTTGTGTCCCTGTATTTCATATTGCAGCTACAACTACCAAGCGCAGACCACTAGTGTTTGTGTGTGATAATAGCGTGGAGTCTTACATCGTGCACTAAGGTGATTGATGAGGGAGTGAGGTAGACATTGTGGTTGAACGTGGTGGCCCTGGTATAAAAATAGACATGCGTGCCTATATTTCACGCCACAACTAAAACTACCTAGCGTAGTCCACTGATGATTGTGTGTGGCATTAACCCCAGTCTCCCAACGTGTACCATAGTGGTGTTATGTCGATAGCTATGCGGGTGTGGGAGATATGATGGTTGAAATTGGTCGATGGACGGCGTTTCCATATTTCGACCGAAGACATGTGAATCCTCATATTTCACTTTGCAGCCATAAATACCCAGCGCAGATCACTGATGTTTGTGTGTGGTATTAGAATCGAGTCTGCCATCGCGCTGTGTGGCGGTCACATGTCGGTAGCTGTCAATCAAATTTCTTTACAAACACGAACGAAGCCGTGGGCACTAGCTAGTTTACTCATAAAAATAAATCTATTATGGTTTAAATTATCTGAATACATCTTCACCGCTATAAAAGGACCGTTGTTGCTCTTTATACGAATATGTTGAAAACTTTATTTACCTATCAAATACAAAAGGACAAAAGATGACGACGCAAAGGATGGGAATGGGTGGCGGACTGTTTCAATCTAGGTGAGAAAGGGTAAAAAATAAAAAAATGCTGAGTGCAACATCAAAGTGAAGTTCATGAAGCAGAATGCAATCCTTTCCAATCATTTTAAAACAGGAAAATCCTGACTTCTATAATGGAGGAATAAGGATCCCCCTTACCCATAGGCAACTGCCTGGCCACAAGTGGTGAGCGGTGCTTTATTGACCTCCCCTGCTCCTTATACAGCTTATGAACGTGGAGAATACCTAAATTTCGAATTGCAGTTCATTTCTGTCGCTGTGGCTTTTCTTCAGTTGTGGGTTCTTAATTTCCTTAATCCTTACTGAGTGTTGCGTCACTGAACGCAATCCGGTTGAGAATTAGGAATTAGTGCTTGGGCGAAGACGCCAAGACTACACTAAGCGAATTAAAACTAATAACAAGCTGTAGTTATTAATATAAACTGTTGTCTGTACTTAGGGAGGTAGCATGTAATAATGAAAATATTTGAAGTAATACTCGTGCCTAGCATACTGTCAAGCTAGTATCTCTGTCAGAAAATCGTAAATCAATCTGCGTTTAAAACGTTGTACTCAAAGGCTAATGTTTTGTATAACATTCACAAAAATATTTTTTCTAAACCTGGTGTCAAAACGTAATAGGTAAGTAAATTAATACATCATACACCACGAAATCTTAAGTAAAGAGATACGTTCAAGGATTCGGTGAGTGAATTCAATTTCGCAGCCGAAAGGTGTTTACTCGAGGAACTCTGTGTTTTTTCACACAGTACTATTACCTTCTGGATAACGGCAATCAATGTTAATTTGAAGATGAGTCAAGCTGTGAAAAACCTAATCCTTTTACGGAACGGGTGTAAATGGAGCATCCATAAACTACGTTGCTCCCTTTTGGCCTCCTATGAATCCGCCTTCCCCCACATGTAGCCCGACATGGCTTTTGCCTCTATCTCCCCTACTCCCCCCCACCGCGTGGTACTTAGCTTTTTGTCGTATTGATTGCAGAAGACATTTTGTACTATTTTTTCTCGCCAGACTATCGCAAATTAAATGACGGAAACAAATATTCACATACTGTTGTGTGTTCTGTCCCTTATTTTAACTGTGACAAATAATATGAATGAGAAGCTACGTGGCTTGGCTCAGAAACCCCCTCCCCCCTCACGTAGTCCAGCGCAGCTTTCCAGCCAACCCCTCTCCCTCCTTACCCTAGATCGAGCCACATAGTTTATGGACAGTGAAATATTAGTATCACGAAATACAGTGACTAATGAAGTAATCAACAAAGATCGCTGATGAAGAATTTAATTGCGATTGAGAGCTTGCTCTGGTGGCAGTTTCCCTATCAATCCATTTTTCGCCTTTATTTTTCCCACCTACTTTTGCCTTCCACTAATTTTAACCTTAAATTCTTTTAGCGTTTTTTAATAAATTATTCTTCATTTCTATCAGTAATTTATTCCATTTCCTGATTCCCTTACCTACGAAATCTAATTCCCACACCATTGAGACTGAAACAGAGTGCCATTTTGTGGTCATTATCATCATTTCCCTTCCATACGTCTCTGATAATCCTTCCACTAATATCTTTCCACGCCTCATCACCAATATGTGCCTAGTACACTCCTATGATTCTCTTCACACTCCTCCTGTCTTCCAATGAATCCCATTTCAGCTCCTTTATCATATCAGCTAGTGATTGTGTTCTGTGGTAATTTCCAGAGACAAATCTAGCAGCCTTTCTTTGCACCCACTCCAGCTCCTGTATGTGATATTAAAAATACCATTTTCAAGCAATGGTCTGACCACAGAATTGTCACCCAGTTTCTTTAATCCTCTGGTACATACCTTCATCACTCTCTCCAACAAGTGAATGATTTTGAGACTTTTTACCACTACCTGTCCAATGTGTCCTGCCCAGTTGAGTTTGTTATCAAATGTTATGGCAGCGATATAAGCCGTTAACGGCTTCACGTTGTTAATTTACTGTGCTGCGCAGACCTCCTCGGTTTATGGACTTTTAGAATCCTAGCCTAGGAGGAGCGGATCGATGCGGGTCCCGGTTAGCTGCAGGGCCGGAATGCCGGGCTGTCCTTTGTCAGCGCGGCGGCCGGCTCGCGGCCATCCTGCCCCACACCACGTAGCCACCTCGCGAAAGGCAGTCGATATCAGCGCCCGCGCTAGGGACAGTCGCTGCCTGCAGCCAACGCGGCGCCAAGCCGCGTCTTCAACAGCCTAAACATTTCACACACTTCTCAAACCTACTACCTCTTGTATTCAGCCAAACGGTGTCTTTTCTATTGATTAATTTACCAAAAACACTTAAAGAATTAAAATTTGTAAATCGGAGGAATTTAGCACTCCAGTCCACTATATAATTTCGTAAGGTCACCCACTCACCTCGACAGCTATTGGCTGGAGAACGGTATCACGTGTCAGCCTTCCCTCGCAAAACAGCGACCAGAGAAACCATTAAAAGGAATTCGTGGTTATGTCTACAATTTAATAACTCAGCAACTGCTACCAAATATATAATATATTCATTAACTTTGCTTTTCGTAGCATTTCATAGTCTTAAAAAAATCGATAAACTTTACGTCTGAAAAACGTGGATCTGCTTTTGAGTAACATGTTACTAATTAAAGCAACTTAAAAAAAACTTTAAAAAATTAAATTACTCATAGTCTCTGCCAATTGCGTTAGCCACGAATGCCAATTGTCATTTCGGCTTAGGATAAATTTCAGTTTAATTACAACTTTCACTAATGTTGTTGCTTGACCAAAATTTATGCATTACGGTTTATTTGCTTTTTAGACATTTTACTGACCACTTTCGTTATTGGTCTTTATTCATGTTCGCTGTATGTGAGTTATTAGGTTATTTTCAGTGGAAATCAGACCAAATGAGTCACCAAATCGACTATTCTGGCAACTTATTTCTGCTCAACTGTTTCATAATATGGAATGTGTATTAAGTTCTGTGGCCGTCACAGATACTATGACCAATGTTTACATTATGAATGTTTGCCCAGTCTCAATAATAAACAACGTTATGCTTTCGAAGCAAACAGGATTTTTTATTTTTTTAATTTTGTAGAGTGAACTTTAAGGGTCAAATACAAGTCAAGTTCGTATTTAAGCAAGTTCGAGTGTATGACCTTTAAAACAGTTACACGATAACACGAACGTTTCTGTCCGTGTTTAATACCGACCTCTATTAATGCTTCTGAGTTCTTCAAGCTCGAGAGATTTTATTCATCCTAAGCTTATATTTGGCCAGATCAAACTGGTAAAAACTGGTACTATTCTAGACCCGTGACGATACGCAAAAAACAGTCACGGGGTTACACTAGTTATAAAATAAAATAAAAAGGGATAATTAGACGACTAGTGGAATTGCCACCGGAGCGTTAGCTCCATCGCAATTAAAATTATTAATAATAATAATAACTTTGCTCTACAACTCGTTGAGAAACACATTTAGATAATGATAGCCGATATTTAGGAATTTTAGTTGTTAAGCAAAGGAGTTGCGGATTGCGGGATTGCTCCTTAAAAAAGTCTTGGCTTAATTTCTTTCCTTTCCTTGTCACTTATTCCTTCCCATCTCTAAAAGCCATAAAGCTACTACTACTACTAGGCCGTAATTTAAATCAATGCGCTTCGGAAGTTAAATCGATTGGATACAAGTAGAGCGTCCACACTTACAATATTGTTCTTCTGTATGGAGTGCCCATCAAAAGGGGTTAATGGAGGCATTAGAGAAGGTCCAAAGAAGAGCCACCCGATTCGTGACAAGTATATATAGGTGGAGGGAAAGCGTAAGTGCGATGTTGAAGGAGTTAGATTGGGAAGACCTGGAGCACCGAAGGCGTTGCTCTCGACAGAAGCTAACTGGAAAATTCACGACTGACATATTTCGGAATGACAGCAAACAAATATTGCTACCAGCAACATTCATATCTCGAAATGACTGCGAAAATAAGATAAGAGAAATCAGGGCCAGATCCGATTCTTTCCTGTATTCATTTTTTCCACGAGCGATTAGGGAATGGAACAGAAATGATTTGCCGGGCGAGTAAACTTAAAATCCGACAGGAGTAGCTTTCGATAAAGCTCTCCGGCCATCCTGATATGGGTTTTCCATGGTTTTCCTAGATCACTCCACGCGAATGCTGGGATGGTTCCTCACAATAGCCCATGGGTGCCTCATACCATATCCCGTATATCCCTTCCAAACTATTACCCTTTCGAATAGGTGCAATGCACCCTCCGCCACACACTTTTAGTGAATCGCGGAGTAATAATAGTAATAATATAATAAAGCCCAAACCAAAACCAAACAAAAATCGAGTTACACATACTGTAATTTTACTTTTTTTTTACGCGAACGGAACATTATAAGCCTTGTTTACATGGAGAGCCGAGTTCTAAACACAAATTGTTTGAGATTGCCAGGTCGATGTTGTGTCACTCTGCTTCAGGCGCTCAAAGAGATTTGTTTGCACCATAGGTTCTTATCAGAAGAGTAGTTAACAATTTATGTGTCGCAACATATATATATTATGTTGTTACTGATAGTTAAATTAAATCTCAAAGAGTTTGCTCGTAGTTACTAATAAGTTAGATAATTTTTTTTTATTAATGATCGGATCATAAAAATACAGTTGGAGATTAATCGGTATCAAATTTGTATCACAAGCGCAATTCGGAAGAAATCTAAAGGTAATTCAGAATTATAACTCAGTGATGTTTAATCGAGGATACTTAACTTGGCTTGTCACGAAGCCTAAATGTAAATTGAGGCTTCGTGCCAGGCTCCTGATTGCAGGTTGGCTGGTTCAAATTCCATTGCTTGAAGAAATAGTCAACATAAATTTTCAGGTCCTGATCATCGGAGTGTGACACGGAGATCGGGAATGAATCATTAACTTCGCGATGCAAGTGGCTCATTCTCTTTCTTCATATTGTGCACATACAAGAGCATTCTACATTGAACAGAAGCAATAAACCGCAATGAACAGTCGCTCATCACAATTATTTATAAAATTACACCCATATCAGTTGCAAAAGGAATAAAGATCACTCCATTTCTACTTTTTAAGTCTCGGCTCTTTAGCATCCCGTCAGTCTTGAGATTTGATAACACAAGGAGAAAGGTTTGGCGATGTTATGGATTGTTAGCATGAGTGTTAATGTGATGGATAATATGTCAGACATGGTGCGAGCAACCACCAGTCATAAACTGCTGTTAAGGGGGAGTGTTAAGTCCACTATAAAGATTTCACTGTATCTGGACTTTTGCCATAAAATTCGTATGTTTTGACTTGCCAGTTTTTCGGTGCTTCACTACTGCTTGCATTTCATAGGCTTCGTTTTAAAGGTGTTCGAATATACAGGTATGTTGCATCCATAGGAAATATTCTGGTCTTCATGCATCAGTTGCGATGGGACACACAAAGGTAGAAACCTGGGCTTGCACATTCATCTTCTTTTTCTTCCTATCCAGTGTTAGGCCTGTTATGGTCTTAGTCCATCTTCTTGCTGGTCTTCCTACATCTCTCCTGGCTCTAGGATGGTATTTGAGGATTTTTCTTTGGATCTGGTCCGTCTTCATCCGTAGTAGCACAATTTGAAGAAATGTATTAACTTTGAGTTCCTTAAGGATTTCATCTGATATTTTTGTGTCGTATGCAAAATATTCACCCTTTTTTCGGTAGGTGTAATCGCAACGGTGGTGTGATAAGTTTCATGACAAACATGTAAGACTACCTTCCGAAGAACGTAGATTTTTTTAAGGTTGTTTCTGTTTGTTTGATATTTCCGCCTGCTTCTTACCCCCAGTAAAATAAATTCACGATTATAAGCTAACACCGCCTTTATCTGGACACCACAATTGACATTTCTCGATACTGTAATGTTGTTGTAGACCATTTTCCTCGTAGTTACTTAGTTAATAAATTGTTAATATATACCGAGCGTGGTTGGTGAGTGGTAACACTCTGGTCTCGCATTCTGGAGGGCACCGTTTGGAATACTCATTCGGGCATACAGATTTGGGTTTTCCATGGTTTCCCCAAGTCAAACCAGGCAAATGCCGGGATGCTTCCTTTAAAAAGGCCACATGGAATTCCCTCCCTTTCCTTGCCTCCATCCTTTCCCACCTCGACGTCGACAAGGCGTAAAAAAATGTAAATAAAGAATGCAAATGAACCTGTTTTTATGTGTTTATTGTCGTACTCGTTTGACCTCACACCGAGATATCATTAATGACGAATATTTTATATTAGTCTTATTGGGGTTGGTAGCTGCATGCCTCTACTATTTCCCTAAAGCGATTTCCGATTAGACTATTATAGCCATGTAAAAATATTGTAGTACAATTCTAGTACTGTACGACATGTGACTGGCTCTACACAGTTTTTGGAAAAGAAGTGATGAGCAGTTACCACTTCTAATAACACTAATGTCGTTATTCATGTCATGATGCTTCGATGAGAAGTAAAATGCGTACAACAATAAACAACTCTTTATTAACAATTGAGTTTTTCAATGCTCCAAGAAGTTTGTTGATATCTTTCATCAGTAGGCTTCTTTTTCTGAATTATATCGTTTCTGCACATATTTTAACCTACTTCAAATCGATGTCTTAACAATGCTGAAATATGATCTGTATTGGTCGTGGTTAAATTATCTTTATAGTTTGAATCGAGATGCTGAGGTAGGAGCGACGACTGATTGCTACCTATTTCTCAAAATTTTTACGTTAGTGCTTTTATGTGCTCTGTAGCTCGGTTCCTAAGTGGTCGCTAAATACTGTTTTCTTCAACGTCTACCTTGTAATCGTAGGCCTCCGCGGCCATAGTCAGTTGGCTCTTGGCTGTTCGTGTGACGCCACGTCATGATGTGTGAAGCCGACGTTTCCTTCTGTGTTCTGCTTCTGGGCAGAAGAAGAGCACAGAAAGATGGTCGAAACGTTGGCTCCACACATCATGAAGCGGCGTCACCCGGATAGCCAAGAATCTACGTGTACCTTGTATGGAGCCAAGTGCAGGGCCGGCATTAGGGAGAGGTAAGCGGGGGCCCTCGGTCCAGCGTGTCTAGCTAAATAGAAATTAAACAAAAAAATCTCAAAAAGATGTTATTTGAGTTTTTTTATCAAAATTTTCTGACTTTATACAAAAAAAAAAAAATAAAAAAAAATAAATAAATAAATAAATATAGGCGGGGGGCTCGAGAACACTTACCTGGGGCCCGAGAATCCTAGCAGCGGCCCTGGCCAAGTGTAGCAATTTAAAAACTTCGTAATGTCTAATTACTGACGCCAGTATCTTATATTATTTGGCTGCACAGATAAGCTGTGTTAACAATAATCCAAGACGCAGGTTAGCGAAATACTGATGAATCTGGAGAAAAACTGTATGGAGACTTTTAACGATCTGAAGCGCCTGCTAAAGACTTCTGTTCATTTACATTTGAATCTTACTAAACTAAAACAGTGACAAAAGAACTGTTGTGACAAGTAAAAAATGAACACGAAACTCTGTACAAAGCAATTCTTGTTCAATGTGAAATACAGGTATATAGCTGTACGAACGCATTTGATAACAGAATGTTGTTGATGGTTCTGCGTGCCCTAGTCGCATTGCGTCCCTGCCCCACCCTAACTACGCTAGGTCTGTCTGTATTACACGTGTCGCCGCCTCGTGTGTGAATGGATTTCATCTGTTAAAGGGGCACACACCGTCGTTCGCTGACATTGTGGCTGGTAAACAGAACTCAACAGGTACCCCGCTCACGTCATAACGGGGGCTACAAACCACAGCTGAGTGCTTATTTCACATTCGGAGCGTGTCTGTAGTCTTATTTGTAGCAATAGCCAGTGCTGAATTATTTAATGAACGGCAGAATATCTAGTGTTGAACAGGTATGACGATTACCTTAGGTAATACTGCGCCAGTATAAATAATAAAATTTTCACGATATTTGTAAAAAACAAAAGAAACCTGCTTAGAAAGATACACCATGATACTGCCAGTAATATTTTTTCTGGGATGTATCCAGTATATTCATTTGCTAAACTGTCTGCTTTGGCAATTGTTTTGTATTCATAATTTATCAATATTCGGATTCAAAGTTCTGTAAGAAAAGACGTTCATCAGAAGTTTTGAAAGGTATCTGTCGCTAGTTACGATGATTTATGGAAGTGTAATTTTCCCGTAAATAAGAAATTGGCGATTCCCAGATGCAGTTTGGTTTGTTTTTATCATGTCTGTCTGTGTATTACTGGGTATATCGGTACACGCACGTATTATAACTTTTCGGAAATTTGCTTACGTACGCCGAATAAATGTGAATGGCTGTGCTTGTCATTACACCAGTATTTAGTAAATGAATCTTAATGTCTTTCTCCGATTACTGTTTAAGTGATTGTCAAGTTAAGGTTTAATTTCTTACCAGCTGTATCTGCAACCTCGTCCACGTGAAATTTGAGATTTGTGCTTTTAATTCACAGATAAACGCTCAAATGTTGGCTGGGTTTCATATCATACCTTATTATAAATATACTAATAAAACAATTAGGTCCTAGACACACCAGGCCCTACCACTTCAAGAACTGCTTACGAAAATCATTGTTAACATTACTGAAGTTTGCCTGTGAGCCATTCACAAAGTAAAGGAATTGGGTTACAAAACTTTGGTCAGACCATTGCTCGAATATGGTAATATAGTATGGGACCCACATTTTGCGTATCAAGTACAGGAGTTAGCGAGGTCGCAAAAAAGGGCTGCTAGATTTGTTTTTGGAAATTATCGCAGAATGCAATCAGTAACAGATATGACAAAGGAGCTGGAATGCGATTCATTGCAAGACAGGAGGAGTCATGGGAGTGTACAGGGCGTATACCGGCGATGAGGCATGGAAAGATATTGGAATAGGTATGAAAAGTAGTGCATGGAAGCGAAAAGATGACCATGAGCACAAGCTGGCATTCGATTTCAGGCACAAGGGTGTGGGAAGATTCTCTTTTTTAGGTAAGGGTGTCAGGGATTGGAATGAGTTACCAAGGGAAATGATGAATAACTTACCGAAAACGTTGAAAGAATTTAAAGTTAAAATTTGTAGGGAGCAAATGTAGGTGGGTGCTGAACGGGGGTAAGATTGGTGTGTAGGAAAAGTGCCACCGGAGCGTGTGCACCATTGTAATCAAATTAAATTAAATAATCTTACAAATTAGTAGCAGTATTGAGGGTGTTGGTAAAAAAAATTAGTGTGCATAAACTTGTTTAAAATATTTACGCATTATCTAAATTCAGAAGGAAAGGACGAGAGCCAAGAAAGAAGGGGGGAAAAAAGTTTCTCCTCTATCTTTTCCCTACCCAGCCGACATTTCTTTGATTTTTTATCTGTGAATTAACAACACAAATTTCAAATTCCTCGTGGACGCAGCTACTGTACAATACTCTTATTTTCGTTTTATATTTGGTACAACTAATTGTGGACTTTTATATGTGTGTTTGTTATTAATGGAGTCGCTAAGTTTTAGCAAAGTCCAGTCAGTAAACAATCAAATCATATCCTGCTAGTCTATTCACTCACGAAATACCATCTTTGAGAAGGCGTTTATAGCTGATCAGCTACGAAAAAAGGAAGTTGTGAGCGGAGATCCGACGATATAACGAGCCAAGTGGTAGCTGTTTGAACTTGCGGATAAAGGAGGAGGAGGGCGTGAAGACTTACTCTCTCGCAAACTTTCACCAACTCGACCGTCGTCGCTTCAGAACTCTCTGCCCCTGAGACAACACATTTTTACACCTGCTCGTGGTATCATAGCTGTCAATATTTATCCCCGGCACTGTTATTGCATGATTTAGGAGTAAATAACTGTGTGAATCAATATTTTCTCCATCCCAAATGCCTTTTTTGTTTGCTCATTGACCTTGTTTAAATTTGAAAAATAAAAGACGAATACACCATTGTATTTTATACCCGAATAATATAACTTTTTTCTATTTTAGTGATCGCTTCTGTTATGTTTACTTATAGTGTAAATTCAACCTTCATTGTTTCAGATGCACTAGAGAGATTTTTCCTTCTTTCCATTTTTCGTATCAGTTTGCTGTATTTTTGCAGTATAGTGTACTACAGTGATATGTGAGTTAAGCAGAAGCAAAAAGACCAATTGATACAATTTCCCAAATTTTGCTTGCATGAAAAAGCGAATATCGACCATTTTTAATGAAATCTTCGTGATATGAGTACCATACTGTTGTTAGATTATCGGAGTATTTGACTATGATTTATTTAAGTAAATACATTTTACTTTAATGACGGAAAGTATAATAACAAAAACTGATAACGGTCGTTTATCTCGGTGATACATTTCGCGATTCGTAAATTTGATGTAAACATTCTCCGAGTTTTTAATGAACTTCATTGTTTCTTATCATCCGCCAAAAACATTCTTAGGTTATGTTTTAACCTCGTTCTTATAACTGGTACAGATAAAATAACGCAAACATGGAATACCCTTCTCCTTGCATGTATTTTTGCATCTAGTTGTCGTAAATAAACAAAAAGCAACATGTAAATTTAAACAAATGTACCAATTGTAACTTTGTAACGTATGATTGCCTCGCATTAATTTTTTATCTCTGCTCGCTGCTATTTGGCTGCAAGAATATCGTTGTTGAATTGCGAATTATAAATTGAAATCATTTTTAATTATATCTTTCGTGATATGAATACCTTATTCTTGTTAGATTATTAGAGTATTTGGTTAGGATTTTATTTAAATAAATGCACTTTTATAATTTCGAAAACGGATAACTGTTATTTATTTGACTGATACATTGCGCGATTACGTACGTTTCTCTGAGTTTTTAATAAACTTCATTGTTTCATATCGTCTGACAAAAAAATTCTTAGGTTATGGTTTAACCTAGTTTTTATAACTGATACAGATAAAATAGCGTAAATATTGAATCCCCTTCTCCTTACATGAATTTCTGCTTCTAACTGATACAGATAAAATGGCGTAAATATTGAATTTCCTTCTCCTTATTTGAATTTCTGCGTCTAACGAAAAGCAAGATGATGGTACGAATGTAATATGGTGGTTTATAATTGGTCGTTCTCTAGCCAATGGCTATAGTACCTATAGACGACCTACCCAGATTCCAGATTAGCGTATTATATAAAGGCATTCAAGAAATGTTTGTCAGACTTACCGCGTTATTTCATAAAAAAATATTATTTTGGCTGCACTCTGGAAAACATCATTTGCGCAAACATTATGAAGTCTACTCTCCCAAAGTGAACAAAAATTTAGGAAAAAATCACTCTGTCGAATTAAGTTCGCTCTATTTTACCACAAAGTAATGATAATTAAAGCCATTCGATATAGGACAATCCATATTAATTAAGGTAAGAGAATACGGGTTATTATAAGCGATTTGTGAGTAGGTTGGTGTCTCTGTAATTGAGTGGTGGCGACATATCTTTGTAAACAGTCAGTCAATTTTCTCTCAGGTCAATTAATAGTACTTTCTGAGTTGTTAGCTAAAGCAGTGAGGGAGCCCATTTCCAGTGATGATGGGGTCAGGACTGTGCCTTTTTTAGGTTAGGGGCTGCTGGTGAAGGGATGGAAGTAGATGATCAAAGTGATACTGATTGTAGATCCACGACGAGAATGATCATAAATGTTAAAGAAATAAATGAAGTTGCTGAAACAATAACTGGCTGGGGTAAATCTGGGAAAGAGGAGATAAATCCTGAAAATATAAAGCCGGTAATAAGGGTGTTAATGGTAAACTGTAGAAGTATAATGAACAAAGTAATCGAATTTGCAAACTTAATAGAGATACATGAACCACAAATAATAATTGGGGTAGAGAGTTGGTTAAAAGAAGACGTACTAGACAGTGAGTTTTTCCTGATGGTTACAGAGTGTACCGCAGAGATAGAGGAGCAATTGGTGGAGGAGTCTTCATACTAGTTAGCAAAAACTACCACAGTTCACTGGCATTCATAGATCAAGACCATGAGTTACTTGGGGTAGATTTCTAGGGTAATAAAAAAGAAAAAATCAGGGTGTTTGCTGCTTACCGCAGTGGAAGAATGACAGATGAAGGCTCTTGGGGAGAAATTAAATTCTTACTCAGATTTCAGAGGTGAGAATAGAATGGTCATTATTGGTGGGGATTTAAATTTACCAGGTGTACACTGGGAAGGAAATAAGATTGATAACACACGGGAACAAAGATTTGCAAATACCTTAATAAGGGAAGCAGGATTTACACAAGTGGTAGAGCAAAACACTAGCGGGCAAAATATTTTGGATATATTCCTAATAAAGCCCTATGATAACCTCGTGGGGTGTCAAATAACGGAAGGAATAAGTGATCATGACGCAGTTCTGATGGATATTAGAGGATTCAGTGAACCAGCAGCCAAAACTGAAGGGGGAAATAGGTACAATTATAAAAAGGCACAGATTTCAAATTTGAAGAGATATTTCAGAGAACGTTTCAGCGAATGGAAGGAAGGCACAAGAATAGTAGAGTCAAGGTGGGAAGAGTTCAAGGAGATAATAAGAAAGGGGAAAGAAAAATTCATTCCAAAGCAGAATATAAAGAGAAGTAGAGAACCTGTGTACTATAATAGGGAAGTGAGAAGGTTAAAGAGGTTGGTACGAAGAGAACATAACAGAGTTAAGAGACAGCAGGGTAGTAGGGAATATTTGAAACAACTAAACAAGGACTTAATAACAGCAAATAAAGTGACTAAAGATGGGTGTATGAAGAGTATTGTCAGTGCACGAGGACCACTGACTGATGCATCTAGAAATTTCTATGGCTATATCAGGAAACTGAGGGGAAGGGAGGGTGTAGAGATACTCATAGATAAGGATGGAGAAGTAGTTACTGAGGATTTGAAAGAGGCAGAGATTTTAAGTAACTGGTTTAGTGAGAGCATTAGGGACAATGAATCAGAAACGGGAAGGTCTAATTCGGAGAACGAGCTTAACAATACGATTAGAAATGAAGATTTTAAAAAATTTGAAATTCATCCTGAAGAAATCATGAAGGAAATAAACAAGCTGAAAAAACATAAGGGGGCTGGTGCAGATAATATTACTACAGATATCTTAAACATATTCGGATGTGACATTGTACCTTATCTTGAAATATTATTTAAATTGAGTCTGGATACTTGCTGCTTACCACAAGATTGGAAAAGTGCGATAGTAGTACCGGTACATAAAGGAGGGGTGAGAAATAGAGTCGAAAATTACAGGCCAATCAGTTTGACTTCAGTGGTAGGTAAATTAATGGAAAGATTGATATGCAACCACATCAGAAATGTATGTGAGGAACGTAAGTGGTTTTCAAGTAGGCAACATGGGTTCAGGCAAGGATATTCATGCGAATCTCAGTTGGTGGGATATATGCAAGATATTTCAGATGAAATGGACAAGGGAGGCCAAATTGATAGTGTAGCACTAGATCTTTCAAAGGCGTTTGACAGAGTAAGCCACAAAATGGTAGTAAATAAGGTAAAAACTATTGGAGTGGATGAGAAAGTAATTTTCTGGGTAGAAGAATTTTTGAAAGGTAGCAAACAGAAAGTTAGAGTGGGAAATGTGGTATCAAAGGAAGTGGAAGTAAAAATGGGAATGCCGCAGGGTAGCGTATTGGGATAGTTGCTATTCATTATTCTAATGAATAATTGTGTTGATTGTTTACTATCTAAAATTAGATTGTTTGCAGATGACATAATGCTGTATAAAAGGATCAAAACGATAGAGGACTGTAAACAGTTGCAGGATGATCTGGACAGGATATCTAGTTGGGTTGGTAAACATGGGATGAAGATAAATGCAAAGAAGAGTCAGCTAATTAGATACACAAATAAAAAACAAAAGGTTAATTATGAATATAAGGTGGGGAAAGAATTGCTTGCTTAAGACTTGAAATGTAAATATCTTGGCATTACATTTGATAACAAGCTTAACTGGGCAGGACACATTGGACAGGTGGTAGGAAAAGGTTTCAAAATTCTGCACTTGTTGGAGAGAGTGATGAGGGGATGCACGAGAGAAGTAAAGGAATTGGGTTACAAAACTTTGGTGAGACCATTGCTCGAATATGGTAGGGTAGTATGGGATCCACATTTTGAGTATCAAATACAGGAGTTGGAGAAGGTGCAAAGAAGGGCTGCTAGATTTGTTTCTGGAATTTATCGCAGAATGCAATCAGTGACAGATATGATAAAGGAGCTGGAATGGGATTCATTGCAAGACAGGTGGAGGATGAGGAGGGTAATGGGAGTGTACAGGGCGTATACCGGGGATGAGGCATGGAAAGATATTGCAGTAGGTATGAAAAGTACTTTATGGAAGGGAAAAGATGACCATGACCACAAGCTGGCACTTGATTTCAGGCACAAGAGTGTGGGAAGATTTTATTTTTTAGGTAAGGGTGTTAGGGATTGGATAGAGTTACCAAGGGGAATGATGAATAACTTACCGAAAACGTTAAAAGAATTTAAAGTTAAAATTTGTAGAGGCCAAGTGTTGGTGAGTGTAGGATAGGGGGAAGTTGGGTGTGTAGGGAAATTGCCACCGGAGCATGTGCTCCATTGCAATTAAATTAAATTAATCACGATTCCCATGGTTAAATATTATAGTACCACCATTTAGAATGTTGATAACATTAACGTAGTAGCCAGACGAAGCGGTTATATATATATGGTGAAATAAAATTCAAGAAATTCAACGAACGGGAACTTGTGTTGTTTCAGTGTGCAACAAAAATAGTACTGAAAGAAGGAAGAAGTGAAATGTTATGCATATGAAGAACAAATAATTCACATTAAGTGATTTAGTAATCCAGAAGGCGAAACACACATAGTGATATAAAAAATATGAAATAAGATAAACGTACAACTACATAGCAGGAAGCGAAAATGGGATAATGATTTATTAGGACGATTATTTAAAGAAGATTCGAAAGAAAATATGAGATAAAGTACTTGTGTAGACAAATGTATAGTATTGCAAAATTGTTTGAAGCAAAAAGGGAAAATGGGTGAGAATAGGCAAAAGATCCAATATAAGTTTGCACTTTATGACTGGCCGATAATGTAGTAAACTTGAAATAATTTGACAACCGTGAAATCAAATTCTTTCCAATAGGTTTTTATTTCTTATATTTGCAATCTCAAGCTATCCATAAAATTAGGATCAAGAATGGAAAAATACCACTGCTCTTATAATCTGTTCTGTTTCATGAGTTCAGAGAGTTTGATATATAAACCACTATGATATTTTGGAAATACAAAATTTAATACTGAAGAGCCTGTCTTAGTTCTGTTGAAAATGGGCGAAAAAATAGTTGTGATATCTTCTGTTAAAGTCAAAAGATTCTAATGCATCGTTTCAGATATAATCATAAAAGTAAATTAGCATTAAGTATTCATTACTATTAACCGTTTAATGTAATAGTTTCTACCCAAGAACGTGAGACCCTTTCTCTCCCATTTTTGCATTCACACGACAAAGATCCAACTGGCTTGTTTTAAGTGCACACACTAGAATTCGCCCTAAAACGCCGAAATTTCGGATTCATTGATATCGCTAGGAAAGTTAGTTAGCGAATGGATACAGCGATACAAAATACGACATTTGCTTTCATGACAGATGAAGTGGATCATTGAAGACCAAAAAACTGTTTAGCGTCTGCGCAAGTGAAGAAATATCTGTTTAAAATTGTTTCCGACTATTGCGTACAGACCACGTACTGCAACAATTCTGACATTACTTCAAAACAAATTAAGCACAACAATTTCAATGTTGGAATAAATCTTACAACACGACGTGCAAACATTGGAATAACCACGAAGAACAACATCTTGAACATACGCTGCCGGAAATGGAATGTGTTACACCCAGACATATTTGCGGCCTAAGTATCACCACATGAAGAGAATTGAATTATTAACAATTAAAAGTCATATATGTAATGTTATGTGAAGTAAGGGGAAAAATTGCTATGTTGTTTAGTTTATAAGTGGGGAACACTGTGGCTTAACATAGCACCTTTATTGTCCACACGTTCTCGGTGACCAAGTATGCCAAGGCGAAGAGTGACGAACCTCTACACCCATTTATTTGACTTAGAGAGAGGTAGGGTGATTGCCATGTTTGAAATGGGAGCATCATATTGTGAAATCTACCGAAGGACTGGCTGTAGTGCAATGTAAGTATAGTCTTGTTACACAGTGGACGCAACAAGGTTCTAGTACTCGTAGAATTGGCACCGATCCACAAAGGACAATAGCGCATGAAGACTACCAAATTTTGCGGGTGCCCATTACTCACAAAAGGATGAGTGCAGCTCAGATTTGAGCAGTGGTTACAGTGAAAGTCGCCACACGGACAATCTAAACCGATTACTTGATGCTAAGTTACACTCTCGGACCCCTATGCGGTGTGTTCCATTAATCTCCTAGCAACGTCTCACATGGGTTACTGTAAAAGCATGCAGTTGTTTTTAGTCACCAGTCCCGATTCCGTTTGTGGCAAAGTGATAATCGACAACATGTACGCAGGAGTAGTGGAGAAAGGGCCCACTCTGTCACACAGGACCCCCTGGTGCCGTGGTTTGAGGGGGGGAGGGGACAATCATTTACAACAGCAGGACTGAGTTGGTTATTGTTAAGGGCACAATAACAGCCCACCGCTATGTGGGTGGGGTGCTGTACCATATTGTGATACCCTTCATATCCACCATCAAAATCGCATCTTCCAACAGGATAATGCTCGTCCTCATACTGTGGCCATTACAACACAAGCCTTGCTAGGGGTACGATCGTAATTTTGACGACACAATACCCAGATATGTCCACAACAGAGCATGGCTGGGATACAGGGACACATTGGACCACATGGCCACCCAACACAAACTGTATAACAACTGTTACACTACAAATGCAGGTGTAGAGAGACATAAGACATCCGGATACTTACCGATTCAATGCCTGCACCGAGCGTGGTGGTGTAACGGATAGCGTTCTGGCCTCGTATTCGGGAGGACGGCGGTTCGAATCCCCATCCGGGCATCCAGATTTGGGTTTTCCATGGTTTCCCAAATCATTCCAGGCCATGGCCGAATTCCTTCCCATTCCTTGCCCCCATCCTTTCCCATCTCTAAAGACCTCGCTGTTGAGAGACGTAAAGCAATTTAAAAAAAAATCCTGCATCGATTTTCTAATCTATAAGTGCTTACTGTGGGCACACTTTTTAGTAATCATCTATTTAAAGGGAATAACTTGGCATGATCCATTTCAGTTTGTTATCATTTCTTGTGGGTATGATCTTGGATTTATTTACAAAATTTCCATCTGGGTTACCACTTTCAATTTCTGGCAGGAAAAAGACCAATTAAAACAATCACACATCTGATCTTTAAGTTGAATGTAGTTTGCATCCTGCTATCATTAGTAGCTGCGAAATTGTTCACACGAGCTCACTAGCATGTTGGAAATTAATTGAAATATAGATTCGTCTGTAGCACTATAATAGAGTTTGTAATGAATTTTCATTGCATGCCAAGAACAGTGCAGGTCAGGCTGTAAAAACTTTTGCGAGTGACTGGCTTAGCCAACCTAGCTTATAGGAAAACACATTTATTGCCCCAATAAAAAGTTTAAAAAAGCTGGCCAGTATGTTTGGCATATAGGCCCTATACTTAAATACAGATATACAAAAGATTTATTGGAGTATACCACCTCCTCAAGTTGCCGCTAATTCTCTGCCGCAACAAAACAAGGTTTTTTTGTTGGTCGTCTTTCAGTGGTGGGAAAGAGTCCAACATGTTACAGCTCTTGACGACAATATTATTAAGATCTATTTAATTTTACATATGGAGCGAGCCAAGGGCGTACCCAGGATCAGAACTAGAGGGGGGCAGGATTTGAACTAGGGGGAGGCAATTCATTTTAGTTTCGAGGAAGTGGGGTGGGGGACTGAAACATGACATTACAAAATCAAACTCAAACCTATTCAAGAAACTATTTTTATCATCGATTAATATAGTAACCCCACTACTTAATCTAAGGACCTACTATGTAGTTAATTAAGATCGTAAGTCAGTTAGTTTTTTATGTAAACATTAATTGTCTCGGATTTTCAATTTCAATAATTTTGTTTGTAAATATCTCATGGTGTTTTTTCACGAAATTTCTATGCACACTCATCAGACATAATCCAGTCAATCTTTCTCTCCCAAAGTGCTCCTGAACTAGTTCTTCACTCGTCGAAGCTTACTGAAAACGGCAACATAATTTTTCTTCTAGGGGGGGCAGCAGCCCCCCTCTGCCCCTCGCTGGATACGCCCATGGAGCGAGCCACAGTGTGCGATAATCGCACCTAAAGATTATGTTGGTAGGCCTGCTTCGAAGTCTCACTAGGCTGGCACGAAACCGAGGATTCCTGCAAGCGGGAAGAAATGTGGAGATGTTTCGCCTTCAAGTACTGTACATTTCAACTACACGCGATCAAGACGTTCATTCGGTCTCTATGATATGAGAACCGAGTGATGACTTGCACCCTGTCTGTTGATCGTTGCGTCCTATTATAGTGGTTGAGTCCCCATGCTGCTATCACCAACACCGGAAGGCCCCATGCAGAGCCATTCATCAGCGCAGAGTAGCTTGTCTGCCAGCTCCCAGGACACAATTTCAAAGCGAGACTTTAAGCCCAGTCAAGAAATAGTACGAAGCCAGATGTGAATTTCCATACGAATCATAATTTAAGTTAGTGAAGGATGAATTCGAAAATTATTCCTTTGATACAGCTAAATGTTCATGAAGCTAAATTACGTGGACTGAATATTTTCGAATAATTTTCAGATTAAAAACTTCGTATCGCTTTTTGTTTCAGGAAGTTTATGTTAGGCAGGAAATAAACGAGTCGCGACATCTAATGGTGTACAGAACATTAGAAAAGTCTAGTACGCTATAAATGACGAACCGTGAGCTACCGCATAAGTTCAGTCGGTTATTGGCACACGGAGAGTTTTCTCGAATCATCGTATATTATGCAGTTAGTGCGTTTTTAATGTACCACTTCATCCAAAGACGTAGGTTGGTCTCATGTTTAATTTCGAAGGCCGAAGAAAATTGAAACAAACAGCCAACATGAGCCAGTAAAAGTATAAAATTTACAGTAAAGATTTTCAACTCGTAAGCAAATGTTAATCAGATTCTCTGCAGAATGGTTTGGGGCCATCCATAAATGGAAGGGAGAGAGTCAATAAAGTGTGGCATCGTGTGGGGGATGGGGGGGGGGAGGGGACGAGTCATATCCTTAGTGACGTCACATACATGATTTGCATCACTTTTTGGCACGTGGTGGCCGTGAGAGTTCACGCTCGCTGTACCTACGATGCCGCACGTCGGCCGCCTTTGACATGCGCCGAAAGGCCAATACCGCCTTCAAGGTTTTGATAAAATTCGACTTCCGCATACCAATTTAAACGATCGTGTGGCATCTCTGGTCTATATTTTTCATCATGCAGAGCCACTAACCAACACAAGCAATTACATAAGAGGTAACAAGAGGGGTTGCCCATCACGAAGATTCGTCCTCAAAGAATTGCAGCTAGACGTGGCGAGGAAGTTCTTTGTTTGATAAAAGATGACGCTGCTATATCTTTCTATATCTATAAAACGAAAACCGGGTATATTTATACCAGAAACACTCAAAAACTACTGCGCAGATTTCGATGGGGTCTTTATCGTTTTAAAGATTAGAATCTTAATTGAATTGTTTGATATGTTTTATGTTCCAACGTAATATAACGCCGGAGCGGTAAATGAAAATCTGAACGTACAGCCTGAAAAAAAAAGAAGAAAAAAAATGTAATACGATCCATACGTCATTCATTGTAAAAAAAAAAAAAAAAAAAAAAAAAAAAAAAAAAAAAAAAAAAAAAAAAAAAACTATATTATTGCATGTAACTTTTACTTTCTTAAATTTTGGTTTTTAGTTTTTAAACCCATATATGGCTATATCGAATGCGAAGAGGAAACTACGTAAAGTGGAAAATATTAATTTTAATAATATAATGAAAAGACCTTTCGATATCTTATTTGTTTCTTGAAGTTACTATCTGAGGCCGCATAGCTACAATCTCTGATGTTTGGAAGTGAATTAAACTCGTTGTTAATAGTAAGTAATGCATATTCGATGGTTCTGAACATGAAAGTGAACTGTTTAAAACCTTCAGTGTAGACCTTCTGAGAAATTTGTTGCTTTTTGAAACTACGGTCTCAGGCCGCACGCTTACAATCTCTGATGTTTGGAAGTGAATTAAATGAAAGTAAGTAATGCATACCTGATGGCTTTGAACATGAAATTGAACTGTTTAAAACCTTTAGTGTTGACATAGTGTTATTTTTTTCTAATTTATTGATGAGCGATTCTGTATTTACCACATTTCCTGAAAAAAAAAAATAATTGTTTGTATGGCTGCGCGAATCGCTGTGGTTATATTGATGAAACTTAGTAAACATATTCCTGATATCATGGCTAAAAATATTGCAGGTATAAATCAACCCCAACCCCATCTCATTCTGCTACACGAGGGGTTAGCCGTTTAGATACGTATAGAAAAATGGAGCGACTGCATTGAAATTTAATTCACAAGCTCAAAAAATGGGCCTCTTTTATGAGCTTCAATATTTACTGTGTGTGAAAATGAACCTAGATCATACCGGGCAACGCCGGGAACTCTGCTAGTGGTTGGATAAAGAAGATTTTGACACATCGAATGTTGCTAACATTGTCAAAATCGAGAACTAAGCGACTGCTATGCCAATCATAGATAGTATAAAAGAATGAGTTAAAAGTCCATGGACACAAGATGATTAAATTTTGTATCATTCATTTGATTTTTTATGTTTTGTAAAATGTTTGATTTTATGAAAAATATTTTAAATAGAAATATGTTAGTAATTTTGGAAGTGCTGTTTTAATTTAATAATTTCTAAATTTAAAATTGCAAAATAATCCAAGTGATGGGGGTCACAAAAATGTGGCCACCTGTGACAAGGATGAGGGGGAGCGGACTCCAAATAACATGAAATCTGTGTGACGTAATTTGTGGATGGCACCTTTTGTGGGGCCCGTTGAAACAAAGCTTTAAACACTACCGCGATATCTCAAACGCAAGCGTGATGCATGCATAAGGTCATGGCATCTCACTTCCAAATATCAGCTTTGGCATGTGTTGTGCACTGTTTTAATTGATATTAGGCTCTGGAAATCGAATGACTCCAGGTGTAATGACTGACCCACTGCTCGCCGAGATCCTTCTAATAAGAGGTCGGTGAAGCGGATATTGGTCCGTACCATCCTGTTGCTCTTCGGTTTAGTATGATCCCTAAGGACGAGAAAATCGAAATGTTCCACGGTATGGGGGAGCAAAACGCAATGGCTTGATGGATTTAGGGGGAAACCACTGTATTAGGAACACAGTTGATGTTCCGCAGATATATAATTCTCTTTAAATACTTTCTGAGTAATTTTACCTATCAAGAATTCATTGTAATTTAAGATGCTTACACGTCCTCCGGATATGAGTTAATATAGTCCTAAATCTTATCTTCTACTGTGGACTCCTCAGGAAACAGTTAATAGAAGAAAAAACCAAAAATTCTACTAGAAACTTATAGTGACGGATTAAGCCCTAACATACGAGCAACTATTCAAATCAAATGTTTTTTTAAGAATCGTACAAGATGATTCGACGTAGTTGCAAGAATAGTAGGAAAGCAGTGGTTGTTTCGTGTGATCAGAAAGGTAGGAAAAGGATAACTCAGGATGACTGGAAAAAAGGAAGAACTATGGAGGAATCACATTGAGTTCCACTGTGCTAAGGTGTATGAGAAGTTCATTGAGAAAAAAAATACACTACAGAGTTGAAAAAGAGCTAAGAGAAGAGCAGTATGGTTTCACACTCAAGCAGATCAACGGTAGACCTGAGAATCTGCTGTTGGTATTTCTTGATGTTGAGGAAGTTTAAAGTTTATTATTGCGTATACAGGAGTAAGGTTTGGACGAGCATGGAGAACAAAGGAGTCTCAAAAGAAACAATAAGTAGAGTGACAGAATTATACAGGGAATTGTGAGCCACGCGGAAATTGAAAGAACAAATTAGAGCAAAGAAGCGGAGTAATATAAGGAAGTACCATCTCGCCACTACCTTTCATCATAATAATTGGTGATATAATGGAGAAGATGGCAGTGAAGATGGAAGACAAAAAATGAAAGTGATGATTTATGGTGATCTGGTGAAGTAGGGAAGAGAAATTTCCGTGGTAGTTGGATGTATGAGCGGACAATATGGGTGAATATTGTTTGATATTAAAGTGAAGAAAAGTGGGTATTCGCTAGCAACCAGAAAAAAAGAACAAGATAAGCAGGATAATTATGATGGCAGGAGAACAGCTTCAAATATCTGGGAAGTGTTGTAAAGGAAAGTGGAAGGAACGATAGTGAGATAAGTGAAAGAGGGAGGCAGGAAGAGATACTTCTAGAAGCTTCAAAAGCCTAATATGGAACGGGATGTGCCACAGAGAAATAAGGATGTAATCTATCGCACATACAATGTTCTTAACCTAACGAACAGTGCTGGAACCTGGAGACTGAAGACGTGGGAGATTAGCAGGATGCAAGCAAGTGAAATGAAATTTCAGAGGCAGAAGTGGTGTTACAAGAATGAAGGGGATAAGGAACTAAACGATTAGACACAGCAAAACAGGAACTCCTACGAGAAAGTATGGAAAAGGCCAGACTAAGATGATATGGGCATGTTAAAAGAATGGAGGAGCAGAAAATACCAAGGAAAATTTATGAAATGAAGATTCAAGGTAAAAGAACTGGAGGAAGATCAAGGGATAGATAGCTGAGAGGAGTGTGTACTGAAGAGAGGAGAAGACTGGACCCAGACGGTTCTAGAGAGGTGATAAGAAGAAAGAAGGAAATGGAGAGGCTAAGTCACAAAGCTGATTAGCCAGTAGTTGGAAACCGTGGATAATGATGAAGATGATTGTACGTATGGAAGCTCCCATAGGGTTCAGGATGGTGTGAGATAAAATTTATCTTTTTAAGTAAAGATTAAGGAACCAAATTATTAACTGCGGAGCTTATACTGGAATAAATATTGAAAATTTGAAGTCAGTTCGAAATTAGAGAGGAGGAACAAATTCGACTTAGGAAAATTAAAGAAAGTCAATAAGCTTGCAGAACTGTGAATACAAAACAAAGTTTTGATGGAAATTTATCTGAAGAATACCAAAATTTTGGATTGGAAAGGTAAATGAAGCAGGTAAAGAAAGAAGAAAAGAAGGTGGATGAAATATTGAATTAGATGGATCAGAGGAAAAAGCACATAAATGTTCAACATGAAGAAATAAAATAAAAGAACTGGTATTTTAAGAATAAAAAAAATCGATTGAAATGGGAAGTCAAAGAAAAATGACTGTAAACAAGTGGAAAAGGAAATGATTGTAGGTGCAATGCATGGTGCATATTGGAAGATCAAACAGAACTTTGCTGAAATGACGGGAAAATATTTGAACATAACGGTACTATTGGGAAACATCTTCTACGACCACGAGAAAGAGATGGCATAGAAAGGAACACACTGTTGAACTATACGACGGAACAACTTGGCAAAGGAAAATGATGTATGCATTAATCAGGTACGTCTTACATTAAAGATAGATTTTGGAATGGTAAACGAGAACTCAAACTAATATCACAAAGTTGCGTTTCAGGAGAGATTCTATCAGACTTTCGTAAATGAATGATATTCTTATTTCTGAGAAAAGAACGAGGTAAGAAATTTTAGACTTATGGTGCCACAGGTTTGAAATAATAGTTTCAAAATTGCTAATCTTCTACACTTATAAAATGCAAGTCTTGGCCATGTTGTAGCTGTGTCACGCGGTGACGTCACACTATGACGTCACGCTTTTCGCCTTTGATGTCCAAATTACGACCACGAGATGTTGTTCGAGGTTATGCACGTTATTTAATAACATTTCTATATTTCTAAGCATCCACGATTTAATTAATTCTCAGAACACTGAAAGGAAAGTACGTATTCCGTTTAAATCGACATAATAAGTTTTAGTTCTTAAATTTCTAAGTATTCGTTTGTAATAAAAGTAATCGTTAAATATTTGGCAATAGAGATGTAAGATAAAAGCTTTAATTCTCGATTAACAATGTTAGCGGCAGTTTTTATTAGGTTGTTATTACAACAGAAACCTGACGTTACAACAGAGGGCATGAGTAAATTTATTTCTTTTTAAATAATTTAAATTATTTTAATTGGTGTTCTTTTACTTAAATCATTACTTCATTTGAATGAAAGTAGTTCCGCTCTGATCGCGATCTATACAGCCTAGACCACAATTAAAACTAATAATACGAGGCATGACGTAAGTTGTTAAGATTTATTATTAGTTTAGTTTACTTTCACTGATGATATACTTCAGCCACTATTCAAACGTTGTAATACCGATCTGAATCGCGGATAACAAAAAAGAATGACGTATGAAGATTTTTGATCAAGTTTATATCGCGATGCATTATTGCCACTAAAATTCGATACAGTACATGTTTTAATATACGTGTGGTTGAACTATTGTCTTTCCGGCGGTGAGTTTAGTGTAGTATGTGGTTAGGTTGAACTGCAACCTGGACCGGGATGGCAACGGAAACCTTTTACTACAGCGCAAGGCACGATGAATTACATTGAGCTTTATTTTATAACGATTCTATTTGCTAAGAAATTCATTTCCAGAACACAGAAAGAAAAGTATGTATTTCATTTAAATTGGTATATTAATTATCAGTTGATTTTTTTACTGAAACATTACTTGGTTTGAAAGAAAGAAGTTCCAAATTGATCTAGATCTATGCTGCCTAAACCATAATTAAAACTAATATTACGTGGCATAACGTAAGTTGTTAAGATTTATTTTTAACATCCTTCGTTCTCACTGGGGTCATTATTTCAGCTGAATGTAAGCTGTGTCAGCCGTTAAAATATCGAACTTCATCACAGATAATAGAAAGATGTAAGAAACCATGAAGATTTTGGATCAAGTTTATATCGCATGATGACATTGACATGCCATGCAGGGAATGTATTAATTCACGTCTGATTGAAGCTTTGATTTTCTAGTGGCAATATTAGTGAAAATTGTGATTGGGCTGAAATACAACCTGGACCTAGTTGACAACTGAAATTTTTTGTTACAGCACAAGGGTCGAGAAATTACATTGAGCTTTATTTTAAAGCAATTTCATTTAGCTAAGCAACTGCAACGAAGTTGATTACCGTCATTTTGACGGGCTTTGAGGCTAGTAATATAATAATAGAAGGAAAGTGGAACTGATACGCGATGACGACCAATTTGAGTTCAGTAAAGTCGATTTTATGAAAAGCAGTAACTATTCACATCTATACTATTATTATAAATGTGAAAGTAACTCTGTCTCTGTGTCTGTCTGTTTGTTACGTTTTCAGAGCTAAACAGCTAATCCGATTGTGATCAAATTTGACAAGGAGATTATGTTTGTTTTCAGGAAGGACCTAGGATACTATTTTCTGTATAGGTAATACATATTGTTGTGGGAATATGAAAAACTTAATAAACTGTGAAAGAGAGACGCATGGTATGTATGTGTCTCTGTAATGCTTGCCAACAGAGTGGGCTGGTAACGCAGTGGATGAGCTGCTTGTATCTAATATTTATAGAACGTGTCAGCCCGTGACGACAGAAAAATTTTGAATCAGTCAATAATGACAATGTAATGCATGTACAGCTTAGCAGTATATAAAAAACGATTTATTTTTATCAGTGAGGAAGAAACTAACACTTTGAAATCAGAGAAACAGCAGCAGAAGCCGCGTTTAGAATGAAGAATTAAACCAACACCTTCCGAATTTTTTCGGTGTAGGGCTCTTTTTGTTTAGTATGTAATATTTACATTTCTTTCTTATTACAGAACTAAAAGACACATTAGAACAATTAAGAAATACGGATATGAAAAGAATGCGGGTAATGTCAGTTTTCGAACCAGCGTATGGTAATGAAGAAGCGCGAACCGAAACATTTGTTTGAGGTTTGCGTATAGAGCAAATTATCGTTTCCATGTTGTAAAATTCCTAGGAACAGTATCATGTGCATAAAATATAACGAATAAACATTGAACAGTTGGTGTGGAACGAAGCAGCTTCTCTTTTCATGGGTGATTATTAATGTAATCAAGGTTAGAAGCCACCTGATTATGAAATCCACATGGCTTTTGATAGACTTAATTTTAGTTTAAAAAAAATGAAAACCTAAATAAACTAAAAACAATTTGAGGCAACTGAACATTAGGAAGACGTAAAACACTGTCATCTGTGTGTGTCAGCGTAAGAATCTCGGTTCCGAGTACAGTTAGTCCTGTAAATATGAATGCATCACCACGAATTTGAACCAGCATGTTACCACCTCTGTAGGGAAGGTAGCACACACAAGAGAATGCTGCAGATGACGATAAAGAGATTAGACCATCTTATTTTACCTATCGTCTCCGACTTTTATACTGAATTACTACAATAAACGCTGCTCCAGAGAATTTTCATTCGGGTAACATGAAATTTGAAAAATATGTTCGCTCATAAGTATACCTTCTTCCACGTTGTCGTTAGCGACTGGGCTTAGTTGTTAGAAATCCACCTTTGGAAGATGTTGTAAAACTGAATATATGAGAGCAGCCTGTGTACGGCGTATTTCTCTCCCCGTCTGCTCGGAGTGTTTCTATTCTTGGACTTCTCACCTTGTTTGTGTGCCAGTTAAGGGCGTGGCAGGGCCGAGAGCAGCCAAGGTCCTGGTGACCAGCGGACCCGACTGGACCGGACGCGGCTCTATCGATCGATCGAACTTAGCCTGATTAGCTAAGATACCGCGCAGCTCCTGCCCTTTGTCTCTTGCCAGCTCGTATTCGCTCCACGCAACCGCTCGCACGCCCTCAATGAAACGGCGTCAACTTCTCTTGGCGGCAGTGCTTGATAACGTAAAGAACGTCGAGGATGCTCTACAAGCCTCTCACATTGGGCTGTAGGTTAGACACTACTTTAAGTTGTAATGACAAATAATTGCAGAATACCGTGATCATTAAATTTTCATGAAACTTCTGATTCGCAGTTTTTTGATAACACAGTCAGAACATTCCAGATCAACCATGTATGTATATCCTTACCAACTTTCGCTTGAAATTTTCCATTATCTTCCATACATAACTGTCTTTTAAACTGCGTTTATTTTCTGCTTCTTCTTTCGATTTTGACCTGCTTTGGATCATGGGAAACAACTGATTTACTGGTTCGCCATTTCTTCTCCTTCCAGAATTTTTTCATACTTTCACTGAGGTTTCTCCTTCTTTCATGTGGTCTTGGCCTTTATACATTGTTTCTGGAATCTCTAGAGTTTTTCAATTTTAGTTTGAATCACTCTTCGATTCTCTATCTCATCTGGATGAATCCCAACTTTTCCATATCTTTTCTCGACTCCTCAGCTCATTTTGTTATCACCGTTAATTTAATGATATAGTTGAAAATTCTACTTGTCAACCTATTCTCTCTCGTTCTTATAAGGTGTTCACAAAATTTCAGTCTTCTCTTATGCATTGTGTCTATAATTTTCTCTACACACCTAAGTAGATCCTCAACCTACTAGATACCGTTTTTCCCCTTTACTGGTCCCAGGATATTTAAGAAATTGCTTCTAATTTTTTTCAAACTCCTCAAACTGCATTTTTTTTTTTATTCAGTACAAGATTTTCTGAGCTGAACATTGCCTCTGTTTCGACAAGTATAATGTTTAATCTTTGCTTTGTAGGAGATAGATTTCTTCTTGTATCTTTTTTGTGTTTGCCAATATTAATGGCCAGGTAAAAAATCGTAACAGCAAACCAATGCATATCAGAAAATTCTTTATAAAAATTTTAGCTAGTGAAGAAATCATGAAAACTGCTTTAAAGATGCAAGAGAGACAAAAAAAGCATGGTACGACATACATATAATTAGAACTGAATTATAATTTCTCATCACTGGGCCATTTCAAAAGTTGTGTTAGGTGAATGAATAACACTGGTATGGTTAAAAAAATAATAATAATAAGAAACTTTTTCAAGCCCTGATTTCTCTGTAAAACGACATCCTGAATCTGAAAATGACCCCGCTTTATCCCCATCTTCCACACCCCATTTTTCTGGTGAGGTCCCCCACCCATTTTTATGAATTTTCGATGATCTGGAGGAATGAAAAAGATTATTTTAGCCTTTACATTTCTTCTTGTAAAATAATAAATGTAAAGAATAATAAATAAATAGGAAAAGTACTTTCATTTGGTACCTGGTTTTCTTTTGAAACCTAAGGTAAAAGTTGTTCGTACTCTGCCAACATGTTCGTATTCCACTTTCCTGAAAATCTTATTTCGAACTTGGTGATGTCTTGATGGAACTGTTCCCCGTGTTCATCCGATTCTGCTTCTAAATTTTCAGGGAAGAAGTCCAGCTGTGAGTGAAGGAAACATACTTTACACCCAATGTCTTTGTACGCTGACAGTAATTCCTCGATATGACCCACATAATCATCACTTTTATTGTTCTCACACGTTTTGAGAACCAAGCTTGTTTTTCTTTTTTATTAAGGTGTTCAAGAAACTGTGGGTGATGTGGGAAAACGGGGGTATATTCGGAGTTCAGGAGGTCATTTTACATGAGAATTAGTAGGAAAGATGTCAGGACCGATTTTCATGCAGACCAGTGTTGTAGGCTGACTAGGTGGCAGGTTGCAGAGGGCTGCTAACTTTGAAAACATAATTACGATTCGGTATAACTTGTAAAAGAGAAACCTAGGACTCAGATATTTCTAGAACTATGTATGGAGCATAGCATCCTTATGTTAGTGAAACTTAAATCTTAGCGAATATCAGAAGGAAGGAAAAGTGAAGGATTTGAAATGTGATGGTGTAGAATTATGGTAAAAGTTCAATGGACGTATGAGACACAAAATGGAAGTGTTTTAGAAATGATGGAATAGGAAAGAAGTTTTTAGAAGTCTCTCATAGTAAAAATTGTGGAATACATTTTGAGACATTTTAAGAGGAACGCAAAGTTTATTATATGTGAAGCAAGATGATTAAGTAGTTAGGAGGACGTAGATTTTACGGAGTGTGTTGATATGTAGTGATTAACCCAAAATAGGAAGAGCTGAAGGATTGCATCAAACCAATCAGAGACTGATGATGGACTGTGAATGTTACTAAACACTGATCAGCCAGCACATTATGACTACCTATCTACCTACTATCGATATAAACCCGTCCAGGCGATAGCAGCGTCACCTGACGAGGAATAACTGCTAATCAGACACACACACACACGGTGAATGTAGTGTTAGTGATCGTGATATCCGTGTTTAGAACGGGTAAGGCGCGCGATCTATCTGCGTATGACCGAGGGCAGATTGTGATGGCCTGGAAGTTTGGCATGAGTATTTCGGAAACTGTGCGACTTGTTTGGTATTCGAGGAGTGCTGTGGTGAGTTTCTTCAACACGTGGCGAAACCAAGGTGAAACCACGTCCAAACGTCAAGGGGTTGGTCAGCCACCCCTTGTTACAGATGTTGGCTGGACAGACTGGTAAAACAGGACAGGTGTCAAACTGTGGCGGACCTAACATGAAAAGTGTGACTGAAAACACAGTGCACCGAGCACGCTTAATGACGGGCTTGCGGTTCCGACGACACATGCATGTACCAATGTTAACACCACGACATCGGCAACTACGACTGATACGGGCACATGACCATTGTCACTGGACGTTGGCGCAGTGGCAGAGCGTTGCATTATCTGACGAATCCCGATACCTTCCTCATCATGCTGATGGGAAGGTGCGAATCCGTCGTTTTCCAGGGGAACAGCTTCATGACACCTGTACTACGGGATGGAGACAAGCTGGCGGTGGCTCAATTAAGCTCTGGGGAAAATTCACGTGGGCATCCATGGGTCCAGTGGAGCTCGTGCAAGTCACCATGACGGCCAATAAGTGTCGTACGTTGGTTTCAGACCACGTACACCCCTTCATGACGACCATGTTTCCCAATGGCAGTGGCATTTTCAGTGAGATAATGCGCCATGTCACAAGGCCAGGAGTGTGATGGAGTGGTTCGATGAAAACAGTGGTGTAAGGGAACTAGATAAATACCCGAAATATTCGATACTAACTGAGTGAATATAGCTAGCTTCTTAGCTGCACGGCCGGCGAGGTAACACGAGTCGCTATGTGCTGATTTTAGCAGGC